>OY720454.1:31565489-31860489 GCA_963082715.1 Harpalus rubripes
GTTATTATAAACGCTTTAAAAAGGATTATTATCTCCCCTCATAAGAAGTCTATAATTATTTAATTACGGCTTGGCATTCGTCGCTTATGCATCTCGTGACCTTTTGTACAATAAAGTTACCGCTCAGAGCCCGGAACGAGATAATCGGTCAGTTTGTTCCGGTTTGATTCTTAAACCGCCATAGGGAAAACCGAGCTGGTGGCGCCATGCAGCGGCGGGTAGGCGAAATTAGAAGCAGTATTGCGCAGGATTTTGCAGGAATGCGCCGCAGTAATTTTAGTGAAGGGAATTGTCGATAGATGGCAGCGTCGTGCAATGGTAAAGCAGGAATCTATAGCAGGATTTTGAAAAAGTTTTGTTTTACGAGTATGTCTCATAAATATACAAGTATTTGTTGTTATTATATTGATGAACTAGAAATTTAGCATTGATTTTGAATAAAATGTTGATTGATTAGGTATGATGAATTTTAACGGCAGTAATTTCAACGGATATTTGTAGTTCGACTGAAGCTCGTAGGTCGGCGCTGTATGTGTTATTCTTGTAACAATTTGGTCAATATTTTGTATTTGCTGAAAGGGAGATTACACTTTCTACATATTTATGAAAATATATAATTTTATTTTCATAGAGTAGATTTTACAAAATTTAAATATGCCTAAAAATTGATATTTTTCAGTTTGAATCTACCATTTATTAAAAAATAAATGTACGTAATATACATCTGTACACTCTTTACCATATGAAATATTGATAATTCACAAGGCTATGATATTTTAAATTAAAGTTGGTATGTTTAGATATTCTGCGTTCAATGTGTAAAGCTACTGTTTCAAGTGTAGGAGTGGAAAAAATATTATCAAATACACCGTAGGACAAATTTGGTTCTTGTGAAACACAATCGTACAACCTTATATTTTTCATGCGTTACTTGATTTTTGAGAAAACCTTGTTTCTTACAATTGAAAGGCGACTGGAACCGAACAATATTGCACCATAAACTTCAATATAGGGACTTGTTCGATTCTTGAGGGAACCTATCAATTACTTTAATTAAGAAACACAGTTTTAGGGCTAGTTCAGACACGGTTGAATCCGCGCGGATCATATTCGTTCATACCAGTCCGCGCGGATCGGCAAGTTGGGCGGTTGCCGCGACTCGACCACCGGAAAATATTTCTATGACGTGCCTACTGGGAGTTCAGTTGATTTGCGGAGGCCTCGCGTTTTCGACGTGTGTCATCATTGATCTTCTGGTGACACTCTTGTCGTTGATCTCATATAGGTATCAGAACTTGAAATTGCTTCCCTGATCAAGTCAAGTAATACGTCAAATGATTTTATTGACATTCTCAAATAGTTGAAGAATATGGGCCTAAATTCTCGTAAATTGGGATATAAGATTACAAATAGACCATGTGAAAGCCGATCACTTAATATTGGATGCACCCAATACATACTGCCTTTTTCTTTTTTTAAGAGCAACCGCAAGCATATTGCTTATTCGACTTCCATCTTTGAATTGAGGTGTTATGTAACCTCGCCCCTCTTGCAGATCCGCACGCTTACCGCGGCTGTCTGAACAAAGAATATTTTTCCACGGTTCAAATCGCGCGGTTGCAACATCGTTGATTCCGCCGTGTCTGCACTGACCCCTATTTAAAAAAATTATTTAGTATATACTAAACCGGTTTCTTGTTGATAAACCGGTTTAAATAGTAGATTAGAATCGCTTTATTATTACTAAACCAGTTTAGTTTGATAAACCGCGGGTTCATACACTAATTTAAAATTGTTCAGGAAAAAAGAATTAATATTAATAGGTATAATATAATATTTTTAACGCTGGATTGCAAAAAAATATTAATCCACAATTACAAAATGTAGTTTATTTTTTCAGCAATTGGCCTTATGAGTATCATACCCGCGTTCCGCGATTGAATTTAATAAAAGCTGTGGTCATTGTCTATAAAATACGAGTACCTATACAGGGTGTCCCATAACTTCAGGAACATATTAGAAGGGCATATAGTTCTTAATGTCCTGATTACGGAACAAGAAGAATTTTTTCAAAATTCAAAAATTAGTTTTTGATGTTTTTGAAGGAAACAGTTTTGGGACACTGGTTGAATAGGTAGTAAAAATAAAGTAAATAATTTGATTTCTTTTCATTACATACACATCACCCAAACTTAATTGGTGTGACAAAGCTTTACGTAATTGCATAAATTAATTTCATTAATAGTTATAACTAATTTCACTATTCCAAATATTATAGTATCCAGGGGTACAAAAACTGTTCTTCTTAAGTGAACTACCCTTAATTATAGGAATTTCGAAAAAAATCTTTTTGTTCATTAATCAGGACATTAAGAACTACAACGCCCTTCTAATATGTACCTGAAGTTATGGGACACCCTGTATAAAGAGATTCATAATTTTACAGTAATTCTGAAATACAGTTTCGTTGTTCATGACTCTATGTTGCAACATCCACATTAAAATCTATTATCACGAAAACAATATCAGTTTTACTGCTAATTGTATCTATTGTTTATCTTGCGATTAATTTTGACGTTTACAGTTTATTGAATTCAGATCTATTCACATTAACTCCTGGCAAACATCAAAATGTACTTAGAAAACAACTCTTGTTACTTAGGTCAATAATGATGATAAATCGCTTATGAACTGGGATATATGCCGCTGCAAATTATAAAATAATACCAGTAAGATCGCGTTTTAATTGAACATTACTGTTCCACCCAAAACAATTATTTCTGGATGATTTAATTGACTGATTGTGTTTGAATTCCCGATTCATAAAAAAAATAATGTACTGTGTAATTCATACAGAAAATAAAGTATTTGTGAATTTCAGGGCTAAAACAATAACTCATAGTATGTATGTACGAGTAAATATAGGATACATATTATGTTTATGTGTTGAAAAAATAAATTAATTTATTTTAATTATTGAAAATATTTGATTTTTAGTTTCATAATTATTTAATTCGATAACTAGTTTCGCTACAACATTAGCATCATCAGATCTTCCTTATCGTATAGCTATAAATATATATGTCTGAATTATATGAAATAAATATAAATGAGATGTCAGTATGTCAATATGTCAATAGGTAAATGTTTTTCAAAAATAATTCTTGTTTTTTTGATTTTTTTGAAAATTATTTTAAAAATTACAAAGTTCAAAAATATATCTAAATATAAATAAAAAATAAAATTAAAAAAAATAATAAAATTTGTGTAATAATTTATTTATTTATGTTTATATTATTGAAATGAAATAATTTTCAAAAAAATCAAAAAACAAAAATTATTAAAAAAAAACATTTATTGACATATTTACATACTGACATCTCATTTATATTTATTTCATATAATTAAGTCATATATATTTATACGATAAGGAAGATCTGATGATGCTAATGTCGTAGCAAAACTAGTTATCGAATTAAATAATTGTGAAACTAAAAACCAAGTATTTTCAATAATTAAAATAAATAATAGGTTTCACCATGTAGGTGCTGACACAATTAAAGAAATAAGTAATTTAATTGAATATTTTATGTTGTTTTGAAAATAAATTGTTCTATTTATGTAATTTTGTTTTTTTGGCAAAAACCTCAACATATCTCAATACGTCTCAATGTGCCGATTCCAAATTTTGAAACATGTCAATAGCTTGATTCGTTCCCGAGATATTTGCATTCAAATTTGTACCCAAAATTTACCCATTTTCGGGCAGTAACTCAGAATTTGGTCGGTATACAAACTTCATCATTCGCTTCTTTGGATAAAATTTCATAATATTTGAACAAATATTACCTACTTTAGTTGAAAATGATGATATGAAAATCTTAGAAATTGGGTAAAATCTGGAAAAATTGCAAGTTTTTTTTTTTGGAGATTTTTGGAAATTTTCATACATTTATTAATAACAAGTGAAATAGTTGCTCGATAATTCTGAAAATGTACAGTTATGTAATTTTGTCCGTAGAATTTAGTGGAGTTATCGGCAAATTTTTACTCTGGATTCTTTTTGGGAGCTCAACTTTAAATGCAAATACCTCGAAAACTTAAATAGATTTCGCATTGCGGTTTCAAAATTATTAATCTGCACATTGGCGAGTATCTAGATACTGTTTGGAAATTTTCAACTTTTTGCCCTACAATTTCACTTTTTAGTTTTGTCGAGAATTCAGGTATCCGTATTAATCATCATTATACCACATTTTCCAACTTTATTTTATTCTAAAAGTACACTTAAAACTGTTTACATACATATATATATATATATATATATATATATATATATATATATATATATATATATATATATATATATATATATATCGCTTAAGTTTCTAGTTTTACCGAAATAATTTCAAATGACGCCACAATTTTGCGACCTCATGAGCTGACCTTGAACCTTCGTGCGCATGTTTAAATTTTTTCCCGTCTGTCGATAGCGTCTGTTGCTAGCAAGTAGCATTTGAGTGAGGTAGTGTGTAGTGCTCTCGTCGGTTTTTTATTGTAGGGAAAATGACGGACCGACCTGAGCAGCGCGATTGCATCAAATTTTTCTTGAAACTGGGTGACAGCCAGATAGAAACCATTCGAGTACGACCCAGAAACCAAATCCCAGTCGTCACAGTGGAAGCATTCCACGTCACCAAGCCTAAAGAAGGCCCGCCAAGTGCGCAGCAACGTCACAGTGATGCTGACTGCTTTTTTCGACTTCCGCGGTGTGGTATACCACGAGTACGCACCACAGGGTCAAACAATCGCCAAAGAGTACTGTAGGGATGTCCTCCGTCGCCTATGTGATGCTGTGCGGCTCAAGAAACCGGAGTTGTGGTCAACAGGAAATTGGCGCCTCCATCACGACAATGCTCCAGCACATTCGTCCCACTTGATTCAATTTTTTTGGCGAAGAACAAGACTCCTTCCTCTCCTGTTATGGCCCCCTGCGACTTCTGCTTGTTTCCCAAACTCAAGGGGCCATTGAAAGGAACGCGATTTCAGACAAGAGAGGACATTAATGGCTGAAACGACAGGCGAGTTAAATTCCATTCTGAAAGAGGCTTTTTCGGAATGCTTCCAACAATGGCGGCACCGGTGGGAGAAGTGCGTGAAGTCCGGAGGAGACTACTTTCGAAAAAATGCATATAAAGTTTTATTTTATACAAATTTGATTAAAATATGGCTATAATATGAATGCCTTGAATGGAAAAAATAACATGTCATTTTTATTACATAGAATTAGAGTGCCCTGACCGAAAGAAGTGATGTTTTATTCTTGTAAGCGATCATAAATGTCAATATAAAAATATTCACGTATTTCTTTCATGGTATTCTAATTTTATGTCAAAAAAAATTAACACGTATTCGTTTTTTCCATTCATTACACTCTTATTATAGCCATATTTTAATTAAATTAATATGAAACTTTATATGCATTTTTCTCAAACAAATCGTTATGTAAGGGAATAAAAATATTATATCACTGAATTCAGAATTAAATTTTCTAATGAATGAGCAAATAAAAAATATATGATCCCATTTAAAATTAAAAAGTTAGGTTCCGTACTTTGAGAACCACTGGTCCAAAAATTGAAATTGTTTGCCCATTTAACCGTCTTTGTAGCTCTTACTGGTACTTATGATCCCACTGTATTTTGTCGTAGTTTACAATTGCGGTTCAATTTGTTGAAGCAGTGGCTTCATGGTAAATGTTGTTTTGGGTTGTTTCCTTTTGTTAAAAACCTATTTAACTTATCTTAATGTATTAAATTTTTTATCTGTACTATTCTATTTAAATATACTGATAATGATTGTGTTCAACAATCGAAACGTCTAATTGTAAACTACGACAAATAAAATGTAATACAATTAATACGGATCACTAAGGCCCTACCTGAATTATCGTCAAATATAGTTTAGATATAGATCCAATGAATATTTAAGAAAAACTTTTTAGTTTTGGACATATTTTGTTCTAAAATTAATGTGGAAGGAACTATCGTTAAATGAAAATTTTACCATTATACGAGAGTCACGCTAGACATTTTGTTCATATATTTTAGATTTTTATATTTAATATGTTCAAGGTAGCTCCCTTCAACAAAAATACGTATCACCGTTCATTTCTTCCAGTTCTTTAAAGCTCCCAACCATGCTTTCAAACTAATATCTGAGATACTTAAAACTATCAAAACTGTCAAATTAATTTTTGGGACTTAAAAACTGTTAAAGCTGTCAAATTATGAATAATGCTCTCTGGTTAATTCTATATTTTCCTATACAACGATACATTAATAATAGATTGACCAAGTTCTAACAAACTGAAATTTCTCAACTTTTCAAAGATAAATGAATAGCTGTTTAAAATTATAGTGCAAATTTTGTTTCTTCACGACTTACCTGATTTTCTGTTCTCAATAATTGTAATTTATTCTAAATCTAACTCTGGAAAATTATCAATATTTTCAAAACTAACCTTTCTCTGTTCTATAGTTTTAGTTCAAAACTAGGCGTATAGAATGTTGCGAAAGTTCAATTATCGAGACGCGTTGAGGCTAAGCGTCAGCACCATCGATTCACTCACGAACAGTTGCTAACACTTGGGGAAACTTTCCTGCAAAGCGAAAATTAATATTCAAAAGTTAAACAAGTGCGAAAAACGATCGAGTCTTTTTGTTTCTTCGAGTGATCAGCAGCGATCGCTCGCTTCGCCGGAAACGCGAACTGGAAACCCAAACTAAACTCTAACTAAGCGGAAAGAAATCACCACGGATCAGACGAACGGAAGGAAGGCACGCTTTGGTTAGGTTGAGTTGGTTTCCATTTCGTAATTAAACCGCTAGCCCAACTTGCTGGCTTATGTTATTGCAGACATTTCTTTCATATATTTTACTCGTTGCTCCTTTTTTGACAACTTAATCACATATAAAGAAGTCTTTGCAGAACTTAATTATTAAATGTAATGTGAGAAAGTAATCTGGAAATATGAGAATCGCTTTTTTTTGGCTAAGGAAAATCTTAACTGACTTTTTGCTCAATTGTGATTGTGAACCGAAGTGTTAACAAAAATATATGGTAGCGTGAAAGGTAAAATGATTCCTTCGTAGAATCTTGTTATATTCACCGAACTTTCCGATATAACATTTTTCGTCTATATTTTAGAGCTTCGTGTTGGTGTGAAGCCTGTTTAACATTTACATGCAAACAAACTTATAATCTCACATGTCCCACTTAGTGGGTTAGCACACCATCATCATTATTGTTATTGTTAATTAGTTGAAGGCTTTAGACGCTTGTCACTATTGTCACTGCATAGTCAAGAAATTTGACTCTGTTGTGTCCAGCAATAAAACTTTAATTGACAAAGTGGAATACATAAATAGCATTTACGTTCAAGGAACCGTAAAATTATTTTACTATACATAGCACTCACAGCAGGTGCCGAACCCTTAAGATTTCAAGCAATGCATGTCTTCATTTCAACAGAGCGGCGCAAGTAATAGCCCGTTGGTATCCAGTGTTATAATATAAGCAGTAAGTGGCGATATGCGTTGTCATGTTTACGATATTTATAGTTTTATTGCTGGAAGCGACAGAGTAATATGTTTTTACTATATTTTAGTTTTCTGGCAGCACTCCTAAACTTCTCATGAAGTCAGTTATTGTTCCAGGAGTCAGCTTCCTGATCTCATTAGCCGTTAGATACTTTTTACCTAGATGGAAAAGTCTACTTACGACTACGGCTGGACATTCATATACAATGTGTTCCGAAGTTTCTTTGCCCTCTTCGCAGAGTCTACAGATACTGGTTTCAGCAATATCAATCTCTCATAGATGGTATTTCAAAGGACAATAACCAGTATAGATACCTGCCATAATTCTGAGATCTTTTTTGCTGAGAACTTATATCTTCTATGTATCTCTTTGAAAGGATGAAATACATATTGTTCGACTGACTAAGACGCAGAATGTCTCTCCAATATGAGACTATGACTGGCACATCAATTTTTGATCTACTTTTTTATCCACAAGAAGGCTCAGGCCCGTAAAACAGTAATTTGGCTTCTTTTTAGCGACAGCGAGCACATCTGCTTTGTCATTGCGCCGATTCAATACTTTCGTTGTAAATGACTACTTGGAAATGTCTCTGTTTAGCAACAATTTTAAGCTAGCGTGAAATTGAGTTAGGTTGAAATTTAATTATGAATGTACCTTTACAGAATTTTAGTATTTAAACTAAAAGTCGTTATAAAACTTAAGTTGTACTAAGAGTGGATTTTAGGCAACCTGTTAGTATGCGACCTATGACCTATGTAACTGACTGCTACCACTAAATGTATCTATATTTATTATTAAAACTGTCAGCGAACATCTAAACTTCGTAATATCATTTTGCAATTATATAATTTTCTAAGTTGAAAAGACCTCTTCACATTATTAACATTCATAATCTTAAACCACAAACCGGATGTTCATTGCCTTTGACATTTGCGGAAAATGGCAGAGTAATATCATAAAGAAAATGCATCTTCCAAATTAAGAATCTCCTTAAAGTATTAGAAAGTTGTTAATTAGCCTGAAGAAAGTAATGTGCCTTTAAACAAGTTAATGAACATTTGAATAGTGTTCACGTTCCCCTCATAATGCAAGAATAGTTTTGAAACTTAAGACTTGGAACTAACATAGCAACACTTGGTAACATGAATAACGGTATTTAGTGTAAAACGAGCAGCAGAGATATGACAAGCTTCAAAACGGGGAGTAAATAGACTTTCATGCTGTCGTGTTACAAGCGATGAATGAGTACTTGAAACGTGGACTCTTTTAACAACTTTTACATGAAGTTACTAACTAGTCATCTATTGTTCTAATATTTAGGTAGATGCTGCCAGCAAAAACATATATAAATAGGATATATTTTCATGAATGTAATACGTATATACGTGGTTCCATTATTCTCTAAAGTACAAGTAACTATTATAAATTTAAGACGTGATTATTGTATAGGTACGAGCCCAAACTCATAATAGTTCGGCCGATATACAAATTATAAAACCTACACAAATGATTAGAAATTTCTAAAAAATTCTTTCTGGTGCTTTAAATATAGGTACTTAAAACCTTTATTTTTGGCACAATAAAAAACAACTTCGAAAAAACCAAGTACAGTAAAACCTACCTTGCATGAAATATGGGACACAAATCACAGCAGGGCCTAGAGATATATTTTCTATTAGAATTTAAGTTGGTATTACTAATAAAAGCGATATAACCCAATATTAAATGGCGGAATACTTGAATAACATGTTCATATTTTGTAAATTTAAAACCTATATTTTAAACTTGTCGAAAGGAATTTGTAGAAATTTCTTACCATTTACGTAGGTTTTATAATTTACTAGTTGAAAATGTTAACCGGCCGAAATATTATGAGTTTGAGCTCGTATGTTGTGTCCAGATTGTAAAACCCGTCTTTTAATAAGAACGCGGGCGAAACACCGCCAGATTATCAAATCTTCGTTGACAACGATGTTATACAATGTGACAAGATGTCTAGTGCCTATATTCATAAACACTCGCAAAATTTTAAACGATTCGTTATAATTTTTATCTACCAAAAACAGTCGAGACTGATGGAATAATCGAAATGTAATATGTCAAGTTTGATACTATTTGTCAAAAATTTTAACGGGCCGTTTTGAAACATTACAAGTTACAAGTGTTTATGAATATGGGCATAGGTGTTTTATAAAGAGACGAACAGGTTACTTCTGTTACATAAATGTTGTATACTGAAGTGTACCTACCATATGAAAATAATTGGATATTATGTCTCAATTAATCAACAACAACTAAAAATACTCTTACAGCTGGTATATTGTTTTTCCAATACGAGTAACTTTATTATTCTTTGAAAAGCAAACTTCCTGAGACATCATTATTTTGTTCTTTCAGTAGAAATAATGAACAGTTGGTTCTTCCGGTTCTTCTTATTATTAATTATTGTTTATTGAAATAAAAATATTATCGTTATTGAAATATTTAATATACTTTATCAACTTCCTGGTATTGCAAACTAGAATATCAAAAGGAGTAACAATTTCTGGAATTGAAACAGTAAACTCTAGAAATTAAAAATTATAATTAACAGAAAATAATAAATGTACATGTACATATACTTCTCTTACTTTTACAATCGAATTTATCATTAGTCGATTGATTAAGAAATCAAACTGATCCTTAGATCATCAATTGTTCTAATCGTGATCAACAGATTCACACTTTTGTTTTGGTTTGACAGTTAACGTAATTTTACTCCTTAAATTCTAGTTTCCTCTACAACTTTTTTCATTTTTACTTATAATACGAGTACATATATTTTTTAAATTTTCCTGTAATAATATATTTTTTACTATTTTAAATAAAATAATAAAAGTAGAAGCATGAGTCAAAGTTGCAAAGGAATACAGCAGCTAGAATCCGGATAGTCGCTCTGTGTACATAACTATAATTGTCAAAATTGGGATCAAAAGATACGATCAGTGCTTGATTCATGGAAAATGATAAATCAGTTATATTAGCTTAATTTTTAATGGTGTATTGAATTAATTCAGGAATCAATGTTGTCTGTTGATTCGCTCTTGATTAAGAAATGGTAAATTTGAAGAATCAATTTAGATAATAGAAAATGATATTGTAGTAGGTATTTAAGTTTATTGAACGGTATTGATTCACAAATTTATTAACGGTAGCTCGTTCATCCTTCATTTTTTGTATTTAGCTGGAAATAACTTCTTTTGCATGGCTCCATATTTTTTCATTGTTTTACAGCCTACGCAGATAACAAAATGGAAACGGAAATATAAATAAATATTGCAAGTATTTAGCAAGTGTTTGCTCATCTATGTAATGAATACTGAAGTGCTCTTGATCTTTAAGTAGTTTCGATTGGAATCGCGTTTTCGCGTTTTGTTCATTAGATTGTTGTGGTGCGGAGCAGGCAATAACGTTAGTTGCTAGTTTCCAGTTAAGTAAGTTAAACTCAAGTTATTTGAGTTAAACCACGCTCATCGTGATCATTTTCTTTTGTTTGTTTTCAAAGAACTCATTAGATGCTACTGTCTTCCAACTTCGCGAGAAATAAACAACTTGGAAACAAAGGAAATAAAACATATGCTACTGAACAGATTCAAGTTTCCAGAAGGGAAAACTTTTTTATTGGACGGAATACTAAATAATAATACTAAAATATATAAATATACTTACAATGTGTATCATCTTGGTGTTTTAACCTTATAGGCCGGGTATTTTCATCTCTGGTTAAATTGTCTGATAACTTAACTCTCAGTTAAAACAAATCAAAATATAGCATCGATATTATAGCATCTTAAAATGTAAAAATGACATTTAATGCTTACATTCTCTGGATTTCGGGGGTAACAATGATATTTTAACGTTTTATTTATTTGGATGAAGTGTAAAAGTCAAAGAATTATTATTAATTAAAATAGATGTTTATAAAACGATAAATAAATATTAAAAGATAATAAAAATGGCATTAACTATACTTAAACAAATTAGCACGATTATTTATTTTCACGCTATTTATGTCACTGTTCATTTGTATCATATTCAACTGTTGGATTTCCGACTCTGACCTCCACCGCGTCGGTGCACTCAACTGACTTTTACAGTGTCTATATACTCAACTGACCGGGTAGCATTCACTCCTTTCAACTCTCTGAACTCTCTTCAACTCTACTAACTGACTTTCCGATCCAATATCACCAACTATCCATATGCCACAACTCTTCGTTACTCTCCCCTTATACTTCAGCTTCCTAATACTTCTCAACACTACCGAGTATTCACTTCCACAGCTATCCCAGTATACCAGTAACTTCGCGATTACTCAATTCCACACAATACTACCTACGCTCACCACGTTACTGCTATGCTACTAAACTCACTAACTGTCTTACTCACTATCTATGTAATTGGCTCTCGAGCATAGCTGCGTATCTTTTATATAGCCGCCCATTACCTTCTGGAGAACTCTCGTATATTCCACCCGATAGTATCATCGAATACAAAAACTTCAGGTGACCGAAAGTAATTAAACAGGTCGAGACTTCACCACTTGCACGCGACGATTATATTATCGACCAACTTAGACTCCTGCTCTGTGTAGCGGTGCTCCCACGTTACAGTATCAAGATAAAAAGTGTTCACCGGCAGTATCAATTATTGCGGTTCTTTAGTACTGAAATAAATTACAATTATTGCATGTAATTTTTAATAAACTGTTAACAAATTTCTATTGTCATGTGTACGGTTTCGACTGTCAACAATTGTCTGTTGCCGTGTACTAAGGCAATTAAGTGACACAATATAATTATTTGTTTTTGCAAAAATAACGTTTTTCTACCTCCCGGTCATGGTTATGTAATATTTTTCCTCAAGTTTACAACTGTTTGAAACTCTTCACATTATAACGATAAACTTTCTGCTTTAATTGCAATGTTTAAAATATCCCCTGTAATGATTCTGGAAAAAGCTCTCCGTTGTACTACTTTTTCAGATGCGAAAAAAGCAACGTAATCAATTGTTTGCTTTAGCGTCTCTCTGGCTTCATTACAGACATCATTAAATTCGGGCGGGCTCCGGTTTTCCGGGCGGAGTACGGAGTCTGATGATACGTGATCGTGCGTGTATAGACTTGCTATTGTTGCGCCGCCATGATTGCCGCGGTTGATGTTCATTAGCGCCTAAAGTCTCGCACAATAAGCTGCAGAAATGAGTCTCTGTCATTAACAAATGAAGGATTTGGAGATTGGAGAGAAAAATTGATTTCATTGAAATGTAATTTCTCACAAATGTACAGATGTTTTCATTCTTTATTAGAAGCTTTGTTCCTAATGTTCTTACAAATAAACAACTTTGATATTTTAATTAATCTTACATTTTTACGAAAGAGGAAATAAACAGCATCATATTTTTAGAACATTTGAAGCTAAGTTTAAAAAAATATTATACAGGATGTTCGAAATATTGGCGGCAATATTTTGCATTCTATCAATAATATAAAGACAAGATAAAAATCCTAATATATCCATGTCCGGACACCAATTGTTAATTATACAGGGTGATCAAAAATAACTGATTCAGTTGGCAATAAAAAGAAATTACTTGAAATTGATATGACTGATACAAAAATTTATTTCCTGTTGTTGACACTGTGACAATTAAAAATTTAAACTTTAGTACATTTACAACTTTTTCTTAAAATGGTCATTGTTTTCCTTACCTATATTTTTTTATTTTTTACATTAACCACAGAGCAATAATCTAAAATATTTTAATCGCTCGAAATCCTATTACGTGTCAGGCCCCTGTTCTGACATAACTTATTTGCAGTGTTGTAACTTATCAAGATAATTTCATCTAGATAAATCAACTAGATAATATAGTTTTATCTATTATCTTATCTAGATAAAAATAAAAATTATCTCATCTATTTTTTGAAAATCATCTAGATGAAAATTTTAATAAAACAATAAAAAAGTATTTTCTAATACAAATCGAATTTAAATTAAATAAAGCTGTGCAAGCGTACAACTATAATTTTGGTAGAATTATGTAAATTTTTTGAAATTTTACAGAACCTTAATCTATGGATGGACATATTTGCACAAAACTTCATTATTTATTTGGTGTACAATTTTGTTAAATACATTATATTAATACACATTAAATTACTATAAAAGAATATTTCTAAATATGCAAAATAATTTATTATTCCGTTCTATATCTACATTATAACATAAATATGTAATTTGTATTGTTTTTTTTCTTATTCTTCATGTATTATTTTATCGAATGTATTTGTACAGTCTTTCTTTCATACGAAATATATATATATATATATATATATATATATATATATATATATATATATATATATATATATATATATATATATATATATTGAACAAATTATCTAAAAAAATACCTACATAATAATTAATTATGTATTATCTAGATAACTTTACAAGTACTTATTTATTATCTTATCTGGATAAAAAAATGTTAGTTATCTTTATCTAGATAAAAAATATGATTATCTATTACAACACAGTTTATTTGTATTTATTTTAAAAATGACATGGCAAATAGTATTTCCGCCTTCAACTGGAATGAGGTGTTGCACGTTTTTTTTCTTTGCTTTAATCGAAAGATTAAGAAATAATATTTTACCCCTATTTTTTATTTTCTTCGTATTATTCTTTATTCATGACAATATTGAATTCAACACATGATTTTTAATAATTGTACTGTTATAAAAAATAACGACCGTGGCTGTTTTGATGCATATATCGGTTGAGCATACAGTACTGTTAAAGCACATTTAACAGTATGGTATTATGAAAAAGTGTTTTGTGCAGTGTGCCCAAATAGAACTGATAATATGGAAAAATATTTCTAGTAGTGCCTCAAAACGAAGAAAGAAGAATGAAATGGATGTCGCAAGTAAAGATAAAAACACAAAATCAAAACGTCTTTGTTGTAAAGATCATTTTGATGTAAATATAAATATTTTTATAATTAAATAAGAACTATTGAATACATTTAATTTTTAGCTGGAAAATGATACACTCAGGCTACGGTTTCTTATCCCGGCTAATCTTTGCACTACTGGAGCATAAGAGAGATTGATAAATCTAGGATAAAGCATTACTAGACGATATTTCTTAACACCACTACTGGCGATAATGTCAATCTCCAACTGAAGAGAATCTGTTCCAAACAATGTGTCGCTGGAATATGTTTTATATATGTTTGCTGTATGTTCCTAACACGAAATAAATCCAAAAGTCAAAATAGACAATAAAGTGTGTGTGCGTGTCATAAAGTGTCAGGTGTCAACTAAAATGGAAAAAAGAAAATGGGGAAAAATTACTTAGAAATAGACAAAGCAAACATGTTTGACAGAAATAAATGTAAAAATAATGCATGGGATGAAATGTATAATGAACTTAATTTAATTTATCTACGACAGTGCGCTAATACGTAATTGGTACACTAACTTGAATGTCATTATGAGTTTCATAATGGCACTGAGTGTCATTATGAGTTTCATAATGGCACTGAGTCATTATGAATTATTCATTTCGTAAGACAAATAACAATAGAATATCAATCAAAATTTATATTTTTTATTATGAAATATCTTAAAATAACAAAACTTATTTATTATACACATTTACAACTAAATTTTTACAATTTGAAAATACACTAAGAGGACCTTCTCATTATGGTAGTTCTTTATTCCTTTACTGTTGCACCATTCCTCCAGTTTTACAAAGGCTTGCTCGTACGCTTCTCTTGATTTTTCAGGAATAAGAGAAGCCACAACATTTTCGGCACCGGCTTCAATGTCCGATGGAACAGAATCTGATTCGAAATCGCTCATTTTATCTTGGAAACTTAGATAAAATGTACCCGTATATGAAAGAATTTGACAACTATAAATTGGTTTTTTTTTCTTCAAACAAACAAAAATTGTAACCATAACAATGAATGAAATGAACCGTGGCCTACCGTAAATACGTATTAATAACGTAGGCTACGAATGAACATTTCAATGTTTCTCATTATGTCAAAATTTAAATGAAAAATGTATTTTAAGATCAATTTAAACTGTCGTATATAAAATATTGAAGAATACACGTTTGATATAGCCTAATAATGAAACTTGCGTGATTAAAACACTCGGCTCACCGCCTTGTGATTTAACATCACACGCGTTTCATTATGAACGCTATATCAAACTTGTATCCTTAATATCTATAATATTGACATGTGTCAAATTTATTTTACGGAATAAAATTTACTTCCTCGAACATGGGTGGAGTAATTTATTCTATAGATTTAATTAGCTAGTATTTTTATTCTTGTTTTGACGAAAATCTCTGGAATAAAGTATTTTACTTCAAGAGTAAATTTTACTTTGCTAGTGCTTTAATTATCCATCTTTTATAATACTGGGCATTAAATTATGAAATATAACGCTGTAATATAATAATAAATAACTAAGAATTACACTAAAGAACCAAAAATCAGGCTGCACTATAAGTCAGACCTTATGTCACACAGTTGTCATTAAAGCAATCATTGACGTTGATGTATGATACATTTGTTTTTTTCATCATCTTTCCAGTTTTGTCATTGGCTAATATAATTCTAACGGCACAAGGCAGTGTAATTTGGCGCCAATTCAAAAGTAATTTTTAAATTGCTACTGTGGTTAATATATACAGTAATTTGAACAGAAAATCATATTTAATAATACTGTGGAACATATTTATTCAAATTTCAGAAGAAAAAAGATATATAATTTTTTTTGCAACACCTTATTGTATAAACTGTGGAATAAAAAAATTCCCAGAATTGTATTGCCAATTGAATCAGTTATTTTTGATCACTCTGTATATTCCCAAGTATTGCCTTCTATTTTTCGAACATCCTATGTAAAATTGTTTCATGATAATATTTTATAAGGTAAGCATAATCTTTTAGAAATGGACAGTGTCATCAATTTCCATATGTGATTAAACTGCATATAAAGTTAAAGATGTATATGTTAACTAACTCATATATTAAATTATACTATTCTCCAAGTAATAATGGCAATGCACAAAAATCTTATGTGGCCAGCATATTATCTTCCGTCATTTCTATGTATTTTGTACGTGTTTTTCTAAAAATTCCATACACATGATTCTTGACGACTTGCGTAATTGAAGTAGTTTTTTTTTTGCAAAAGATTCCATATTTCCAGTATATTACCTTTAGTCAGTTCCATGTATTTTGTACAAATTGCATACATATAGTTTCTTGTAAGAGATTCTATTTTTACAGTAAAATTATAAAACAAACATACAATGTCAATAAATTGCACTTGTCATTACTGATATCTGTCAATCATAATTTTCCTAATTAGAGTAGCTGTTTTCATGGTTGTTATTTAATTTCTTTATAATTTTTAAGTCCCGCTACCCTTGGTAAGGGAGGTATAGGGATCGTGCTAAAAATCGCATATCGAGATTTTGGTAAATGACTATGTTTTCAGGTCCCTAGAATTCAATTTTAACATTTTCACGATGATGTATGTGTGTGTGGATCCTCCATTCTAACTCAAATACTATCATTCAGAATATTTTGAAACCTTGTATTTCTACCTTATTCTAATATGAGAAGAAGCCATTAAACTTTGGTATAAATCAGATAACCGGAAATTTTCGAGATTATAAAAATTAAAGATTATGAAATTTTCTACAGATTAATATTTTTTCTGTATATTTTATGGATAAATTTATAAAATTATCTATAATTTAAATCCCGGAGCCTACGCTTTAAACAAGCACAACTCCTTAGTTACACAGTTCATATGTCAAATGTATGTAACTGACAGATACATGTCACTGTCAAAAAACTAATTTCAAATTAATAATAGTAACGTTTTAAAAAGAAAATATTAAATAGAACCATAGTTATATGGAATGTATCTTATTAATTTCCAGTATAACTAAATATGTAAGTATGTACTCGTATATTTAAATTAATAAAAATTAAATATCGGGAGGTATTATGTTGGCCACATCAGATTTTTTTAACTCTATATCCAGTGAATATGACATATAAATTGTAATCGAATCATATAGAGAATAAAATATTCGTTAGTATTTATAATATGTGGTCTCGTGGCCGAGTGTTAGGTCGCGAATCTGGGGAACCGAGTTCGATCCCGACCGACGCCAAATATTTCCAATTTTAAATGGCAAAAAATTTACCCTCGTGCTGCACTCTCCACGCCAACAATGAGTGCCTGTGAGGTGACGCCTGATAAGCGCCCGCACGGTGCAAATATTTCATCATTACCAATATATGTGTACAAAGCAAATTGGCACACCCAGCAATGAGTAATAAGCCGTGATGATATTCATATATTTATTTATTTACATTTGTAATAATATTAAACGTGAAAAAATGATATTTAGCAGCGTTTGTTTAAATCTTCAAATGAGGGTACTTCCGGTTGACAAATTATAACCAAAATCTAATTAGTTCTTCATATGGATGTAAAGAAGAGGAAGAATTATAATTTTTATAATTGTAGTATTAGAGCTGCCGGCACCAAAAAAATCATCACATCACACACACACACACACACACACACACACATACACATATATATATATATATATATATATATATATATATATATATATATATATATATATATATATATATATATATATATATATACATTCATACATACAGATAGTCATCATCGTAAAAATAGTAAGATGTTTTTCCAAGGACCCTAAAACGTGCTTAGGGTAAGGGCGGGTAAGAGTACGCTCATTCTAAGAGTACGCGGTATCAATATCTTGGAACAGAAAATATCATTCAGCTGGTGTAACAGTCAAAACAAGACGTATTTATGTGTCCATCTTCAGTACAAAAAATCGTCGTATTTTAATATAAATTTTTTACAGGCCAAAAAAGAAAATGTGCGTACTCTTACCCGCCTTTACCCTATTTATCAAAAACTCACCACCGAATTTTTCTTTTTGCCACACAGGTTATTATATCTGTTTATAAGGCGACGTATGTCGTAATTCTGTTCAGTAAATTGGAATTGTCAACATAGTTCGTAAACATTGCAGTGGATTTTAAAATTTTTACGTGATTTATCAATAATGTTTAACAAAAAACTATAGACAAGGGCAATAATAATCTTGTTTGCATGTGCTTTTATTGATGATGTTTTCTAGTAGGTGTCAGTACTCTGTTATAGATGATTTATAATATTTCTGAACTACCTATAAAATAAATATTGTGCAATCTCATTCCTACGGGGAGACTGTAGAACACTATAGATACATAATGTTAAAGAGAAGCATTGTGCTCAGTAGAACCGTCTGATTTACATGTCTTAAGAACATATGTCGTATCTGATTGAAAAAATGTTTAGACATTAGTAATAACCAACTCTGCGAAAACTTTATTAATTACAAACCTTAAAAAATCTCAAATTTCCCGTCGAAGCAATTATCCCCAATCAACACTTGTGCAGTAATTTTAGTAATTTGGTGAATGTCGCTAGTGGATTTAGCTCTATCCCTACGAAGCGTGGAGTCCAGCTGGTTGTTGACAGCGGTAATGACCGTTCTATCCATCATGTGTCCTGCTACAATTCGAAGTAATTTGTTTAATGGTGCCCAGCCATGTTATACTGGATTACGTTTATGTGGTTGTAACTTTTTTTAAAGAATTTAATTTTGTTTTTAACAGTTTTATTTAGGTCGAGTGTAATTTAGTTTGTACAAAATTTTGAGATTTTGCAGTTTACAATTTTTGTAGATATTTAGATAATATATTAACAGTTATGGTTAGTAATTTTTATTTCTACAAACAAAATGGGCAAAAGAAAGATTTACTATTTATCTGTACGAATTTTGTCCATTCCTTCGCAAGCCTTCTTCCTTCCTTTACAAGAATTTCTTTCTTTTCTTCATCTATTAAAATCTCTTCTTTTGTTACAGTCCGTTTTCTTTGCACCCCTCTTTTAGACAACCGATGTTCAGATAATTTTGGTCATAATTTATTTGTCCTACTGCTCTATTGCATTTCAAGATTGAGGTATATAACCTCTTATGCATCATCCATCGAGGTGAAACCTAATTTCTTCGATTTAGCGGCTTTTTGGTAACAGTTCGTCCTCCTGTGCCGAGATGTCGAGAGAACCGCACAAGGCAGTTTTTCGTGCTCGATTTGCCGGTTTTATCATTTTTTGGAGGGACGCGACGTCCAGTTCACTTGAAAATGTGTATTTCTGCAATAGAGGCAATTCTCACTTTAAAATCCGCACTCTAACTCAGTTGTTATTTCCAGGCTCTTATTTCACTACCTTAATTATATGTCGGATTTAATCTAAAATAATAATAAAAAAAGACTTTTATGTTTACTTATGCCGTATTTCTCGACTTTCACTTTTGGGTTCTTGTCTTTATCGTACCGCTTATATTTTTTTCTATAGTCTATATACAAAGTAGCCATTTGCGCTCTCTTTTGTCAACGCAACAAAGTAGAAAAACGCTCGCTGTCCAAATTTCAGTTGTCTACATTCTTATTGGAAACATTTAGTCAGGAACTATTTGCACTGTAATTACACATTTACCACCTTCAGAAGTCAATCTGACATATAACTGCTCTGTTGGTATATTATAAAACCAAACAAAATGCAGCACTGCTGTGAAAATAAAATACGGCATTCATTTATAAAAACGAAAGTATACAATACTTAGATTAGATTGAAGCAATAGCTCAAGTGAGAATGGAAAATAACGATAAATTAAAATTAGTATAATTATATATAAAATAAATTGTGCTACCACCTGCATGACGCTCCCAATGGACATCCACTTTTTCACTGCACTAGTTAATGTACTTAAAACAAATATTTTTTTGTTATGGTGGGGACCCCATTGTGGCGACTGCAGAAAAAATCTTGTGTGTGCTTCGAGCGCAAAAGGGACATTGTCGATTTCGAGAGTACAATCTCTCAGCGACAATGTCTCTCTTAATACTCAAATAGCTATATTGGAATGACAAAAAGCTATTTAACGTGAACCATAAGCACACGCACACACTTCACACATGCGTGTAAGCCAGTGGCGGCTCGTGCATTAAAACATTGGTGAGGCAAGGTATCCAGGAATTCAAGGTCAAATGCCCTATAATTGAAAGTTACTGTTTTCAAAGGATGTGAAGCTGCATGTTTTTCCCCTTTAGAGAAAGGGGAATATATTTAACGGATTGTTGACTTACCTGGATAAACTGTTTAAATAATTGCGTAGACTGTATAAAGTCTAAACAGAACACAATGTGGCGCGACTATTATACAAGGCCTGTCTTACATTACAATATAAATGTTAGCCAGATTATGTTTATGTTCGAAGTTCGAATGCAATATTCACTTATATTCTGTATCGTATCATGTTTAATTTTTACAACCTGTTAAAATTTGTAACCAGTAGAAACAAATATATTATTTGTCATTTATAGTAATGTACATTGCAAGACCGTTACTCATAACTTTACGGGCGTGCACGGTACCTAACGAGCGAGCGAAGCGAGCTTGTTATCCGTGCGAGCACATAAATTCGGGTTATGGTTGAGCATTGTACAATGTTTTATGATATACAGAATCATAAATAATTTGAAAAAAAAAATATTGGAACCTACAACACAATACATTAAACTATTTGATCGAAATAGTCTTTGGAAACATTTTGGCGAAACGAAATAATGAATAGATAAATCTGTATACATGTTGCTATGGTTTTAACAGCCCGTAATTTTTGTACCACTAGAGTAGAGACAGAGCTCTGTATTATGACGTTTACGGTTCAGTATAACGTAAAAAATTTTATTCAGTGTCTACTATTATTAGTAGTGAAAAATTTCAACAGAATGTTAAAATTAACATGACTAGTTACAGATTACACCCCAAACATTTAATCTGGCTTGCAACAATGTACAGTACATGTTGTGAACCTACTTACAAAATTTGTCACTACGCGGCGTCGATTGTATTCACGTACGCTCACGGTCACGGTCTCTATCTTCTATCCTTCACGCACTTATCGCATTTTGCATTTGAAGCATGCCTCCAACAGCTCCTTGTCTAGCGCACGTTTCGAGAGGCAAGCGTCACGGGGTGTAAATTACCTAGGTGAATTGCATTGCAAATTAGTTACGGTGGGGCTTAAATGGTTCTTATAAAGACAAGCTTTTACTGAATAAGTTGAAATTTAATTTACATAAAATTATTGACTTGTTAAAATGATATTCTGAGATTTCTTTTCTGGTGAGGCACTGCCTCATCTGCCTACCCTGACAAGCCGCCACTAAGTAAGCATTGTTGGAGTTCTGGAGCCATTGTCGTCGTCCATCATCGTCACGTTACCTGGTTACCTCTCATCTAGTGAGTCCTGGAAATACCACCACCACAACCACGACAGCGTACTGATCCCTTGGCCTGCCCCAGGAGACTACGTCCAGTTAAGCGTTCACATTTATTACTTATTTTGTTGCGCAGTTTCTCTATTTTTGTGCATGTCAAGTATCGAGTCTATTGTTTATGTTAAGTTGTTATTATAGTTATTATCATTTATTGTATTTTGATTTCAAAATGTTATTGATATTGGATATAGATTCTGGTGCTATGGTACCTGGTGATGAATTATATTATAAAAAGCTTTTCCGCCTTTTAGAGGTAAGGTAATTATAGAAAGTCCGTTTTAAAAACTACAATATATTTGGACGTTTCAGGAACTTACCCATCATCAGCATTACATAACATACATCGATTTCGTGCCACAATAAAAATGAAAACAAGTCTTTTAGTTATTTAATAGAATAAAACTTACCAAGACATACTCGTATAAATTTTGTAGTGTACATGGTTAAATATTTTAAAAAACATGGTTGCGAAAGGTCATGTAGGCCGCCTTTTCATTTAATGCCCTCTTTTTTGGGTGCGGGTAGAAAAACCAAGAATAAGGTAGAATTAAAGGTCTGTACGACCTAAAAAGTAATAAAAAGGCCTAAAAGTATTTCGTATTGTATTTCGGGATTTGAACCTCTATGGGTTGTATCCCTAGGGTGGCTTACACACACATCTATTAATTTTAACTTTTACATTGCCACGACGTTTCTAACTTGGATCTCATATGTGTTACCCGCCCGTGCAGGTCTTTCTTATAAACAGAGGCCGGTACCAGATAGCTTTGTGGTTGCCATGTTAATTGTATCCCAACGGGAGAAGGTACCGATCAAGGTCAATCGAGAAAAATTCCTCGAAAAATTTCCGACTTTACCAGGATTAGAACTATCGACCTCTGAGTCCAGAGGCTAGCACTCTACTACTGTGCTATCCCGCCGTCTAAAAAGGAATAAAAGTGGATAAGTGGAATAGTTACCTAGTTTTTTGAGGGAGTAAAACGTACATAAAAAAATCAAAGAATGAAAATATTTATTAGTACTTGAAAAATGAAATTAAAACGGAGATAAAATGTCGTACGCCATCTTAAACGGAAAAATGTTGGACGATTGATTAAACTTCTGGAAGAGCTGACAAGAGCATAGGAGAACCCTATTAAATAAAAACAAAAAAACCCTTTTCTTCAATCACACTAAGAAGGGGTGCCGCGAATTTTAAACAGTCCTTATGGTTGTTAGTTAGGTAATAACCTACATGAAGTTTTATTTAAGTTAATCAATAAACATTCTTTTATAAGTATTTTATGTTTATTTTGTTCTATTGTAAGAATTTTAGGTTCGTCGAAATCAAAAGAGTGACCTGTATCGCAAATCGAAATGGTGTTCGACTAATACACTACGGTTGTAATTTTTGAATTTAAATGGTTGGTAAGTTTTATTTTATTGTGCAGTTTAAATTACTAAAAGACTTTTCATTTTGATTGGAGCACGAAATCGATGTGTATTTTGTAATGTTGATGGGATATATATTAAGTTCCCGAAACGTCCAATTATATGTTCGTTTTTAAAACGGACTTTTTATAATTACGTTACGTCTAGAAGGCGGAAATTAAACTTTTTATAATATGATTTTGGATATATTTTATTAATATACCCATATGGGTTATACTGTGGTACTAGTGGTATATTTGATTTAATTAAATAATCATTTCACATTTAATGCTCCATTATATCTATACAAATTAGTTTCCACTTATTGGAATCTAAATTGTTCACATGTTTAAATTAATTAGACCTGCAATAACAGATTACGGATTTGAATTAGCGAATCATTATTCCCTTTGAAGTGAATCATAGAATCTATTTGATGGAAATTTAATCATCTGTATCTTCGAATCCATATGACCTAAAATTAATTAATAAATTGAGGATTCATTCTTTGGACAGCATTGGCTCTATCATTTTCTCGTTTGTAGAAATCGTACGATTCATATTTCCAAGTAAGTTAATTTTAATTATCACTGTTTTAAATTGTTTTTAATTTTTGTTTTGTCAGTTCACATATTTTCAAACATTGCTTTTGTTTCAACGATAGATAGCAGAGGAACCTGATATATTTAATATTTGTAAACATTATTGTTTAAAATATTTTAGTTGTGAAACATTTGTAAATGACTGGAGCTGTGTGCTTCTTTAGTTGTGAGACAGTTTAGTTTTAGCAGTGAGTGCAGTTTTGTGCAAAATGTATTCTTATTTTTTCATTCTTCTTGAAATATTGTTGTATATCCTTATTTTGATATTGATGTACAACATTGTCATATATTTGTAATTATATGGACCGTTACCAATTATTATCAACTGACTTTTGTTATGAAAACAACGAAAAGGTATTTATTATTTCTAGATTATTATTATTATTATTATTACCGATATCTATGTACAAAGCAAATTGGCACCACCAGCAATGGTAATACGCCGTGATGATAAATTTATTTTATTTATTGTTGTCATAATTTTGATACGCACTTTTTTGCATGTTAAGTGTTAACCGGTACCTATGTTACAATAACCACTTTTAGGTTTAAACATTCAATAGAGTCCTTCACTATAATGTAAATCTATTCGATATATAAGATTTTTTAAATTTTTTTTTGGATTCATGTTTGCCAACGTCTCATTTTTTAATAAAATGCTCCAAAATTGAATCTTTATTTCAATATGTAGAAATTGAATACTTTAGTAAACATTCGCCCTAAACAAAGATAAAAAATTCATTTCAAGACAACAAACAAATCACAAAAAACTGGTCTACTCTGACATTTTATACGTCTGTTGAAATGGAAATTCTATATTTGTTTTACATCTTATTGGGATTTTCAAATAAGAAAACGCTAACTAGTGGCGCCTATTAGAACTACAAACAGTGGTACACATTTGACATTTACATGAAACTACAACTATATGACTACAAAAACTCTATTATACATACTTGAATTATAAATGAAAAATATTAATAAATGAGAAAATAATACGTAGACTAAAGATATACAATTGACAGAAATGCTACGCTGACACATGTCAACAAAAAGTGTACCATTGTTTAATGTGATCAGCGCCATCTCTTGATACTTGAAAATCCCAATACAATATTAAATTTACTACGGGGAGCATGTTTTATAAATATTAAATCATGTGAAATTAAATTTAAAAATTAAAATGTACTCTGCGGAAAGCTTTATTTTTCATGTTACATAAAAGTTTCAAAAGCTGCACTAAAATCACTATAAATTTTATAAGGTGGGTAGAAGGAAATGCAAACATTTACTAGATGATTAAATTTTAAATTGAGAATGAAACTTTCTTCTATTTAGAAACATAACTATGAAAACTTTGTAATTTCTATTATTTTACAGACTGTAGATGTCTTCATACTCGTTCCTTTTTTTAATAAAAAAATTCACCTACGAATGTTATTTTACTTTTCTACACACCATGATATTTTCTAATTTATTAATTGCATTGTTCATTAGAAAAGTGTTACAAATAAATTTTAATTTTCTCTCTGAAATTAAATATAGGAATAGGGAACAATATACCTAAATAAATATATCATCACGGCATATTACCCATTGCTGAGTGTGCCAATCTGCTTTGTACGCAGATTTCGGTAATGATGAAGACATATTTGTACCGTGCGGGCGTTTATCAGGCATCACCTCACGGACACTCATTGTTGGCCTTCACCACCGGGGCCAATGTAGGCTATTTAAAATTCGAAATATTTCTTTTGGCGTCGGTCGGCATAGGGATCGAACCCAGATTCGCGACAACGAGACCCCATGGTAACGATACCTCATTCATATATACTGTACTGTTAAAAATATGAACATTTGTTTTGAAACGCTGCTTCATTTATTTGAAAGAAAACATGACGATATATTTATATTTATCCGCCTCAAGCAATTTCCAATTCTTCAGTCTATCTGAAAGGAGGAACAAATTATCTAGGATGTTTACAATATTCTCATCTTTCATATGAATGTCTCGTGATTACATCGCAATTGAATGAAGCAGTTAGTTTATCTAGGGGAAGTAGGATATTTCAAGTTTTTACTTCTGGAACTTCTACTCAACTGCTCATTTTCTAGCCTGAATAACTTTTGATTACAAATAAAACAAAATTATACAAACTAAAGCAAATTGCAATGCTGCGCATTTCACTCATTCTACATACACTAAAGTTACGGGATCTGTTACTTATTTGCAGATGGTGTATTTTTTAATGGCGTTATGGATTTGAATTTGCCCAAAACTGTGGTATGAAGTACCCCACATTTTATTAAAGAAATATGAAACTTCATCTAAATTGAAAATGATTTGTAGTTTTAGCAAGCCTTAATTGTTATTCGATAAACCATAATATTTTTTTAAACATTTTATGACATTATGTTAAGCTCATTTTGTTCTCAAACAGTGGAGTTCGCTAATAATTGGAATCACATAATTTAATATTTTTAACATTAAAAAAACGTATAAGTACTTTTTTAAATAAATTTTGGTGATCATATAATTGGAAATATGCATGGATAATAAGCAATTTAATAAAATATTTTACAAAAATTCCTAGATTATAGTCCAAGTTTTAATTGCCACCGGCAGCCTCTAATATCATTCAACGTTCTTTTTACTTACAGTTTATCTGGCCTGGCATCATAAATTCAAACTAGTGTTATTTGGATATTAAGCTTATGTTTATATGTACACAAGTAGGCTGGTTACTAGGTAATAACTAAAGCTCGGATGTATATGAAAGGAAAATCGGAAGAATATGCGCATATATATGCAAGATTTTATTGGAATATATGCAATTAGGTGTCCAGCATATACAAGCTATATGCAAAATATGCAGTACAAGAATACAAAATATACAGTAAAAAATTACTCACTCCCATCTACACATCAGTCGTAATAACTGTGAAAAGTTTAAATACAATATAGAATTATTATTATGTAAAATATGAACAAAATAATGTTTTTATCAAATTTATTTGCTAATAAATACAGTAAGTTATATTTACATGCTTAATATGAATATTTATAGAAACTTCCAGTCTATTACTACGAACTACGGAATACATTTTCATTTGCATTAATAATTAAATGTTTTTCCAAGTTACCCATTTTAAATGATTACCTTCTGTCACTTTGTTATTATATTATATTATATAATACAAGAGTTAAAGTGGTGAAAACTTCGTTTTCTTTTGAAATTCCTCTAATTTGGATATCTATTGAATCAAAAATAAAATCATTTAAATTTATTATTAAAAACAAATATATGTATGTTAAAAACAACTTAACCGACTTGCCGTCTATAGATAGTTCCGAGTAGAGACGAATCCACGAAAATAATTTTAAAGCCATTATTTAAAAATTTAGCGTTCCGTAGGTAAAATGTGAATGAATGGTTTGAAAATGTAATTAAAAATGAAGTACATTTTCCACCTCCTTTCTACACTAAGATAATGGATCCTGCAGAAATATTTAAAGCTAAACTGATACTTACTTTCTCTGTAAGGGATTAGGATTAGGAAATTACAGCCATGAATAAAATTCTGGGTTATTTTTGGCGGCGTAGCGCTGGTTCGGTGACCTCAATGTTCCTTAAAAGTATGTATTGAAATTGATAAAAATAACGTAAAATTTTAAAGATATGCACAAATATGCACATCGCATTGAAATATGTAAAAAATCCAAGAATTATTATGAGACTTTTATTGAAATTGAATATTTGTTACATTGACATATATCAAAATAATTGTACTGTTTTATTATTATTATTAATTCATTATTATTATATAATTATAATTATTAATTAATTATTATTATTAATTAATTATGATTATTATTATGATTATCCTTTTATTTCACAAACTACAAATATATAATACATTGCATTATACTAATTATTATTGGTCCCGATATTCTGGACAAACATATTATATTCTGCAGTTATTATTATTATTAATTATTATTATTATTACTATTATTATCATTATTAAATATGCACATCGCATTGAAAGATGCAAAAAATCCAAAAATTATTATGAGAATTTTATTGAAACTGAATATTTGTGACATTGACATATGTCAAAATAATTGTACTGTTTTGTTATTATTATTAATTAATTATTATTATTAATTATTATTTTTATTATTATTATTATTATGATTATTAAGATTATTACTATTATTATTAACGATGGGGTTTCGTGGCCGCGTGCCTGAGTGTCAGGTCGCGAATCTGGGGAACCGGGTTCGATCCCGACCGACGCCAATTATTTCCAATTTTAAATGGCACAAAATGAATCCCTGTGGTGCACTCTCCACGCCAGCAATGAGTGCCCGCACGGTACAACTATGTCATCATCATTACCGATATCTGCGTACAATGCAGATTGGCACACCCAGCAATGGGTAATATGCCGTGATGATATATTTATATTTATTTATATGATTATTATTATGATTATTATTATTATGATTATTATTATTAATTATTATTATTATTATTATTATTATTATTATTATTATTATAATTATTATTATAGAAAGGATTTAAAAAAAAATAATAATTATTAATAATGTCTTCATTTTCTGAAACCGATAAACTATTGAACAAACCACGGATTTTATGAATCATAACAAGCTTTAGATGTCAAAATCTTCGCTCTACGAGCTCGGATTTCAAACCGATATCTGCGGCAGTTATGATGCTCATACCAATACTATCATTGGTATGTTCAAGGTACTACATTCGTTATTTTTTATATTCATTTATTCGAAAATGGATTCTGGATTTTAAAAAGTCGATAGCAGAAGGCTTGAAAGTGATACGAGTTTGGTATAAAGTAGAAGTGCCACGGAAGGGTATTAAAAGCTCGAATATTTTAAAAACTATTAACTATTTTTTAAGGTTTAGTTTGAATATGAATGAACCATACCGAAGAAATATTTTTGTGAAATTCACAAGGGACTTGAACCCATGACGTTCCCTTGTCTAGTTCTAGTAGGATAAGCTAAGAAATCTCTTGAAGTTAGTGAATTTTTCACGTGTCGTTAATATTAGTACATCCTCTTAATCAGAGCGTTGATTACTCGTCTGATAGCTCATTTATTAGGAAGATCCCGGAGAAGTCAATAAATTTATTACAAATCTTTCTGAGGTATTTAATACTTGAATCTTTTATTTATTTATAAAAACAATTTATATGTAATATAATAATTGACCCAATATATCAATAAGGTGGAAGAACCAGTTGCAAAAAAAATTGTAGTCAAACGTCAAACCGTAATGAATATCTCATCTCATCCGTAAATCCTGTTGATGGCTGCATAATGACGTCTCCGAAAATCAATACACTCAGATTGGAAAAGTAACCAATTAACACAATTTGCTACGAGTCTCCGGCCATTTAATGAAGTCGCATAGCTCAGCGCACAAGCCGTCAAATTAGTTCAGCAGTAGTCCTCCGTCATGACGTAATGAAGGGACTTTGTTGATATGGTGAGATTAAATCGCCCGATAATAAATCGAGTGTGTTGACACTGCGAACGAACAACGAACAACGTTTCAGAGATGTCAGCATACAACGTATAAATAATGTCCCTCGTGACATTAAAATTCAAAGTTGAAGCAAAGCGCGTGCGCGAATATTCCTGAATTTTAAATGAGGTTCCTTCGAGCTACAAGAATTTTTAAGGATTTACATGAGAGACATACTAAAAAGAGTGTAAAATGTTCATCCCACGCTAAACGATATCAAACAATGCTTCATTTACAATGTCAAGAATCTAACCTTAACAAATGGAAAATTTACTGAAAGAGACACTTTTAGTAGAATGGCAAAATAAATTTACAAAATAAAGAATAAGATGAATGTTTTTTTTTTTAGAATTTTATTTTAAATACAGTGCGCTAATACGTAATTAGTACACTAATTTGAATGTCAGTATGAGTTTCTTAATGGCACTGAGTATCATTATGAATTATTTATTTCGTTTAAGGTAAAATAGTGAAAAGAAAAGTACCCGTTTTAAAGAATTTGACAGAACTAGATTGTTTTTTATTTCTTCAAACAAACAAACAGTAACCATAACAATGAAAAAATGTCAAAAATTAAATGAAAAATGTATTTTAAGATCAATTTAAACTGTCGTAGAAAAAATATTGAAGGCTACATATTTGATATAGCCTCATAATGAAAAATAAATAAATAAATATATCATCACGGCTTATTACCCATTGCTGGGTGTGCCAATCTGCTTTGTACTTGTGTGATTAAAACACTCTTGATTTAACATCACACGCGTTTCATTATGAAACTTGTATTCTTAATATTTATTATAATTGTTCCCTTCAACTAAAATACGCCTCACCATTATTTCCTAGTACGTTTTAAAAGCTCCAACCAATCTTCCTTTGAAATGCTTTCAATATGATCATTAATTGTACTATAGTTAAAAGTTGTATATTATCAAATCAAGTATGTCGGCTGTTCTGTTACTTTTATATTAATTTTCTGTCCAAAACTGAAAGGTTCAAGCTGCAGTATGCTGTATGCCATAATTTCTATCTCTTGAACTCTACTGAGCACTTCAGCTAAACATTTTTCAGTGTGTCATTTAACTAACTGTCTTCTGTCTATCCAACTTAATTGCATTTACCAGTCCTTCCTGCAAAAGAGTGCTACATGCATTACTTTTTTATGGTTCGCTGCTTCTTGGTCATTGTTGGTATTTCCCAATCTTTATCAATTTATATTCGACCCTCTTGGTCTAATAAGGAATAATAATTTCGTCACTTGTCACAATTTTTGGAAAAACTAGTGGTCGCCACTATTTAATACTAGTAAAGTTTCTTGGCAAAACACGTTTCGCTTTTTGGAAAACAGAGAGCTGATGTGACACAAAACGAATAACAACTTTTTTATAAATTGAAGTGATCACAAGGGTGATCGTGTAATCTATTAATAGCTAAGGATCCAATAAGTGGCTGTATTGTTTTCTTCGATTAGTTTCTTAACAGCAGCAATGTTCTTTTCGTTAACATTCTAACTTGTAGCCAAAGAAGAAGCTTGTTTATTAAAAACTCTTTTAATTTGTACAAAACGTGGTACACAACAGACAAAAATGCTACAGTAACTTGCCAGCGAAAAAATTGCGATTGTCACTTTATTACATTGTGCGGTAGGTGAAAATCTCATTGTCTCATTTATCAAGATTTTAGAAACTATCAAACCTTCTTTGTTTAAACTTCATATAATACTGATAAATTGATATCATATTTTATTGTTAGCGGATTACTGCTAAATAAATATTAATAAATGCACTATTTTTAATCAGGACATTGGCTGAGAAAAGAAGGGATTGGTTCTCCCTAGATAATTCCCTCCTCGTTGTTGTAGGAGATAATTCAGTTTTGTGGTGACACATATTTTTCACCTCATACAATATTAATGTCCCCGACGTACGGCTCTGGAACAGTGGAAAAAGAGCACGACGCAAGTAATTCCAGGCGAACACCGTCAATTAAAGCGGGAGACGGGCCTGGAATAGCAATGAGATCCCGCAGGACAGCACAGCACGATGCGGTGTGCATAGAATGCATGGATGGACTCACTCTTTTTTTGTGATGTGGCTGGTGTTAGCGTAGGGTAATCCCAAAGGGAACAGTGAAGTATTGTATACATGCAAAAAATATATAATCAAAGTAGGGTCGGACTACAATGACTGTGATATTAATTTTTTGAAAAAAATGTTGATTTGTAATAGAATATTGAAAGATAAGTAGGTATTACATTGATCCTTTTTGTAATACCTGTTCAGTTTGCGTAATCGAGCCGTAAGCGAGTATTACAAATGGACATACGTGTTTTTCATATTATTTTTCCTATTTCGCATTAATTTATTTTATTGAAAGAAATATTATAATATCATGGTTGGTAACATTGACCGTTCCAATAAACGTTTGAAATTTAATTTATTTTGACATTTGAAATTTTGACAACAGTTACTTACAAGTTAGGTTAGAGTTATAATTTATATTTTTGCTCGTTCGGTTTTTTTTTATATTTACCGATAGAAGACAGTATACTGAGAAAAAGGATCGTTTCATATAAATCAATTTCATTTCATATAAACTAATATGTCTTTTGAATTCAGCGGATTAAATGTTTCTTGTACAGAAATATATTATTTTTTTGAGTGAATTTGTTTGACGGAAATAAATGTTGTTTAAATAGTTTGCATTAATATTTCAAACAAATTTATTTATTGTAAATAAATATTTATTATTTTAAAAAGAGCAACATGGTTCCATAAAATTCATAATATTTGTTACAAATAAATATTTTATGTCTACAAATATTTATTCGCTTATTTGAAAACTATTATTTTGTTCTTTAAAATAAGTATAGAAAAGGTAAAAGAAAAAGAATGTTTTTTATTTGGATAAATAAATATTTATTCGATATAAACACAATATATACGTATTTCTTAGCTTATAACATGTATAGTTTCTAGTGTTAAAAATATAAATATAAAAAATAGACAGTATTTCTAGAAATATAAAAAAGGACTTACATATACGAGCACATATATTTATAGATACGTAATCAATTTTCATATTGGATATGATAAATGAAAAGTTTCTTCATAGCTAAATGGAATCTGAATAAATGAAGAATAGAGAATAGAGGAAGGAAATAAAAATAGTGATGAACTTGAAGAAGATGGGGTTGAACATGATAGAATGTAGGCAGTTGCCGTTGAGGATTTTTTCTATTGAAGTATTTGCAATATGCGAATTTAATTCCGGTATTTGCCACAGCACTTAGTTATTTTACTGTACTATCTGCCATTTCACAATCTGTTGCGTCCCTCCGGTGCGAAGGACTAAGTAATAAGGACCTAATGGCTCGAAGGACCAAATGTTCAAACCCTAAACCAGCGAATCCGGTCTAGAAGAACCAAAATGGTTTGATCCTGCTCGCAAGCCCAAATGCGATGTCTCTAGATCAGCGAATCCGGTCTAGAAACACCAACAATGTGTTTGATGTTAAATTCAATGAATAAAACAAAACTATATGTAAACCAAAATAATTACAACCTTCGATAGCTGGTTCACATCACTGGACTTGGCCAATAAACGGGATAATACTAATTTGTGAAATGTACTAATTAAAACGAACGATGGACCAGTTAGTTTGACGAACTAACAAACGTGCTAAATATAATTGCAACAAAATAACAAACAACTGAAAACCAATTCTGAGAAATATGTGATAGCGTATTGAATACAAGTGACATAAACAATAATAAACCAAAGATAAACAAATACGATATTTGTATAAATTAACTAAATCATTTCATAAGTGTATGAACAAACAAATGTAGTTAAACAATATTAAGAACTCTAAATGAACTTAATAACAACCAACTAGACTGCAAAACTTGTTGCATTGAATGTACCTAGTCGACAATAACAGCAGATGCGCTGTGAATGACGTCACTCGAAGGTGGACGTGTGTAAACAGGTTTACAAAGAAATAATAATAATTTCACCCAAGGAAATATGAATCAAATCCCTAACAACACGAATTCCGTGAGAAATCAAATTGTACAGTTCGATTTTACAATTGATTCCTGAGATGTGTCTATTAGCTGCATAAAATGGCGCCGGAAAGTATTCGCGGACTATAAAGTACCAAATTAAATGAAAACCGAACGATACTCCTTGAATTAGTCGTGTTAGGCTAATCAAGCTACGCGTACGATAATTAAACAACCAATTACTTTACTGACCATATGAAAATCAGAAAGTTTTATGCAAAAATGGTGGAAAATTCCACTCTCGCGGACGACGACGCGATACGTGTTTACCGGTTGCAAGCCAGACACATTCTGCCTCGATCGATGCCGGTCAGTGCTGCAGCAGCTGCACTCGGCGTGGGGTTGCGCGCGCACTCGCGTGAAGCCAGATGCAATAATATTAATATTAATAATTAGTTTAAGATACTACAGCTATTTCAAACAATACTAAAATTAAACTTAAACACGTAAAACCATATAACTAATTTTTCAAAGTAACAGAAACAGTTATTTCCATTTATTTATTGACTTATTTAAATAGAGTCAGGGCGGGTTAACCGTTCTGTTCCCATGTGCAGCGGGTTGCTACCTCAAGGAGTTGATAATTTCTAAATTCCTCTCATTTAAAACATGTTAGTTTTAAACACAATCACTTACATATTATATTCAATATACATATAGATCGTATTACCGCTTACCGCAAGTAACATAACAGAAGTACTTCAGATTAATGAAACACTCAACGACTGTTTCTTCAACGGACTTGTTCGTTCTTGTTCGCTAAACATTTCTTTCTGACAAATAAATTTTGTTTGAAAGAAAAATATCTTTAAGTTGGCCAAATGAAGTTATTTTAATACCAACTAATATTTATTTCAGCGAAACAAATCATTTCATTAAAAAAAAAAACATTATTTTGTATTATTTAATGTACTCTTATATTTAAATAACATTATTTTCTTTGAAACAAATTATATTTATTATAAAAAACAACATATATATTTTCAGAAAATATAATCATATTTATAGTAAAACAAATGTTTATTTAAATACTGTAAAGATATGGTTTTATTTCTTAATAGTATATATTTGTTAAGTGAAAATAAATGTGCTTCAAATAAAGTTTACGCTTATTGTAAATATCACAATTTATTTGCAGCGCGGAAGCGGTATTTATAGTGAATAAAGCAGTTTTATAACAAATAAATCATACCCAAAACAACATATTTTGTTCCTATTAATAATCCTTTTTCTCAGTGAGGTTTTATTTATAAATTACTGAACAGTAAGTGATGTGAATCACGAGGCAAGACTGTAAGTAAATAAATGATCATAGCCTACTTTCAAAAAGATAATTAAATTTTTTTAATGTCAAATTATTTTTAAATATTAATGTTTTTAATTTTGTGCGTCGATCGTGAAAAAAAATATAAGAATCACAAACGTTAAGGTATTACCATTCTTAGTACTTAATATACTATTATTATGTTATGACTATGAGCCTACAAATAAATAGGTACCTTGAATTTTAACATAAAAGAGTACTGTTTGATGTAAATATTTTATTATAAAAAATCGAATTTCAGTAATTTTCCATATGACTAATGACATGTACCTACCTAATGACTATTAAAATGAACGATATTTATTTGACACTTAAGATGCGGAGACATTATTATCACGGTACGTAAACTCTCGTGATTTCACTTGTCAATTGTTGAGACCAATATTTCCCATTTATTTATATTGCGAGATTACACACTCTTATCATTTGCAGCATTCATTTATGCAAAATTGTTCATTGTTTTTGAGAAAAACCGTTCTACAAAATTCATTTTGTGTACGCGAAATAGGAATAAGTCATTATACATACTCAAATTGTTTCTTTTATATATTTAATTATTTATGATAGAAAATACTATAAACTTGATCATTTTATCTTATTTTGGCAATGTTAACCTACCTAGGCAGATTTCATATGTATAATCACTTCCTTCACACCAGTTTGTCCTTCAATTATCTCTTCATAGATAGATAGATAGATAGATAGATAGATAGATAGATAAATACATAGATAGATAAATAATTTTATTGTTTTAAGAAAAAAAAATCTCATACAATATTGATACAATAGAGTGAGCGACTTAAAATTAATTTTTTCTTCAAGCGTATTATAATATGCATATTATGCTACTGTACACACGCTGTAGAAGATATTCATTGTCTTACTAGTACAAAAATGTTGTTATTGTTGTACTAGTAAAAAAATGTTAGTTTCTTAGTTCACCGCTGGCGGCGGCAGTAGCCACAGCAACACAGATCATATTGAAAATTGTTATTTGACAGTTGAATCGTTTGTGTTTTGTAGTGTACACAGCCAGCTTTGACTAAAATTGCAAATTTTACAAATAAAAAAATTCCAAAAAAATGTCAAAAAATTATTTGAAACACTTGAAGAAAAAATAGTATATGTCATTCGGAGTAGAACGCCCTTTTTGTGTTTTACCCAGCTTGCCTAGCCTCGGCTAGCGCCTCGGCCGCAACAGCTGGGTTCAACACAAAAAGACCGCTTTCTACTCCTAATAACATAATATACTATTTTTAGAATTGCTTATTTTTGTTTTATTTTAATAATTACAATTTACAAAATAATATGTGTGAGTTTATTATTGCCTATTTTTAAGACCTTCCTGTAATAATCTATTCGTTGATTATGAAACTACCTCCACACCAGTTTGTCCTTCAATTTTCTCTTCATCCTTTCATAATTCTCTACTTCCTGAGGTCTTTTAACATTCCAAACTTCGTTCTTCCTTTTCCTCTGCTCGCATGTATTGTCCCCTTATTATTTTTTTAAAGCAATTTTTAAACAATATGAATTTTGTGTTCATATTATCCCCATAATGTACTGTATTAATTGTCAACTTTTATTCATAGAATTTTAATGTCATTTGTTTCTGTGAAATTATTGAATATTTTATTTTACAAGAACAAAGAGCAAATGAATAATGAAATAAGGAATAATATTCACTTGAATAATTTTAAAATTCATCAGAGTATTTTACCTTGTATTTATGAACATAAATTCTGGAATTATTTAAATTTTCTTTTGGCTACATGCTAATTTTTATTGCTGAATATATTAAATATTATTATTAACGGTATGAATGTTAATAAAAGTTGAATAAAATGCTTATAGAGAAAAACTTTCTGTTTAATGTTATAAAATAAGACTCTGTTTCATCAATTAGGTACTTAATTAGTTTATTGAAGCTTCAATAGTGGTCTAGAAAATAATTAATTGTTTACGTTTTGTGCCTCTTTCATTAAAATGTTTACATACTACAAACGTATACTTTTATTATACAGGATACACAAACGTAGTGTTGCACCACAAAACTTAAGATAGTAATAAAGCGAAGAAAATTATTTCATCCCTTGAAATGAAACTATAACTTCTTTTACGACTGCATTTTATTTCAAATTGATTAAAAAAATATGAGATGGAGATATTAATTTTATATGTATATTTGATGAACACTATATTTTTTACGACACATAAAAACGAATATGAAAATTCTGAGATACTCTTTGCAATTTGTTATTCTTCTACAAATTATAGTTTTATTTACAGACGAAACAGAATTTTTCAAGGAATGAAGTTAAGTTCTTATCCATGTCAGTTTGATAATGTGATAAAGGAAATTAAGTTATGCTTTTCTTTCGAAACAAAATGCCAAGATTAAATTTATGAATTATTACTTGCACTATTTTAATGAAATTTCAAAGTTTCACGTAAAAGTAAATGTAAATATACTGCTCAAAACCGCACAGGGATATTTTAATAATTAAATGTAAAATGAAAACTTTAAATTATATTCAAGTATCTTAATTTTTCATATTATATTGTTACAAATGACACGACTTTCTTTTGTTTTCATCATCTGATTAAGATTTGTTTAACAATGACTCTTATATTTTTCACTGAACCTCAGTTTTTGCTACATTGTTTAACAGATTTAAATTCCGTATGTAAATTTAAATTCTTTTATTATGAAAAGGCGACATTTATCACGAGAAAAAATGCTACGTGCCGTTGGTATGTTACAAGTTGGGCGACGTCTTATTGAATTTGCAGTTGAATTTGAAGATGGACAAAGTATCGTAAGTGGGTTATGGCATCGTTATGGGGATACTGAAGGTGTAAGTAACCAACATCATGGCAACATACGGATTACAACCGCAATACAAAACCGTTATGTCCAATTTAGTGGTCAACGAAATCTAACTTGTACTGCACACCAACTTCAATGTCAGTTAAATCGGACACAGACCGTGTTGGTTAGCGACCAAACTATACGCAATAGGTTACACGAAGTACACTAAGATCTAGACGACCCATCAGAGTTGCGTCTCTAACGGTAGGGAATTGCAAAAAGCGTCGTTTATGGGCATATAGACATCAAAATTTTACAAATGAGCAGTGGTCATCTGTATGGTTCTCCGATGAATGAAAATATGGTATTTACAGCGATTCAATAAGAATCCGAGTATGGAGCCAGCCAGATCGCTTAAATCGCTAGAAAACTTTCCAAAAAATCCCTAAATTGGGCTGGCATAAGCAGTGGAAGAAAGACTGATCTCGTTTTGATACAAGACAAATTTACACTGAACAGGTTATTTTACTTTTCGTAGTACTATATTCAGGTGTGGTGAATGAAAAATTTGTTTTGATGCGGGATAATACAAGTTTACATACTTTCCAAATTATAATGGATGAGTGAAATCAGCAACAAATTTCGTTATTATCATAGATTCATTAGTCCCCGGATACGTTGCAGAGAAGGGTGTCAAATGCAACTGATCACATTACTAATCACCAAGACCTTTTCATAGTTCTTCAAAGAGAGTGAAAAGCAATACCACAAGAAGACACTGAAAATTTAATTTTAAGCATACTCAACCGTTTTAGAGCAGTGTTAAATAATAATATAGGTCATACTAGTTACTACAAATTTTATTAACTGGCGTGTATAGAATTTATATTACATTTAATCATCTTACATTTTAGGTTGTTTCTTTGTTCACATAATTCATAATTAAAAACTTAAGTTTAACTAATTTTTTGAGTTCTAATTTGTGACTATTGTACCATTTTAGTTAAATCATGCTGTAAATAAACATATTTGGCTAATAAATATATTTGAAATTCAAAAGTAATCTTACTACTTTTAAATTTTGTAAAATATCCCTGTACGGTTTTGTGTTACAAATGAGAAATATATCGTTGATAAGTTAAGTTAGGATAATTATTTTTCTCTTTAAAAATCAGACTGTAGAAAATGTGGAATGAGTCCATTCTCTGTAAGAGCTTGTTTCATTCCTTTAAGACTGACTCCTTTCTTCATACTAGCTTTTATACCGCTAATTGTTGTAGAATCTGAAACCTTTTGATGTTCTCGAACCGTAATTTTCAGAAATATGTATGTGAAATTATAAATAAGTAATTGTTATAGTAAAAACTTTTAAAATGTATTAAATGTTAATTTGTTCTTTTTTGTAGGTAAGTGGATGTTCTTTCCAAGATTCCAGAGCGAATAATTATTTGTAAGTAAAGAGATACTTTATAAGCTCGTATTTTTAATTTCATTTAATTTGTTCGCATTAAATTGAAATGAAATTTATTAATGTCAGTCATTACAAATTATTATAATTAAGCCAACGTTGCGAATTTAATTTGAGTTGAATTTTACTTTGTTGTACATTTGTAATTATTTAAATTTTGACTCATTTGTTTTCTCAAAAAGGAATTATATTTCTAATGATCACAAAAAATATAATATATATTTTTTGTTATTTGGTAGGTATAAGTTTTTTATTTTGTTATAATAATATTTATTTTGAATTTATACATTTTAAATTGTTTTTTATTTCGTTTCTTGTATTCATATTTTTGGACGGTGGAGTATTTCAGATTCGAATCTAATTTATGTCAAACTACAGATTATGTCTTCAATATCAAAATCTGAAAATAAAAAGGAAAAAAAGCAGATTAGTACACCCATAAATATTATACTCGTATAAGCCTTAATGATATAATAATAATATAATATAATTTTGTTATACTCGTATTATCACGTAGTTTTGAACACCCTTTTGAATACAATTAGTTGGTAGTACAAGACAGCAATTAGTACATTCCTGAGCAAGCTTTGGACTTTTCAGGCTGAAATCTTCTCCTTCAGATCAATTTCAGAAAAAGAAATCGGTTGGAATATTCATGAATGCAAATGACTGGCGAGGCAAGCTGCAGACCCAAGTCTCTAATTATTTTTAATTCTCGCAGGATATAAAATCGATATGCAACAAATAATGTAATCGCAGAATTCTGCATCCTACTCTCCATTTATTAATTAAAAACGAATTCTAATCAAGGATGGCTTCGGAAATAACAAGTCCAACACGAATATGGATTAGCGGAATTAATGGATTTGCGCTCTCCTTTGTTTTCATAGAGAGTTAATTAGTTTTATGTGCAGCTGTTACTGTTATTGCCAAAATTATGCTTATTTTTTTACTTTTTCACTTTAATTAAGAAGGAATACACCACAGAGAAATTAAAACAAAATAAACTGAAAATTGTATTGACAATTGAATCTACTTGCAATTAAATTTAAATCAATATTTGTAATTTAGAAAAAATGAATAAAAACCTGCAACTATTGTTGACTATGCGTGTACGATATAGTATTAATAGCGGACTCACAAAAATGAATGAATAAGTAAAGATCTGGATGGAAGAAACAGACTAAATAACATTTCCTATATTATAAAATCTACGGTAAAAAGAAATAAAACAGAAAACAAAAGTGAAGGTACCTATTTAATAATAACCGCACCATATATGTACGCTAGCGAATCCTGTAATATCCATAAGAAATATGAGAGAAAAATAAAAGAAACGGAAATGAAAAATCTCAGAAAGATCGCAGCAAAATAAATTGGGACAGAGGAAGAAATGAAAACATAAGGATGATGCTGAATCAAGAACTAGATATAGTTGTAACCAAGACAGAAAAGATGAAACCCGACTGCTCGGACACATAATGAGAAAGAATGAGAACAACCTAGTAAGAGAAATAGTAGAAAATGTAATTATGAACAATGAAAGGGGAAGAAGAAGACTGAGGAAAACAGGAAAGTAGAATAGCAGAACGCATAAATAAAAGATGTAAATAATTGGATGAAAGATGTCAAAGATCAGAAAGAAGTTGAAGGAATGGATCAAAAATTAACATTGAGAAATGGAAATCGCACACTTGACTATTGGTAGCACGGATATGGAGAAAAAGATTTTTTATTTTATGTTAAAACGCAAAAAATGAAGAATACGAGTATATTGCGCAAATGTCCTATTTCCTATAAATTAATTGTGAATTAATCCCTATCGTTTTATCTTTCATTTTGTTACATCTACTAATTATCTCATTCCATACTACTCTTTCAGTCCTCTGAAGTGCATAAATCAATCATACGCTCTCAATATGGACCGGACGCTACATATACACGTACAATGGTACATACAATACGTACCCGCATGCATAACAATTCGGTGCACGTATCACAGGACGGTCTGTTCTCGCACTTCATGTCCAAGGCTGTCACATCGCTAACATACGCATCACAAACGTACTATACGTTACGTACGTACGAGTACAAGCTTTGGTCGATATGAATTTCAACCCTTTCTGAATTGCGATGGGGCAGAAGTCAAACGTTGACGTCTCTTCCTTTCTATTTTGTCGACTTTCTACTCCGATTATTATTAGACCTATCAGCATAATATTTCAAAATATATATATATATATATATATATATATATATATATATATATATGTATATATATATATATATATATATATATATATATAAATCAGCTCTACAGGCCTTGAAGGCCCATGGCTTTTTGAACTACGCCTCTCCACTGCTCACGGTTCCTTGCTTTTTCTTCCCATCTTGTAATTTTCATTTGGTTTATGTCCTTTACGACTGCATCGTACCATCTTCCTTTGTGTCTTCCCCTTCTCTTTTTCGTTTCGATACCTTTTATGAGGCACTGTTTGGTCACCCTGTCCTCTGGCATACGTTTCACATGTCCCAGCCACCTTAGTCTTTGAGCTCTTAACATTTCCACTATGTCCGTTTCACCAAACATGTCTTTTATTTCCTTATTAGTTCTGCGTAACATTATTTCACCGAACTTTTTCCCACCAAATATCCTTCTTAAAATTTTTCTTTCCCATACTTCAAGCCTTTTTTGATTGTCCACACTTAACACCCAAAGTTCACAGACGTACAGCACTGTTGGTCTAATTACCGTCTTGTATATTAACACTTTTGATTTTTGCGACACTAATTTTGATTTGATAATCTGGTTTAGCGCGCCCACACACTTGCTTCCTTTAGATATCCTTGTCTGTATTTCTAACTCTTCTTTATTTTTATTGGTCAGTGTTACCCCAAGATAATTAAAACTATTAACTTTTTTGAAATTGTAGTTTATATTTTCTTTGCATTTTATAGTCATATATTCTCTTATTGAATTTTCTTTACCTACTTTCATATATTTTGTCTTGTCCTCATTAACTCTTAGCCCTAGTTTTTTAGCTTCTTGTTCTATTTTCTTGAATACACATTCTAATTCACGGCGTGTCCTTGTTACTATCGTGGTATCATCTGCATATGCTAGTATTTGATGTCTGTGCCCATATATGCTACCTTTTCTGTGCAGGCCTCCTTTTCTTATTACCCATTCTAGGGCTAAATTAAAAAGAATTGGGGATAGTGGGTCGCCCTGTCTTAACCCCCTTACTACTTGAAAACTTTGGCTTTTTCTCCCATCAATTGTTACTTTGCAACTTGTATTATTTACTGTCATTTTTGTCAAGTTTATAAGTTTTTCAGGTATTCCAAATTCTCTCATAATTAAACTTAATTTGTCTCTTCTTATCGTGTCATATGCCTGTTTGAAATCAATGAAGAGTATGTGAAGGTCAATATTATGTTCGTAGCTGTTCGCAATCAATTGTTTTAAACAGAATATTTGGTCTGTAGTTGCTCTATTCCTACGAAAGCCTGCTTGGTATTCTCCCATCACACACTCTGCTATAGCTCTTATTTTATTTCTTATACAAATTGCTAAAATTTTGTACGCCACTTCTAGTAACGCTATACCTCTGTAGTTGTCACAATTTGTTCGGTCACCTTTCTTATGCAGAGGGGAGATTATAGCTTCATTCCATCTTCTGGGCATTTGTTCCTGCTCCCAAATATCTATAATTAGCTGATGCAAATAGGTAGCAAGACTTTTCCACCATGTTTGTATATTTCAGCTGTTAGACCATTGTCGCCAGGGCTTTTATTATTTTTCATTTCTTTTATTATTGACATGATTTCTTCTTTGTCTGGAGGCTCTGCAAGATATTCGTAATTTTCGTTTTCTTCCAGTCTACCGTCTGTTTCATTTCCTTCATATTGTTCCTCATCTAGCTTATTTAACAGTTCATCAAAGTATTCCGTCCATCGATTGATTTTATCTTCACCTGTGACCAACTGACCTTGCTTGTTCTTGCAGTATATTGTCTTTGGCTGAAAACCCTCCTTCTGTTTTTTCACTGCCTGGTAGAAGTTCCTAATTCCTAGTTCCTTAGTTCTGTAATTCTCTTCTGCTTCTCTTAAAACTTCGTCCAATTTATCCCGCTTTTTCCTTCTACATATACTTTTGAATTATTTTTTTTTTCATTGTCGTACAGCTCTTTATTATGCTCATCTTCCTTTTGTAATAGATTTAACTTTGCTTTATTCTTTGATTGTCGTATATACTCACATTCTTCATCATACCAGTCTTTGTTATCTTTCTTGTCGTCATTTGGCAACACTTTTTCTGCTACTGATTGTACAATATTTTCTATTTTATCCCATTTCTCTGCTATGGACATTTCTTCCTTTACATATATTTGCAACTTGGTCTGCACTGATTTTTGAAATGCTAAACTTAGTCGTGGATTACTTAGCTTTTTTGACTTAAATCGAATAGTACCATTTGCTTTTACCTTTTTTGTTGGCGGTACTTCTTGTTTTACTCTTATTTCCACCATAAAATGGTCTGAATCTGCTATTGCGCCTCTTCGACTTTTTACGTCTTTAATAATTTGCGCATATTTTCTCTCTGTAAGAACATGATCGATCTGATTACAAGTTCGGCCATCTGGTGATTTCCAAGTTCCTTTATAGATCTCTTTTCTTTCGAACACAGTGCTCATAATTTTCATATCCATTTCTCCTGCAAACTCTATAATCTTCTTGCCATTTTCGTTCGTTATCTTATGCTTACTATGACCGCCTGTTATATTCTTATACATATCTTCTTTCCCTATCTTAGCGTTCAAATCTCCCAGTATAATTTTTATATCATATTTAGCAATGTTATTTATTATTCTTGTTAGCTCATCATAGAATTCCTCTTTTTCTTCTTCTTCCTTCTCGTTGGTTGGAGCGTGCACATTAATTATACTAATTTTTCTATACAGGCCTCTAATCCTTAATTTACAAATTCTTTCTGAGATTGGTGAGAACTCTATTACTGCTCGCTTCAGTCTTTTACTGACCATAAAATCAGTTCCAAAATATTTTGTGTCGTACCCACTATTAAATACAACATAGTTCTTCATTTCGAAAATATTATTCTTTTTCTGCCTTGTTTCCTGCAGAGCTGCTATGTCTATTTTATATTTTTCAAACTCTTGTTCCAAACCTTTATATGTTCCTATTGCATTTGTGCCTTGCAAATTCCATGTCGCCAGTTTGAGATCTCTGAGATTATTTTTCTTCCCTTTGTTTCTCCCTATCCCTTTACTCATATCCTGTTCCTTTTGCGTAGTCTTCATATGGCATCCTTTTTTGAGCATCCGAGAGTTTATTAGTTTTTTGAAACAGATTTCTCTGCATATTCAATTTCCTCGAGACAGTCCTTTTCTGAATTCCATTTATATTGCTTTCCATCTACCATTAGCTTTTTGTACGCCACTTTCACTTTTTTACCATTATCCTTTTCAGTTTTTGCTTGTTTTCTAATAATAGATTGTATTCGTCTTTCTTCCTTAGTGTAGTCGTTATCGATATATATGGGCTTGTTTTGTAATTTATTTTTATTTTCCATTATTAGCATTTTATCTTCATATTTTTCCATCTCTACCCTAATTACTGGACCATAATTTTTGTTATCTAAACTTAATGCTGCTTTAATTTGACAATTTACTTGTAACTCTTTCATCATGAAATCTTTGACAGTTTCTATGGCATTTTTTTGATCTAGATCTTTCACTATAATATTGTTACTTCTTCTACTTTTATCCTGATCTTCCAAACGTTTTTCTGAAATTCTTATTCTGTCAGTCTGTTGCTCTAAATGAATCTGATTCCTTTTTATAATGTTATTCTGATCTTCCAGATGTTCCCTCAATTTTTCTATTTCGAGTTTCATTTCTTCTCTCTCTAGCCTCCATTGTTCTTCCTTCCTTTCGAAATCTTTTTTCAGTTCTTCTATTCCTTCGTTATTTTTCTTAATCTCTTTTTTCAGATCATCATGACTATTTCTAACTTCTTCTTTCACTTCTAAGGTCATTGCAGTGATAAGCTTTTTCATCTCTTCCATGTCTGCAATACTCATGTTAGCTTTTACTGTATTTTTAACTGGTGAACGTGAAATTTTTTGGCTCTTTGTGAAGGGATTATCGTTCTCTGTACTGCTTTCGTCCCTTCTTCTTTTATTTAATTCACTACTATCACTAGCCCTATCACTGATGCTGTTAAACCGACCCCTAAATTTGTCCATTTGTTACGCCACTGCTACTGTCCGGCCGCTTGACCTTCACTACACTGCGCCGTAAGTTAAGCCGGCTCCGTTCTGTCTTAACCTCACTCCACCAACTATTCACTAGATTTTATATATATATATATATATATATATATATATATATATATATATATATATATATATATATATATATATATATATATATATATATATATATATATATATTTCAAAAAAGATACCCTTAAATATTTCACACTCCTGGGCAAGGAAGACTAATTTTTAAAGAAGCTATTAACAATGGCTAATAGACGAACACCGTAAAGGAACAGTAAGTAATCGTCAGATTTTTATAATCAGTGGATCACTCTTTCAAGTTTATTTAGTATCAGTATAGGTGTCCACTGGGTCGCAAAGCACAAAAAATTATCATATTACCAATCAGTACTAAAACAACGTTTACTTTTACATAACATTTTTGTGGTCACTGACGTACCTAAGGACGAAAATAAATTATGTCCTTCGCATCGGGCTTTAAACTTCGTTCACAGGCGTAAACTTTTTCTTCCGGCCCTCGATACGTAAATAACTAAATATTATTTCATTTTTCATAGAAACGTTTACTCGACGCAGGGTGCAAGAATTGGCTTTTGTCTTTAAATTTGTAGTTTGCCCAAATAGTAGTAAACCCGCAAGATTCATAGAATTGATATAAATATCTGTACACGGTGTATCTTAAATCTTACATCTAATCGTTCCACTGCTGCTTTCCGTTTCCTCCATCCTAATCTCAACCCCACTCATCTTACCTACTAATCCTGCTTTTGACTTTATCCCTTCTCTAATTCCCCTATATTTACCCTCTCCTTGCCTTCTATACTTACCTGTCAGTTCTTGTGTTAGTCCTACTTCACCTCTTGTAACTGCTGCTCTCCTGAGCAGTGATTTATGCCCGGAGATATCGGTTTGACAAGTGCCGTGAACTTTGACACGTGTTCCACCCCTTGGGGTGGAGCAAGGAGGGAAACTTGTCCGCCCGCCCACTCATGTCCGGCAGCAAGAGGGTAGCGGATTGAATGTCATAGTGACAGAGGGGATAATAATTAATTTAATGGAGATGATCATACACATAACTAAAAAGGATGTATGAGAAATGCTACCGGATCATATAAAAAATGGTAAATAGTAATTAGGGAATTCTACTACACTACAATATTATTTACGAGTTAAAATTTACAGGCTTAATATACCCTATAAGTTTCGGATGTAATCGTTTCTTGTTTGAAATGTGCAATGTAGATCAGATATTACCATCTCTTGATAAACTGTCTGTTAACTGTTAAAAGAAAAATATAGCATATATATTACATAGCATATGTTGTCGATTCTTCGAAGCGTCATTATCCTTATAGCCGGTATTTAAGAAACAGAGTTTAACAAAAAATACCAGGCCTAAGAGTTAATCCTTGCGATGAACATTAATAAAGTATAAAAATCATTATCCCTAGTTTAAAATCTCTGGCAGAATACAAATGCAATCAATGCCAAATTTGGACCAGAGATTTACTGTATGATGATAAGTAACGCAGAAAACGATTACGGTATTGTAAAAATATAATATTAATTTGATTTGTACTAACAGTGTACAATAAGTTACAAAACACAGTAAACCAGAACAATTTATATTATTTTTGCCGCTGCATACCTATGATTTCTTTGAAATTTCATACATAATAAATACATATTCCATATTAATATAAAATCCATATTTTTATGATAGGAACTGTACTGCAAATTGAACGCAGAATATACAGCTGGAATCAACCATTCAAGTCTAACATGTTATAGAGGTAGAAGCACCTACTTAATTTACTTACAGTGCAACAAAGTTGACTACCAAAATTTTCTAACTTTTTTTTACCGTCTTTCGACCTTCCTACCCTAAATCAACTCAAAGGAAGATTCAACAACTCAATTGGACTTTCATGTTCCCTGTTTTTACCCCAAAACTTTATAGTGTTGGTGCAACTGTGTTCTGTGTATATAAAAATGTGTGGTTTTATTAATTTAATTTGATAATGTATTGTTTTGTGTTCTGTAAATTTTAATGGTGCAAATATAATCGTTAAAAAGTTTAATCATTCCATATTCCAAAATAAACTTTTTATTAAATATTTAAATACTTTTTTATTTTTAATTAAAGTACTATAATATTTTAAAACTTTTTTCATGTAGCATGTTTTGCAATTCAGAGAAGTTAGTTAATTTTCCCACGTGAAGCTTTTCATACTGCTTCGCTGATATTTAATAATTTCTCTTCTGTTTCAAAAAACAAATCCGATTAAAATAAAACTTTTTTATAAAAGCTGAAATTATAAAAGCTTTCATTTGATTGCTCAAAATTTCCTTTACAGGGTTCGTTTCTTTTATCTTTAAAAGTTAGATGTAATTAACAAAAATCGAAAATTACATTGCTAGATATAATTTAGAGTTCCTACTAAAAATACATCAGAAAGGAGATACAACTCACTTGATTACGTTATTATCTTGTCAAGAGTTCATTTCTGCAACGGGAATATTGGGAAATATGTTAGGAAGAAGTAACGCCGTACTTGTTGATTGATAAAATCACCGCCGAGAAATCCATTATTTATTTTATCATTGGGAAATATATTCGATAGATCTTTCCCTAGCGACATTCTTTCCACAAGCGTAGAGGATACAATTTTTTTTAGACACCTTTATACAAGGCACAGTTACAATATAAAAGATATAGAAAATGCGATATTTTTGAAACAATAGAGATAACTACGATTATATTTTAAAATAATAATTTTTACAAAAAAATATGAAGAATTTCTTTTCTTGGTACTATTTTTCTTCTTTTTTAATTTTGCAAAGATTTATTACTCTCAATCAGAAAATAATGTTTGGGATAATCGGAGAAAAATCAAGATTAATACAAGAAATTCATAGGTTTTGCATGAAGCTTGAACTTGAAAAATCAAGCTAAAGGTGCCTGTCAACGTGAGAGTAAAACTCGCTTTCGAGTGCAGTAGCAGTACTCGCCCGCGGACACGCTTCTGAGAATAACTCGCAGGCATTAACGTAAAACTTGCCGATAGCAGTACTCGCAAAGTTCGAACGTAGTTCGTATTGTGACACTATGACCATACTTTGGAATATAAAATGTGAAGAATACGGCAATAGAGAATTGAAAAATGGTGTGCGTTCCATAATTGCATCACAATTTAATAATTCTACTGTAGAAGAGGTTCAACAAAAAATACACAATTTGTGAAACCATTTAAATATACAGGGTGGAGCAACTGGCTGTATTTGTTTGATTGCGGCTCAAGTATTAAGAGACGAGGAAAATGTTTAGCACAAAAAGGTTTAGTGGTTGCAAACCTAAAAATATTTTGCATTATACAGAATGTTCCATTTACACTATGCTATACCACCAACTTCGTTATTTTAAACAGGCTGTATTTTGCATATTTGGAGTCAGCATTACACTCTGCATATAGTAGTGCACTTCAATAGTTGTTTTGACAATTTAATTTGATTTTAGTTTAGTTCAGTAGCCATGCTTAAAGCTGTTCCTATACTCTATTTCTGCATCAAAATTAGTTTTTTAATGTTTACTTATTCACATTGTATATATTTATTACGAAAATGTTTGTTTTCAATCTTTCGGTCAGCATATTGATAAAAATCTGATAGCCTGGCAATCTAAAAGCTTGAAGTTTTAACCTATGTCAAGCCAAGTTACGCTTTCGACAATCATTTGGCTTGGTTGAAAGCAAGTTTATTATTATAATAGCAGTGAGCAAATTTTCGAGTAATGATATCTGAATTCGATTAGTTTACTTTTTATGCGAATGCCACCCAAAAATTATTGAGTCATTGAGACATAGGTATGCTTCATATTTTTTTAAATTTTATTTTAAATATGTTGAAAGTTGTTTCCTTCAACAATATGAGTAATATATTTCACCATTCTTTCCTTCCACATAGAAGCTCACAACCAAATTTCTTTTGGATTGTTTTCAAACTATTTTCTGTCCGATTTAAAAACTGTCAAAGCTATCATGTTATTTCTGTGACTTAGAAATTGCCAAATATATCAAATTAATTACTGGGAGACTAATGCCCAGCTGCGCCAACAAGACTTTTAAGCGATCCTTAAAAAAATACAAATCTAAATTTTGACAGTAATACTTAATAATACATTTGACATTTCATTTTGAAGCAATATTGTCTATTTAAGGAACGCTTCAAATTTAAGTTACGTTGGTGTAACCGACCATAAAACTGTCAAATTAATTTTAGGTTGACTTAAAAAGTGTCAAATTATAAATAATGATTCGAAAATGCATCAGATAGATAACTGTACCTATAAAATGATGGTGCATATTTTCATTATGTATATGAGGGAAACATTTTGGGTACCTACGTACATTTGGTTTTAAAATCAGCACGTTTATCCATATTTCTGAACGGTCTTGTATATCTTCGGTTTAAGTAAATTGCGAATCCTCTGTCTATGCGTCATTGTTTTCCCGCCGTTTCTCATTCTCTATCTTTTCCACTTGAAGCGTGTAGATATTTTCTTCATCTTGTAACTTTTTCCGCTCTTTCATTTATTTCTTTCAATTCTAAGCTAGCGTCCTGCCTCTGTTCTCCATTCTTTCGCACTTGAACGACTTAATTTTGTCACTGTTTTTGTCGTTTCGTGATTAATTCCGATAAACATGACGCTGGAAACAATTTACGTGTTTCCGAACAATAATGACGGGAGATTTTTCATTTATAGAAGATTATTTCCAACAGGAGATAAATTTGTAAAGAGAGAATGGTCTTTCGTTTTGTCATTTGCAAATTAATGATCATAAATCGTTAGACTCACTTTCACGTGTTCGTATTATTCTTAAAATTCATATCATATACGAAGGTCACGCAAGAATTATTGAGAATAAGACACATGGTTAAAAAAAATTAAAATTTTATTTTAAGTAACTGTATTCAAAGTAGTTCCCTTCAACAATAATACACTGCGTCATTCTCTGCTTCCGCTTTTTAAATTTTCCAACCAATATTATTTTGGAATGCTTTCAAAATAATTTATGGGAGACTTAAATATGACAAACCTGTGAAATTATGAATCAATTTCGGTTATAAAAGGATAATGCTAAAATTGTTGAGAATATTACAGACTGTTTATATTCTTTAGAATTTCAAAAAATGTTCAAAGTATTTCCCTTCAACAATAATATATTTCACCAATCTTTTTTCCACTTCATATAAGCTCCTAACCAGTCTTCTTCTGTCGTACTATCAAACTACTTTCTAAAATAACTAAATTGTAACTATAACTTATCTCTTGCAACTTAATTTCAAATGATAGATAAATAATTGTATAAAATGTTAATGAATTGAATTTTGTTGTCCACGATTTCACTGTCTTTCTTATTTTCTTCTTATTCTCAATAATTCTAGCATATATTCTGAAAACCATTAGAGAATTATCTTTGTTCGTACATTTCATGCTTTATTAATAAGATAACAAATTCGCAGTGTAATATTCAAAAGATATTATCATAACTTGAAAGCGAAATATTTTTCACGGGCTCTTATTACTTGTCTTTTTTAAAATTTTATTTGATAGCTCTTGTGCTCTCTATGCGGAAAGATTTATCGAAGCAGATTTTGTCAAATGGATAAGTTCATTTTACTCAATAACAAATCTAATATTACAAAAGCAGGATTAGTAATACTGCACTAATATTGATTTATTTATTGTGTGGGTGACTAGAACTGGAAGTCATTTTATAATCACAGGAAATGTAAAATATTTTATGGACAAATTTAGGCGCATTAAACAATATTATTAGTTATTCGAAGTGGTTGCAAATACTGTATCTATTTCATAATTAATTCAACTCTACTTCACTTTGTGGAAGCATAAATATTTAGCACTGCAAAACATCAAACAAAAGTAAACAGTGTAGCTTTGAAACAATATGTATCATTTAAATATTTACTAGTACGCAATGGTATGATTAAAATTTACACTAATATTGGAACACTAGGAAAGTTGATACAGAGTTGCAAATAAATTGTACAAAATGAAACAAAATTATAATGTGTAACTGAACGTGGAGGACTAAATTTGTAAATTCTACAACTAATATTTCATTAAGGGATGGATTTTCTATTTTAATATGCACTGAAATATAAATTTATGCATGCATTTCAGAATAATATATTTCTAATTCTATATATTTGTCATTTATACTTTGACTTTTGATTGCTTTTTGAAATAATACACTGCATTGCACTTAAATAATGAAAACTTTAAATTGTCAAAATAGTTATATGTGAATCTAGAGCAAAAAATGAAAATGTAAAGCGACAGATACTTTACTCTTGCTACGTATACTATTTTTCCCCAGTGAGTGGTTTACATGTTGAGTAATCTTAATTAATCTCGGATTTTACTACTGAACATGAGAATATTGTTTCAAATACCTATTATCTGCGCGACGCCAATGATCTTGTATGTCAATTGTGACAGTCCCGCGTGTTGTTAGTTAGATTACTTCAATTTCAATGAAATGGAAATTATTCTTCATTCATGGGTCCACTTCAAACTTCTTCTGCTGCTACTCGTATATGAATAGAGATAGAGTGAAATTATTTTAAGGGGTGACACTGACGTCACGACAGCTACGCGAAGCTCATGGTCTCAATTTTAATTTATAGGTACGTATAGTCGTATCAATTAATTTTTGAGGTATTATGTCAATGTTTGAATTTATGTTGTATATTTATTCTCGCCCTAGGCTGTGTATGATCATACCACTGATACCAACTATTTTTGAAGACATCGCAGTCATTTACTAACTCTTGCATTTTAAAACAGATATTATAAGCATCATAATGTCACAACAAAGGAGAAAAATTCGAACGAACGACACTATTTTATCAAGTCCGCCATTCTGGAGCCACTTCAATCATTCAATATCAATATTACAGTATTATTAATAAAAGAAATTATCTACAATGACGGGTTGTTCTGCTCCAAATTGTGCAAATCATTTGAGAAATGGTTATAATTTTTACAGGTACTTATGCAACAACATATATTTTCTCTAACATCAAAAATCTTAACAAACCGTATTTTTTCTTGTTTTATTATTTTAAATAAATATAATATGGCAAATATGGGAGTTATATTTAATAATGAAAAATAGTTACTACATAAACTTATAAAAAATTACTTTTATTTCATAATTTATTGCGTTCATTTTGGCTCCAGTATGGCGGACGAGTCAGCTGTGCTGCTATGTATTATCTAGTAGCTGTATAATGCGCAATGACGTCAGTGTCATTCAGTTTGAATTCCACTCTAAACATCAAATTACTGTAGATTTGGGTTCCAGCTGTATATACTTTTAATTTTCATTTAATTTTAAGGTTGGGTGTTATTTTTAATTATTTAATCTACACATTAGTTCTTTATATTGAATTCCACTATATTAGAATATCCCGTTTTTCCTGAAAATTCCGTTCATTGTACGACATATTCTTTCTGTTCTTGTAGTTTGTATGTTTATTTAAATCATATCAGATCAAGCTTTCGCCGCAGCCGGGTACAAAATACAAATACCCTGATATGAAATAAAATATTTAAAAAAGAAAACGTTCGCCGTACGTTTGGCAAATCCGTGATGAAAACATCAAAAGCACAAAAATACCACGTGAATGAGAATTTCGAATTTAGGCTAGTGGCCTATTTACGACACGAGCGCCGCAAGTGGGGTTCGGGTTCACTTGAAACGGACGTAGAGAGTCGTGGAAAATGGGCGCACCTGAACAAATCCGGATTGGAATTTCAATCAGGCACTTAAATGACCGCTCGGCCCTCACGTCGCCATCAAAATGAAATTAATTACGGTTTGAGTGCTGCCAGGCTGCTACTAAACTCAGCTGACACGTTGTAAAAATCCAGCAGGACGCGGGATTGATAGCAGGACGAATTGGTGCACACAACCCTGCTTGATGTGAGGTTGTGCTTGTTGGCTTGCCTCGTAAAAACCGTAATTCGACTATACGTTGCATTTTATCAAAATCGGACGCTAAAAGTTAACCACTTATAACATTCTGTACGAAGAATGGAATTGCTCAATTCGATTATCATATTCAGAAGTATAAATCGTCCATTGGATCAGCTGCATCGGATCTGAAATGTTGACACCATTTTAGTGATACTACTATTCAGAAACCGTCGTGCCGATTCCAATTTTGATAGCGCCAGTACGAATCGATATCGAAATAAACATCTACTCGTACAATTCTTCAGGTTTCGGTTCACAGGGACTCTGTCTCTCCAAGTTGATGATGATAAAGGATGCCACTCGTAAATTCTAGACACGCTATAAAAATCCAGGCGCCAGTACTGGGAACAGTGTAAATCTACCTCAATATACGAGAAATGAATGTTAGAGTTGTAAATAAGCGGAGCAATTCCACAAACGTAAATTGTACCAGCAATCTGGAGAACTATTTCGTAAAGGAATGAAAAATGTCTCGTGCTCTACGCTTGAAATTAGAAAATATAAATTATCTTTGCAGTAATAACAATAAATTACTGCAGTATATACATATACCTATATAACGCCTTTATGCCAATATCAGCTGTAGGTGCTTTACTATTTTTGTTCCGTAATGCAACAACAATCAATGTCCACATTTCATACTTTGGGAATAAGTGATTTAAAGGGGGTCATTCATCAAAGTAACATATTTGAACACGGGTCATTTATATTAAAACTAAGCCTTCAAACTGTATAATATGGAGAAAGACTATAATAGTTTATAAAAAAAATTAATTATAAAATATTAGACTTAACCTCGTATTAACATATATAAATTCTTGTGACACCAATTATTAGCAAATTCCACTGCTTGGGAACAAAACGTGATTAACATGTAGGTAAAAAAATATTAAATAGGTATTTTTGATTCTAGATTTCGAAATGTCACGTTTGCATTCGAAAATGCAAGAGCATTGCGCAATCGAGTACCAAATAACGTTTTTTCGAAAACTATGTTCCATAATTAATAAGAATGTAAAGAGAAAATTATTATTATTATTTTAATTAATGTGACATCCAAGGAGGGTCGTGATATCTAGTAATAGAATATTTGCTCAATTGGGATATTAAATAAAAATAGAATTATTTTTTCTAAGCTAATAAATATAAGGGGAAAGTTTTTATTGGGTTGTGACACTTTTTTCTATCAAAAAATTGCAGAATGTAAAAGTCTTTTACGTTCTGTAAACAAAAAACTATCATTTCACGTGGTAATAGTTGTCATGCAAATATCAACCTTTGAAGACAGTTTTCGAAAAAAAAAATATTACGGCTTAACAAATAGTAATTAAGACTTTCTATTATTATTACATTGGTTCAATGGTTGCTGTTTTCTATAGTTTTCTTTATAGTTAACTTTGACTTTTTTGTTTATAAAAATATAACTTTTTTGAAGCCGACTACACATTCTTGAACAAAAATATACATTACTTATTCTTGATTAAGCCACGTATATAATGAAATGTAAAGCGATTCAATCATTAAAATTTCATATAACAGAAATATGAATGACACATTTAATTAAAAAATATTTCGAATGTTATTCTATGCAAAATCCATGTCACTTTACAAATACTGCATACAAAATTCATGTTATGCAGAAAATTTTAATTAGAATATGATCAGATGAATATTAGAGAAATTTTGTGGCTGGGGATTTAACCATTAATTAAATTCAATTTTCCTTTATGCAATTTGATATGAATGTGGTATATGTTTGATGATTGAATTTCATAGCATAATTAGTGCAGTGTTAAACAGGCTATTGAAAAAATTCTTTCGCTGAATACGATATTATTACAGCTATAATGAATTCTAGAGCAAAATATGAACTTTAGAAAATCAATAGGAGTTTAGTTTCCAATTAAAGTCTTCGTTAGAGATCAGGCAGTATATCAGAAACTTAGTTTACTTGTTCCGGAAATTTATATGAGACATCTATGACCAATATGATAAACGTAGGTCGAATATTTTATTATTATATTAATTTCATTCACTCAGTCGAACTTACTAAACTAAAGTGCTATTAAACAACCTTATGAGAGCATACAAATATCAAATTGTCAAATTATCAAATTCAAAGTAGTAATTGCGCCTGCGTCTCTGTTGAGAAAAATACGGCAATCACATGCGCATAAGAATTTACACCGGACTTGAAGTGAGAGTTTGAAACTAGTAAGGTTTAAGCCGAGGTGCAATCCGAAACCTAAGTGCGCCGATTTAAAATTATCGTCGTAAGTGGCTGCATGGAAATGTTACAATTTTAAAATTCAAATAAAATTTGGACGCTGTATTTTTTTTCAACATTTTCACATTATTTATTTAAACGATATTATCTATCACTGACATAAATCAAAATCTTGAAAACAGCAAACATCTCCTTAATAACGTCCTCATTTTGTAAGAAAAATTTGCGTTATCAATTCCATCATTATCCGGAAAAATCTCCAAACAGCTGCCTAAAACTGCTGAAAATATTATCTTCAGCGGAGTTGTTTGAAAGAAGTTGTTGGTATCAGTGGAAAAGTTTTAATAGGCCGCGATAAGCAATCAATATGTAGGGGGGAATAATCGTCGGCTCGCAGATGCTGCTTGGCGCGAACTTAACTAATTAAAACACCGTCAGTTCCTGAGACGCCGCGCGTCGAGGCGGCGTTGTCCGCGACAGGATGTTTACCGAAGCGTCGCCACCAATCATCGATGGTGAAGAATTAATGAGAAAAGAGGAAGAATTTACCATTTTTAAATTTTTATTTTATGATTTCTTGGCTTACGAAAATCGGAGAAGATCGGATCAAATAAATTTGAATTGTGATAGACTTAATAAATTATATCCTAGATTTTAGAAACTTTTTTAACTAATATACTCGTAGCTTTCAACGGAGTTAAATATAAAAATTAATTGTACACATCTTTTATTTTAATTATTACATACATACATATATACATAAAATCACGCATTTCCCACTTAGTGGGTTAGCACAAACCCGAAACAATAATAATAATGACATCAACCACAAAAATAATTACTCTGTCTTCAACAACATTCTTACTAATCTGACATCACACAACAAATATTCCTCACTCTTAACATATTAAAATGACCGATTTTCGGTAGCGAAATATCCCATTCGGAGTACAATAATAGTTACGAAACAATCATCCTTTGCCACACATTCCTGTGTAAGCACACTTTTTTCCCCTGGGCCACATTCATAATTGCATTTATACTAGCACTCCATTATACACACTTAACCGAGCTTCTCCAGATACGTTTACGTTTCGAGCAATCGTACTCCAGTTTCACTCCATCCACTAACACACTGCACACAGTCACCAAGTTACTCCTTTTAAATACTAACACCTTGGATTTATCATTCTTCAACTCCAGATTCATACTTCTTCCTACTACAGGTATTATCTCTATCATTCTTCTGAGTTGCTCTTCATTTTCACCTAGAACAACTACATCATCTGCATACGCTAACGCAGGCATAATACTTTCACCAATATGTATACCATCCATTTCACTCGTGCTCTCCGCAACAACAGATCCATATACAAGTTAGACAACCACGAAGACATACCACAACCTTGTTTTACACCAACATTTATACGAAACCAATCTCTCAACCTACCATCTATTCTTACAGCAGCGTCACTACCCTCATACAATGCTCGAATCGCTCCCAACCAGTTTCCATTCGCGCCGTACTCCCTTAGTACATCCCACAAAGTATCTCGAAGAACACTATCATACGCCTTTTTTAAATCAAGAAAGTCACAGAACACCTTCTTGTTCTTGTCAACTGACTTCTCAACAATCGTACGAACAACAAACAATTGATCGACACATCGCCTATCAGGCAGAAAACCACCCTGAACGTCATTAATTTTTGAAATTGTTAAGGTTCGCGCATTATGACTTAAAACCTTACCAAAAAGTTTCCCGACAACACTCAACAAACTTATCGCGTAAAAATTCGTACATTCACTCGAACTGCCTTGGCCTTTGAATATTGGACAAAACAGTTTTTTTTCAATCATCAGGAACCACGCAATAAATTAACCATTCAAATACTATCTTTCCTCCATATTTCAACATCTCATTTGTAATCCCATCCAATCCTGCAGCCTTATTTTTCTCTAAAATAATCCACAAATGATTGACAGAGAAAAATAATGATAATCAATTGATCATACTAACGGTTTTTATGTTTTACCATCAAGTAATAACTATTTTCTCTTTTAAGTATTAAATTAGTCAGTGAATCATTCTATTTTCGTTCTTAATTAAAATAACTGCTGATATACATTTCTACAGTACATATTTTTTTATTATACTCGTATGTCATATTATTTTATGCTAGAAATATAAGCAAGAATATATTCTGCGAAATACTTTTATGAATATTCCTACTTTTATAAAACCTGCAAGAAATTTTTAGTTTTATTTCGTCATATAGCTGCAATCTCTCTCTTTGAATTTTTCCCTGCTTTCAGAGTAAAAATATTTGAAATAGATTTTATTTAAAGACATATCCTGTGAGCAAAAATTAAAACGAGAGAGTAGTCCTCTGTGCGTTTTTATCCCTCCGCTGTTATATCTTCAGTGTGGTAGAAGCGTCAGCAGAATAAATCTGGCCTGAATAAATATTAAATATGCGTATTTCATCTTGGAACCCTTTTTCTTGTTTCGATTCCATAAAAGCAAACAAAATATGAATGGGACGCGTGTTGGTTTGGTATTGGTATTGCGAGGAGAAAGATTCAAATATGAACAGATTACTAAATTAAACCGACACAATGAACAATGTTGCACGCAATATTTGGACTTAGGATTGGAAATCTAACAACAATATTTAAATATTTACTTTTTTCAATTCAAAAGTGCCAAAAATACAAAACGAAATTAAATTCAAAAATTTAATATTTGTACTACACTGTCTGGTTTAAGACTGCAGTGGTTCGAAGATAAGAACAGTTTGATCTGGTTTTCTGATTGGATAATACCCCGGTATTATCCAATCAAACAGTCATTGTAGTTACATTATTTCTATTTCGAAATTTTAAATCATTTTTGACCAAGTTCTGCTAACAATCATCTTAAAATTCTATATTGTCGATGCGCGATGATGTTCTGACTTTATCTTGAGCACTTTGAATGCCTCTGCAGATTCAGTTTGGGGGCAAAAGTTCGAGTCGCCCAGTTTTTGGTAAATTAATACATACTACACTTTCTTTACATTCCCGTATGTTAAATAGTCCGTTTAATATTTTTATCCCCAAAAACGTTAACAATTTCACGTTTCTGACATGTGTCCAAATAATCTATAGATAGATTTGTGTATTTAAAGTTTGTATATCTTTCGAAACTTTTTCTAGCAATATTAACCTAGTATATTATAAAACAACTATTATGTATTTATTATGCTCAATGACAACTAAAGTAGACCTTATTTATTAATAGAATTTGGAGCGTAAAATTTTTCTCAAAACTTTTGTTACATACGTTATGCTCTTGAAAAAATACTTCAAATAAAAGTTGCGTACAATTATTTTTTTCTAAATTAAACTATAAACGATTGACAGATTTAAATACTGCTAGTCATCTCTTCCCTAGTCGTCTTCTATTCACCATTCTTGCTATCACCCATTATGTGTAGTAATCGCCGAATCACTTTAACAATTTGTCGCGATTGTTGTCGAAAAAATTTCGTCGAAGGCCACATTAAAAAATTGACATGAACATTTGTCACTTAATTTTAACTGACACGGCCTGACGAAATCACAAGTGTGTTGGCCAGTTATGGGTGACGCGGCAGACAATGTGTTAAGTGAAGTTGCTGAGGAAGTTGGTATTTCATATGGCTTATGCGAAAAGAAATGTGGGAAAATAACTCCTGGATTTTGCAGGATAACGTATCGGCTCATAATTCACTATTCATTTCTGATGTTTTGACAAAAAACAACACCGTCCTGATATCGCAATTAGACATGGCCTTCTGCGACTTACTGCTTCCCGCAGATGTAGAAGACAACGTTTGACGACCATAAATGAGATAAAGGTAAAATCGTTGATGAAGCTGAAGGCTTTAGCGCAAAGTACACTCCACAATTATTTTGCAGATTGGAAATAATGTTGGCATAAGTGCATTATATCGAATGGGGAATGCTTTGAAGGGGACATTATTAGTATTGATGATTGTTACTATATGAAAAAAATGAAAATTTACTTTAATTTGATACAATATTTTTCAGAATTGCATCATTAATTTTGAATTGACCTTACAATCGTCTCCCTATATCAAATTCATCCCAAGCTATCTTCCTTAATCTTCGTCTTCGTTGTTATATCTTTTCGGTAGTGTTCCCAGATTGATGAGTGTCCATCTCGTCTTGACAGTTTCACATACACTATATGCGCCGGATACAATAACATAATTTCCTGCCCTGTTTTATAATTTCTGTCCGAAGCAATTTGTCGCGTCGTTTATATATCCTCTCCGTAATGGACCTGATGTCCGTAAGTGATTTAGAGCAGGGTTGCTGGATAAACAACTGATAAGGGTGTTTGCTTTTTATAGAGTTCTGAATATTTTATGGGTGCATTTAATTTTTTAAAAGAAAATATGTGATTGGTTGTGCACTAGCTAATCGTATGATAATCGAAAAACCCAAGTTAGAGTTATAGAGATAATAAAAAAAAAATAACTTTAGACCATTGGTGGATGGTTTTGAAATGAAAGGTGACATATCGTTAACTGTCAGGCTTGAAGCAGTATTTAATAAGGTATTTCAATAGATTTATTTTCCTATCAATAATATTCCTAAATATAATACCTCCCTTAATCCCCATACCCTTTATCTACACGATGAAATAACAATTCCTTCCCCTAACCGTACTTAATATCACACTTTAATACTATAATAAGAACAAGCAACTTGACAATCAGAATACTAGAGAGATCTCTGTGGCGCGACAGGGCTCACATGCTCCAATCTATGCAGGTATCGACAATGCTCCAACTCTGCTCATCAGCACAATATTGTATTGCTGATTAACGCCTCATAGTCGTAGTATTACCAGATAGAATACGTAAACCAGACTAAAAATGAGCACAGAACAACAATCATACGCCGATAAAACATATACTCCTTACAAACAACATTACCATCGAAGGAGCAAGCGATCATACTAAATGCAGTAGAAGGTATTCCCTTTAAGGACTACATTACAACAATCGCAAATATTGTAGGCCCCAAAAACATACATTTTACATCAAAAATCTCGAACAACCGCATCTGTATCTACTTAGCAACTAAAGAAATATTTAATATCCTTATAGATAATCATAAATATATTGAAATTAATTTTTATAAAATACAAATAAGGCGCCTTATAACTCCGTCCATTAGATTAGTACTTTCAATATAGGTATGTCCCTCAATCCCAAACCAAGTCTTAGAAAAAATTCTCACCCAACAGGGTATCAAACCAGTCTCTCCGATATACTTCCAAAGAGCCGGGCTACCGGAAGACCTCTGACATATCTATAGTTTTAGAAGGCAACTTTACATCTCCCAGGAAAGCAAACATATAGCCGATATGAAGAAACAAACTACAGAATATTCCTGAGTGGGGAAAACGTCATTTGCCACATATGCAATACAACAGATCACCCTAATTCTAAATGTGACACACAAACTCTGACCCAAAATAAAGAACAATATCAAAAAACCAATGAAAAAAAAATAACAAATAAAAGACCAGCCCCTACAGATTCAGAATCAGATCTTCAAATAATAAACTATACTTAAAATCAAATTACTGCGAGCAATACCATATCAGAAAATGAAAATACAACACATAATATAGAGCCAACAAACACGAATGACAATGCCCTATTTAGACAACTCGAAAATCTAAGAAAACACTTGGAACCCGATCTAGATCACATAGCTCAGCCAGTTAACAAACAATCGAAGAACAACTCGTACTAATGGAAAAAGAAATCTTAAACTACCCTAATAAATATATTGTAACATTCAACGAATTAAAAGATCTTCTTCAAAATATGCAGGGAACAAATGATCAACTAGCAAGTCCCAGCGAATACACGTCTGAAATAAACAAACTACTAGAAATGCTCGAAACCACAAGAAACAAAGGTATGAAAAGTAGAATATCACGCTTTATAACAAAAATTTAAATCCAAATGCCCGATAAAAAACATACTATTTTCGACACCAACAACAAGCTCTCAGCAATGAGCATAATACAGCGTAACAATAACGGCATCCAAACTCATTTACCACAACTTCAAATGTGAATACAACAACATCAATCTACAATTATCTGTATCCAAGAAACCAGGTTTAGCAAAGGTAAAAAATTTAAACTAAAACTATGATACATTTAGAAAAGACAGGGAAATTAACACTATAGCTAGTGGAGGCGTTGCAATAATGTGTAAAAACTCTATACAAGTAAAAACAATCGATCTAAACACTGAACCAGAAGCAGTTGCAGTGAGGCCTGATTTTCCATTTCCAATGACCGTGTGTAATATATACATCCCACCAAATAAAATTATAACCAAGAATGAAATCGAAAACCTTACAAACCAATTATCTTTACCTCGACACATCTTATGGGGCTCACAACATAACAATCCAAGAGGGAAAATTATCGAAGACACATTTCTAGATAAACTCAATTTATTAAACGATGGCTCACATATATACATCTCAACTCGAAGAGGCAATACAAATACCCTGGATCTTACATTTGCGGATCCCAGAATAGCAAGAGAGACTACGTTAGGAAACAATACCAATTTTATTCAGAGATGGCCATATTCCAATCAAAATGTCGTTCATTCTAAATACCTATAATCCAAACCAAGAAGAAAAAATCTGATGTGGCAACACATAACCTCCCGTCGAGTAATTTTAGGATTTAGATCACCTCAATTATCTATACTTTAGTAGATTAAGATGAATGTAAGTGCTATTTTTTATTGATTTTTAAATCAAGAAAAGAAAGAAAAGAATGCGAACCGGCGGGATTTGAACCCACGATCTGAACATGTTGAGATTCTTTTCTTTCTTTCCTTGATTTAAATATCTATACTTTGTTCCATCTAACCAATTCAGTAGATGACGCAGGCGTTCTCATCAGCGTTAGTTTTAAACAGCCGAAATTAAAAACGACGGTATTCAACTGTTGTCATCTGACAGTTTATTAAAATATTGAAAAGGTATCATAATGACATCGAAACTTTATATATTATAGTCTGTAGGTATAAAATATAAAATATTAGTAAAATTGTTCTAATAATGGCATTTCAATGAGATGTCATTTAGTTAATTTATATCAGCCAGGTAGTGCAGCTGATTGATCAAATCGATGGAGCTGACATCTATAGTTAAAATTATGGATTCTCGAGCATGAATTTTACTGTACTGTATTTCAGATACGAATAGACTTGGTGGCGCTGAGGAGCCAACCTGTTTTTACTCTTATGAAATAGTTTTGTTTCGTGTATGACATACTTGACAGCTCGGAACGTCAAAATTTGATCATTATTAATTATTTAGAAAGTAAAAAGTCACTTATAGTTGTTCAATAGAATAAAGTCAAAATGAAATAAATAATGTACCCAGGACCGGTCGGTGCGGGTGGGCGGGTTGTGCCCCGCACAAAGGCGTCTGACTTTGAGGGGCGCCGTATCAAGACAGTAAAGCAAATAATAGCACATTTTTATAAAATGCTCTTATTCGCAAAGACAAAATTAGTATACAACTTACAAATTTACGTGATAGAAGTGAACAATATATTTTTTTAATTTGTTTGCATTAGAGCTGTAGTTGTAAGTAAAATAATTATGGTATTAATCGGTTCGTTATTTTTCTATTTCTAGCATTGTTATATTGAAATAATAACACGCACGCACGCACACACGCACGCACACACACATATACACATACACTGGCTTGCAAAAAATCGCGTACCTATTTTTTGCTGTATTAAGTCGATCTTGATTTTTAACTTGTCAGTGTCACAAATATCAATCAAGATGTCAAAATTAACATAAATCAAATACATATTTGGTTGTCCTTTCATTATTCTGGAAGATATTTGCATTTTAATAGTAGGTAAATTAAACACAATGAAGAACTTGCTCTACAATAGATCAAATAGTGATGAGAGTGACATTGTCAGTTTTTACATTATTTACATAGCTGAAAATGGTAAAAACTCGGTTACATGATTTTTAAGGTGTACGCGATTATATTGCAAGCCAGTGTACACACAGACATCATCGTGAAATTGTTAAAATTGGATTCTAGGGACCTTAAAACGTAGTCATTTATCTAAATCTCGACATGCGATTTTTAGCACGATCCCTATACCTCCCTTACCAAGGGAAGCGGGAGATAAAGATGAGAATTAGCTTAAACTTTTTTGCGAATCGTTAATTTTTATTAATCTAAATACATACCTACATATTTACATATGCTGGAAACTGTATTGATTTCCTTTCCTATTGTTCTATTTACTTTTTTCTTTTAAATACGTTACTGTTATTAATTTGTTATTATTTTGAAATGATTAGTTCTTTGACAGTGACATTTATCTGTCAGTTACATACATTTGAATAAGTGCGCAACCAAGGAGTTTTATTTGTTTAATTCGTAGGCTCCTGGATTTAAATTATAGATAATTTTATAAATTTATCCATAAAATATGTAGAACATGTATTAATGCAAAACTGTAGAAAATTTAATAATCTTTAATTTTTATAATAACATTAATCTCGAAAAAATATCATTTTGAGCTTCTAGTAAAGTGCCATTTCCGGTTATCCGATTTACATCAAAATCTAACGGGCTCTTTCCAGTACAGAAAAAGTTCGAAATACAAGGTTTCAAAATTTTCTGAATGATAGTATTTGAGTTAGAGTAAAGACATCACCGTGAAAATGTTAATATTGGATTCTAGGGACCTTAAAACGTAGTCATTTACCAAAATCTCGATATGCGATTTTTAGCACGATCCCTATACCTCCCTTACCAAGGGTAGCGGGAGGTAAAAAACGAGCGTAAAAACTGGAACTTTAAAACGCAGACTGGCAACAATACATACCCATTGTTGGGTGTGCCAATCTAGATATAAACAACATAATTCAAAATCTAACAGACCAATTAATAAATGCCGCAGAAACAACCATAGACTATAAATTAAGGATAATTGAGTATAAGAACATCCCATGATGGAACCCAGAATGCGCAGAAGTCATAAAAAAGCAAAAAAGGGCACTATATAAACTAAAAAGACAAAATAGCGCAAAAAACCTACTAGAACTGCAAAGAACCAGAGCCTACAGCAAAAAAATAATCAAACACAGCAAAAGACTATCATGGCAAAGATTTGTATCAACGATAAATAAACACACGCCCACAAAAGTAATATGGAAGAACATAAAAAAAACCAAAGGAAACGAAATACCCAAAGAAATTAACAAGTTGATAATAAACAATAATTCGATTACAAACTCTAAGTAGATCGCTAACGAGATAGGAAAACATTATGAACAAATCTCAAGTGATGACTTTTACTACATATTTATACAGGAAAAACACAACATTGAAGAGCAATGATTAGAAATTCGAACGGATGGAACAAACCCACTAAACAAAGAATTTAGCCTTTGGGAATTAAACACAGCTATAAATGAAATAAACAAAACACAAGCCCGGGACCAGATAATATACGTCCCCAATTAATTAAACAACTTCCCAATGGAACAAAAGAGCACCTTCTGAAAATTTATAATTATATATGGAAATCTCACACCTTCCCAGACCATTGAAGAGAATCTATAATAATCCCCATAATTAAAGCCAAAAAAGTAATGGTGACCCTTCAAGCTACCGCCCTATATCACAATTGAATTGCCTATGTAAAATTATAGAAAAGATGATATCTAAAAGATTAAATTGACACCTGGATAAAAATAACCTTCTTACACATACACAGAATGGATTCAGAAATGATCGTTCAACTTTAGATAACTTGCCAATACTTAGTGCAGAAATTTTACAAACATTTTAACATAAGCAGCACTTAGACGCAATATTTTTTGATCCCGAAAAAGTCTTCGACACGATTTGTAAATTTAACATTTTAAGAACATTAAAAGACTATAACATTGAGGGCAATACATTACATTTTATATTTTTTTTCTTCTAAAAAACAGATTATTTAAAGTACGAGTCAACAATACTTATTCAGACAAAAGAAACCATATAAATGGAATTCCACAAGGATCAACACAGTGTAATCCTGTACTTAGTAAACAACGTAGCAAAAAATATAAAGAGCGCAGTAAAATTCCTATTATTTGCCGATGACTTTATCATATTTCATAAAAACAAAAATATGAAAGCAGGACAAAGCCAGATCCAGAAAGCAATAGATAAAATCCAAGAATGATCACAAATTGTAGGATTCCGGTTTTCATAATCAAAAACAAAAGCCATCCATTTTACCAAATACAAGAAAGAACAAAAAAAACCCTCTATCTCCTTATATGACAAAAACATTGAGTACGTAAACGAAATCAAAACATTAGGAATAATACTTGATAAAAAAAAACTAACCTGGAAAAGACATATAACAGAACTAAGAATGCAGTAGAAAATTAAACATACTTAAAATATTAGCACATCATGACTGGAGAGCTGACAGGAAATACTTGCATCTTATATATAAATCATTAATACAAAGCAAATTAGATAATTGAGAAACGATATATTCGGCAGCACAAAAAAAAACGAAACTTCGCATACTAGACTATAAAACTATAACTAGTGCGTAGCAAATGAACCATCCTTACACGATAGAAGGAAATACTTAAACCCTATTATACATTGCCAAAATCCCAGGCCAACCAAACCATCCTACATATAAATACATTATCAACCTCTCCAATTCTAACAATACTCTCCTTATCAAACCCATATACATGAACTATTGACCTCCCTACACCTCAACCTCCCAGTAATACAACAAAACAAAATATCTCAATTTCCTCCATGGATTGTCGAAATACCAAATGTCAACCCTGAACTACATAAATTTGATAAACAAAACACCAACCACGACGTAATCAAAAACCATTTTAAGGAACTAAAATGAAAAAATATAGACAAGCAATTCATGTATACGGATGCATCTAAAATAGAAAATAAAATAGTTGTACCCTTTGTTACTGAAAATGAAATAATATTACAGCACCTACTAGATGAATTCAGCATATACTTGTGGCGGCCAAATCGTTACATACTCAGCTGAAATGCTTAGTATTTACGTCAGCTTGCAACACATAGAGAAGAACACCAGGAAAAACTACACCATTTGCATAGATTCTCTTAGTAGCCTCCAATCCATTATAACAATACACCCGAAACATTCCATAACAAAAAAACATCCAAGATCTACTACTCCAACTCACCAAAACCAACATCCAAGTAAATTTCATTTGGATACCATCCCTTATTGGTATACCAGGCAATGAAAAAGAAAATACAGCTGCCAAGGAAGCCACAAAAATTCCTTTCACACATATTCCCATTGAAGCAAGAGATATTGCAGTAACATTTAAAAACAAAATCAAAGAAAACTGGAACCTACGATGGAGCAATCTCGAAACAAACAAATTAAAAACGTACAAGAAAAAATCCAACTCTGGCAAGAACCCGAAAACTCTACCAGAAGAGAACAAATAATATTTACAAGAATAAGAATTGGACATGCCAGAGCAACACATAATTACATCTTTGAAAGAACGAATGCCAAAATATGCACTGATTGCAATACTCAGATCTCAGTAGAACATATTATACTATACTGTACAAAGTACGATGAACAAATGAGGAAACACCAGATAACACAAACGATAAAAGAAGCCCTGAACGTGAAGAACTACAGCCGAATAATGAAATACATTAAAGATATTCAAATACTCAGTGATATATAAATATAAATCTAAATCGACTAACATGTATACATAGTATGCTAATACCCCATGGGTGAAGCAAAATTTCAAATAAATAAGAGAAAATACCATTGGTATTCAAAGTTTTACTAGTGCGACCTTGGCATATTTTCTTTAGAAGTTCAAAATATTGGCGATCATCAGAGTTCGTTCAAGAGAGCTTCTACTATTTACTTTCTTATCTGATTATGGTAGGTATATCCGAAAATAAGATTTGTATTTCGCAAAATGTATAAATTTAAGAGAACTGAAACATATCTGATCATTTACAAGAGCAATGAATCTTTTCTGTGATGACACACGTATCAGTGTAAATTTAACAAGAAAACTTCCTCAAGGTAATCGAATCCATCTGTTCGCATACTTGACGTTTTAAACCTTTAACAAATCTCCAAACTTTTAATTAACACAATAAATTAACTTAATACTAATTCCAGGGTGAATTCAAGTTCCAAAACTAATTTCTCGCTTTGTACAGAGCGTCAAAAGAAGCAGGGACGTGAACGCGTAAATTACACAGATGTCAACACCTCTTTGTGTTTTTCACACTTTCAGGGTTGCATAGAAGCTGACATGCTGTTACTAATACACAGAACTTTCAATGAGAAGATATTGTTATTTTATTTTTTATGAGAGACAGTTTGTTATCAAAAATATTCTAATGAACAAAAGTTTTAAAAATCAAATATTTGCCACTTAAGAAAATAACACGAGGTTCAGGGGTACATTGAATTTAGCGTTAACTATTTTTTAGCATCGACTAGTATGGAGATGCAATGCGCGATAAATATGAATCAGAATACGAAGAAAGATTTTATGTGAAAAATTTATGGACCAGGGTGTAAACAAACAGAGGGGGGGGGTTAGATAAGCGAAATTTCCAGCGCTTGGTGGATTGTTCTGGGTTGTTCTAGAACAATGTAGGGTGTATAAGGCGGCGCAGCGGATTTCAAAAGTTAGTCGGCTAGTGAAGTCCAACGAGTCGAAATAAATAGTCAGTATTATCATGCATATAAATAGTGCGTTGAGTCAACTATTTAAATAAATAAATAATCTTAGTATTTGAGTATTTAATAATACTTTTTGTCTTAAATTAGTGTTTATATTTGTTTAATCATAGTGATCGTTAATTTTGTTATAATTTTAATACTTTATCGTTTAATAAACTTTTATTTTAATTGATAATATTTTTTGATTTCTACACTTCACCCAAATAAATAACCGTTAAACTATGAATGCAATATGCAGTAAATAATTAGTTGTAATTTTCGTAACAGTACGTCATTCAATAGTAAAACAGTTTGTCCACCACCTACGTTATTTATATAAATAAACGTAGGCGGCAGTTTGTCACATGTTAAGCTGTATGAACTTTGATGTCATATTCTGTTTTAAATCACGTGGCATTTTCAAATTATTTCACAAATTTAATTCTAAAATATCTAAGGATATATCCTGATATTTTCAAATATCAGGAAGTGTATAAATATTCTTGCAGCAACCCTAATATCTTGCATTTAAAGAAAAATAATAAAACATCAAAAATGAAGCTCTGTGAGTATATTTTCCTTTTATTAATTCGATTAGATTCCTCCCATCCATTTTATTTAGTGTTCAGCCATAATTCAAATCTCCACCAAACTGAAATTCATGCCTTTGTCTCATTTCGATATCGTGGTTTTTTAATTCACATCTCTGTCTCTTTCTATAGCTCCATCTCATTTACACGCCGGGCGTTGACTCTCTGACACATCCCTATATATCATCGTGACGTTTCATCTTGTTTCGACAGTCGATCGAAGATACGATAGGATCGCAGTAACTTAGGCACCTGACAACTGGCAAGAGAATTTCATACACTTAGGTGATATTTATTTTAGTATTGGCACAGTCGGAAGAAATTGGTTATCATTAGAAAATTGTGAAATAAAAATACTGATAATCAATCAAAAATATACCTTGATTATTATTATTCGTTTCCAAACCATATACAATATACACAAATAATTAAAAATACACTATAAATACGTAATTCATTACAACAAATTTTTCTCACTCCTTACATACTGAACTGACCGATTTTCGGCAGCGAAATACCGCATCCGGACCACATGGAGTGAGTCTGCTGAGCACCTTGATAAAAAGTATTAATCATTTGTGATTTTAAATTTAAAAAAAGCTGTTTGAAAAACGTTTTCATATTTATTGGTAGTCATTATAACTGTTAAATCGACTAATCTTTTTTAGTTTATTAGTTTGGTTTGTAATTAAATATTCACTAATGCTAAAAAATGTATGTCACATAACAGTTACACATTTTCAGAAAAATAAGAATGAGTACCGGCTACCATTTTGTTGTTTGTAATAGATTTGGTAAAGCGACGTGTCATATTTAACATATTTCAGTGTCACTATACATTTATATGAAACAGTGACAACCTTGCCAGAATAACAGGACAAAAGCTAAGGAAGAAATTTTTGGCTTGCAAATATTAAGTTTTTTACAAAAAAAGACGATAATAAAATGGAAGATAAAGGTTTTGATTTAACATATTCGTCACCATTTATTATCTAAGCAATAATATAATTAACTTTTAAAGTTAGTGTGCAGTTTACCATGAAAATCAGATGAAGTTTCATTACTATTTTCTGAAAATATCCTCGATAACTGAATTACATTCGAGTATAACTATCGGTAGGTACGTGCTTTTAAAATAGCTAGTGCATCGACAAAGCTACAATTTAGCATTTCAGATACGAGTTTCCGAATGCTACTACTTTGTAAAAGACATGGAAATCCAGAGTAGAATACTCGCAATTCCATTCGAAATTTCACCTTTAATTCACCCAAACAAATGCCGTTTGTTCCAGAAATGCAAGACATGCATAAAATTTAGACGCTTGGAACAATTTAATTAGATACAGCACATTCAAATTTGCAAGTATTTTGAATATGCATTGCATTACGCGCTGCTTTTAATTTGAAATATTTACCAGTTAATTTTAGATTGCTAATGTGAATTGCATATTGTAAATACATTCTGGAAACTTGATGGTGAATATGTAAATAACTATTACATAGTAATAATGTATAGTTATTGAAATTTCAAAGGAATGCATTAATTCATGATATGGAATTGAAATTAATTTATATCACACAAAATTTATACTTTGTGACAAAATGTTCGGTATTTCCAATATTATATTAATGAGTGAGTCAATATGTCATTTAATATTTTGAAAATTTATTAACCAATTTGCTCTACTATAAAGACTGTTAAATTCTTGCAAGCGACGTAAAATTGCAATTATTTTCATACATTTTCGAGGTACGTATGCATTACTGTAAAACTGTCTAAACACTTCTATAATTAATTTGCTAGGTACCTGTGATTTTTAAAATGATAAAAACATAACTCATAGCAAGGTGTACATCTAAAATTGTGCATAATACAAATCATTGTTTTAGAATAAACAACAACAAAAATGTAAATGAAAATTTAGTAAAACATTAGATTTCAAAATTTAAATATTTGAAGGCAGAGATCACCAAATCCTTCCACACAATTCCTGAAATTATTTTTTCCAATGCAGACGCCTTCTTTAAGGGGCTTGATTTTGATGGGTATATTTGCTCATAGAAATAATACTCCCATGACAAAAAAAAAATTGTGTCGGGCTCGGGAGGCATGTTTAGAATAAGTGTAATGTGACTCGATCGAAAAATCAATAAAAACGATTATGCGCAGTACATTAAATTACAAATTTATTGAATTTTTCATTGGTAAGTAAGCACTTATCGATAATGAATTTAGTAAATTCTTTTTCAACCTTCGAACTAAACGATCGAGATTAATATATCAAGACGCTTGAAAATGTCAAGTCAAGCTTATAAAATAGCAGGCTTGGACTTATGAAGCGGCTTGATTTCTGTCGAAATAAACAGTGAAGCTCAAATAAAGGAAATACACATGAGCATAGCCGCAATATGTTGAGAGTATTACTAAATTTATATCATTTGTTGGTTATTTGTATTTTACCTCATTTTATAAAAGTTAGGCCTGGTATTTTCACTTCGGAGTATAGTTTCGAATAAGTATTCGTTAAATAAATTTATTCTATGTCTTTATTCAACGAATAATTCCATTACGTCTTTTCACACATTTTACAGAAACAAATAGCTATCTGTTGAATAACTTTAACGTTCGTGAATTGGTAGCCTTACAGAGTGAATTTGTGTCAGTAAAGAAGGATGGAATTTGGCGTAACCACGTTAAGCAGACAACGATAAAATGTGTCAACTTCTTTTGAATCCGTAGTTGTGAAAATTTTGTGACATTTTTAATGTCATCTATATTAATCTGCATATTTAGCCCCGAGAGACTGTAATTTAACAAATGCCATCTAATACAGCAGTCATATGCGGTAAACGAGATATGTATATTGTAAAATGTTCCTTGTACTTTTTGTATATTCCTTGCAGTTCGAAGTAAATATTTGTCATTGTATTCAACAAAAGTATCCTAAATTCTAAAATATTTTGCCAGCGTGCCAGAGTCAAATATCAGGATCTTTATAATGATTTATATTCACTATTTGAGATTAAATACGATCGCCAATATGTAATAAAATTGATAACACATTGTTTTCATGATCAGAATCTGTCAAAAAATGCCTTCATGTATGTGGTTATATCGCTGTCTGATGGTGTGTGATCGATTTCTCACGTTATTTATTACTTCATAGTTCAAAATATCATTAAATTGTCAAAAATATTTAATATATCCATTTTGTTACAAATCTGCACTATGTGGAAATATAATGAACTTACGAATAAATAGGTTATTCGCTACTCAACTACCGAATAATTTATTCCGCTAATAACACATGTTATTCTATGGAATAAACTTATTTGCGAGTGAAAAGATAACAAAAATATTTATCCAAGAATAAATATATCTAAACCTTTATCCGCAAGTGAAAATACCGGCCCTTAGTAAAATTGTCCAAAAAGGATATATTTGGAGTGATGAAGAAACATTTTTTTTTTTGAAAGAGAAGGTAAATAGCATGAAAATTTTTAGATTTTGAGGTTATATATCCAGCATAAAATTAGATCATATACCTCTCCCTGTGTGTCTGCATAATATAGTATTTAACTATCATTTTTTAGTTGATACGAATTTAAAGAACATTGAAAATAACTCAATCCTATTTTCAATGCGCTCAAATAAACCAATAGGATTTTTCAAGTCATAATATACTTGAAGCCGCTTGAATTGTCGAGATATACGTAGTCAGTAATTTGTAAAAAAAACCATACAAGCTTGGAAAACCGATTGAGTAAAAAGTAATATGGCAGAGGCCAAAAAATAAATATTGTTGGGAGATATTCAGACCTTATGGTTGTGAAAGTTGGAAATATGTGCAACAAGTTTCATTTCTTGCATATACGAGTATAAATTACAGGTGAAATAATAGTACAAAAAGTCGTTTTAACCTTTGTAGCTGTTGATAGTCCCACCCTTATTATCTTCAGATAATTAAACATTATATAGTGAATACTGCTATACGCTATACGGGCGGTAAAACAAGACTCAATGTTTTTATTTACCCCTACATAATCTTGTACGAGTACAGGTATACAATACACCCCACATTGAAAGCTATTTATCTCTCTTAGCGAGGCTGGCTGACGCTTGCGTGTTCGTTGTACAGAGGCCGACGATTCTCCAACTGATTTTTTATATTTTTTTAATGGCTGTTTTACCATTAGATGCCGTGTGCGAGAAATGTTGTGAAGCTTGTAATGTGGATTTATACGACTTGTATCGACTTTTTTGCGATTTTATGCTGGTTTGTTTTCAATGAGAGTCCCACACAATCATGTGAGCGAATAAATAGCAAAGGAAATGTAGGAACATATTAATTTTCTATCATACGGAAAAATTCACCGATCATAAAGTTCTTTCACTGTAGTCAATCTTACTACCACGTAATAGTTGTTTTAGAAAATAAGTATAATACAAGAGCTGTTGAGTTTTATTGTATTTTTTGCGATATTTTAACTTAATTTTTTTCATTTCAGCAAAACCAAACACAGATTGAAAATAGTTTGAAGATACAGTTTTTGGAAAAGAGTCCAACTATAAAAAAATCATTAAATTTAACAAGTATTTTCGTGCTGTAATTTCAAGCGTGGGTTAAGTCCTAAAGAATATTTCATTTGGCCGTGAATCTTTAAAGAATAAGCTTTGTACAGGATGTACAAAAGTAGCTATAACTAAAACATTGCGACTGTCATATATGCAGGGTGTTTTTCGGATACGGGACACCCGATTATTAACATTATTATTGGAAATAGAAGAAAATCATTCAAATAAAAGTTGTTGTTTTTAGATGAAGGGGGATATTCACTTAATAAGTGGCGGTTCGTGCACCGAAACTTTGCTGACGCAAAGTATCCAGGAAAATAAGGCGACTTTTTTCCAGTCAAATGCCTAATGCCTATAAATTGCCTCATCACAGAACATTTTAGAAAAAAGAATATATTTAACGGATTGTTGACTTACCTGGACAAACTGTCTAAAGTCTAAACACAGCACAATGTGGCGCGACTATTTTATAGGGCTTAAGTTACATTAAAATAAAAATGCTAGACATGTATTCGCTTACACTCACGGTCTCTATCTTTTATCCTTTACGCGCTCATTTCATTTTGCATTTGAAACGTGCCTCAAACAGCTCCTTGTCTAGTATACGTATTTCTTACCGTAATGAAAGCTTTATCAAAGACATTAGACATTATATTATTCATTACAAATTAGTTATGGTGGTGGCTTAAATTATTTGATATTTCTGAAGACAAGCATTAACGGAATAAGTTGAAATTTAATTTACATATAATTATTAATTTCTTAAAATGATATTCTGAGTTTTTTTTTTCTAGTGAGGCACTGCCTCACCTGCCTACCCTGATATGCCACCACTGTCACTTGAAGAACAGAATTTTTTTAACCAGTGGTTCTCAAACTATAACATAAAGTTATATTTTTTAAAATGGGATGGTGAATCTTTAAAGAATAAGTTTCGTACAGGATGTACAAAAGTAGCTATAACTAAAACAGTGCGAATGGCAAATATACAGGGCTTTCTCGGATACGGGACACTCCGATTATTATCATTATTATTGCAAATAGAAGAAAGTTATTCAAGTTATTTGTAGATGAAGAAAAAAAAATTTTTTTATCAAGTGTTTCTCAAACTACAACTGAAAGTTATAATTTTTTAAATGGGATGGTCTATATTTTTAGGCCTATTCGATACAGTATTTTTTCTGAATTCAACCATGTATACATTTTATATCCTTACATTACAAAAATATTGAGAAAAATGCAATTGAAATTTAAATAAATATTATTTTTCAGTAGGCTATGTATGAAAAGCAAAACTGCTATCTGTCAATTTGTATTATTTAGTGCATAATTCCTTTTTCTATTCTTGCTATTTATAAAGATGTAAACAAATATTTATGTTTCGTTTTAATTTAGTTTCATTTTTTTTCGTGCATAGCATATTGAAAAATAACTTTAAAAACAAAATTTATAAATTTCAATTGCATTTTACTCATTATATTTGTAATGTAAGAATATAAAATGATTACATGGTTGAATTCAGAAAAAATCGAATGAATCTAACAAATGTATACCATTTAAATAATATAACCTTATATTATTGTTTGAGTACCACTGGCCGAAAAAAAATATTATATCACGGAATATGAAGCTAAGGTACCGTCACTGGCTGTATTTCGCGGTCAAACATAGTACACTTTGTTCCACGCATATTCGCAGTGGCGGTGGTGCAGCTGGATACATAGGTGTAAATATCTATGAATAAATATAAAATTTAAGTATAATTGCACATGAAATTTCTTGAGTGGATGTGGTGGAAGTCATATAATAATTATAATATACAGTGGCGGATTGCCGCCTGTAGTCTGATATTAGTTCACCGCCTAATCCAACAACAATTATAATAATTTATTTTTGTCTAATTAGTATTGTTATTTATTATTGCAATCAAGTTTTCTTTATTGTAATCAAAAAATTATGTTGTAATAAGAATAAATACAAAAAAATTGTTATAATCAATTTTTTGATGTGATTGGACATTTTCTTTGTTGGAATCACATTCTCATTATTATAATCAAGCATTTCTTTGTTACAATTAAGAACCATTTAAAAGATACAATTAAAGCAACATTTATATTCATTAAATTACTACCTAAATTCTTAGTTTTTGACAGGTTTAAATGCATCCTTTCGTATTTGCGAATTTACACGCGGCAATTTTGTTTCCACTAAAATTATTTTTATTTGTTGAAAATTATTCTTCGGAATTCCGCCACTGTTGATATTACCATGAATTGGGAAGCCCCAATTATTTAAAATTCTTCAACCTTTAACATGTACCGACTTCGACTTCATTGGGATGATAATTCAAGTGGAGTCGAAACCGTTAAACCTGACTGCTTCCCAGTAAGCTTTCGTTTTGCTATAATCTAAATTTACAATTTTAGAACAGAAAATATAGAAACCGCACATGTTTCCTACCCAACTGCAAGTCGGGATTTTAATCTTCAAGTGAAAAAGTGTCATTATTTTCTATACCCACCAAAAGATAGTATACAATTTGCGAAAAATGTTTTTAATAATGTTCTTTGTGCGTTTATATTTCCTTTTATTTTTAAATACTATAATCTCAAATTATCTACGAAACTCAGTTTCTACCAAAAATGTATGTACTCTTAAGTTAATATTGTATTTCATAGTTTGAAAATTAAATTTATTTTAATATTCCTTATTGTATTTATTTTGTTTCTTGCCCACGGTGTAAGAACATTGTTGTTTTATCGTGATCTTTTCCTATCATATTTACTTGAATCACCTTCCTTTTTTACGTTAAATTAGTGAAAATATGGAGAACTAAGTGTATTTTGTAGGTTTTTTTTTGAATATTTATTTATTATTAAAAATTTTATATATTGCCATATATAATATCATAAGTGGTAAATTTTTGCCGGAAAAATTTTCAGATTGTTACGAGAGCTGGTTGCCTAGCAATTCATTGAGTGGCATTGACAAAAAAATTACGAGTTTTCAAACGAGTGATTTTTGATCAATTCACGAGATAAATTGGCAACAGGCTCGAGTAAAGCAATCCGTAAAATTTTCCAGGATAAAATTTACCACGAATGGTATTCGGATAACTATTGCCAAAATAAAAATCAGGTAATCATTTATAATTTTTTTTCTTGACAAAAATCTTGTAATTTTTATTGTGTTTGGGGGCGTTATATTTACGTTAGCTATTTCAATGTTTTAAATAGAATCCTGTTCGAATCGCCTCGTTTTTAATAAAAACTGATAACACTGAAAATATACACACTTTGACATGTATGTAAACAATATGTTTCTGAAACGTCAAAAAAAAAATTCGCTTATCAAAACTCAGTTACTTGCAAAAATACGACATCTTATTGGTTAAAAGGGTGCGAAAATTTTTTTGTGACGGTGTTTTGTCAAAATGAAACTTGGTAACTAGGTAGAATCCTGAATTTAGATTGGCTTATGAATTAATGAGTGAAATAGTCATAGTTAAACTTTAGCAGTAGAATTTAAATAAAGTGGTACTTTATACTTAGGCTTTGTAAAAATTATATGTATAAATATCTGTTTACGAAGTTTTCCAAATAAGTGACCTGACTGAAACGTTTTTCATACAGTGGTTTAATTAAACATATTTCATATTTTACTTGAAGAAAACAAATATTTTCTTTTCGTTGTTTAACGTCAAAAACAAACAATGGTACAAAGAAAATAACCTTTTATATCTTTTCTTCTATTTCGTAAATATCTTTTAAGAGCCGTTGATTTCACTCTAGAAAAAATACAAAGCAGTTTGTGAAGGCAAAAAATAATAACTAGCAAATTCTTCGTGTGGATAAATACATCTCGTGTTCGCGTTCGCGAGTTTCGTATATGAAAGCTTTTAGTATCGTACAAATATTCGAAACTGAGGCGTGTAGGAGTGATTCGTGTCAGAGAAGTGACCCTTGAAATGCGTAGTCTCTACTGACGCGTGCAGAAGATACCAAGCAAGAAAAACAACATATAGTTTCGGAAATTATCTCGCGACTTTGCAGAGAGCTTTTCCTTGTCGGCGTTTGTTTTTCAGCTGACGCCCTAAACGCGGAAGAGCGATTTTTAACGGTGAAATTTGTTGGAATGCCTACTCTTTTACATAATACGAGGGTAGAATAAAAAGTTCTTAAACTGCACTAAACGTACAATTATTTTTGTCATTAGTGTCTCTACGAAGTTTTTGGTTTTTGAATGAGACCCTTAGCGTAGATGACAGCATATGGATATTCTCCTAAGTACGTATGACAATGTACAGACTTTTGTAAGAATACACAGATATTATTGTGTGTATTCGTGGCTTTTCATGGTTGTGGCACATTATATAAACACAAAATATAGTATATTATATAATAGGTGTAATAAAACAAACGTTTTTAATAGAGTTGGCAAACTGGAAATTTTCCAAAAAGAAATATTTCCAACAATGGAAATTTACCGGGAATATTTCCTTAGGCTCGGGCCACACTATGCGTTTTGGCGGGAGCGGTTTAACGGGACCGGTTGACCGGGAAGACAACAACTTATTGTTTTAAATGAATGCGTCCACACTGATGCGGTTGCGGTCCGGTTGCCGGTACTACCGCAGCACGTTGCGGTTTGACCGGACGGTCAATTTGCCGCATGACAACTACAACTCATTGGAAATAATGCGAGCGTTCACAAGGGTCTGGTTTTATTTTTTTATAGACAACGTATACTATTTGGGCTCTGTACTGATCAGACATTAGTCAGACTGTGTTCAAATCGGGTTGTCAATGCTGCCGTCCTGTTTAGCGGGATATATGTGGACGCTGTATGATCCATCCCGTTTAACCGGATGCGGTTTTACCGCTCCCGCTAAAACGCATAGTGTGGCCCGGGCCTTACTGCTAATGAATATTCGGCCCTATTCTGTAACTTAATCGATAACTTTTATCGATCGATAATAAATTGTAGCCAATAATAATAGTAGACACTGAATAAAAAATGAAACTGACAGATGCTACATTTGTTTCTATTTGTCAAATATAATGGACCTTTCCAATTTAAAGAGATAGAAGATATGCGCAATGGGGATCTGCGCATAGTAAGAACAACTAAGATCTATGACGTTTGATTCTAAAAAAATTAGACGTAAAATGTAAGATAACTTTAAAAGATCTTATCGAAATAAGTTACAAAAGCTTTTATTGAAGGTAAAATGTCTAATGATGCAAATTTTCACTGAGAATACAGGTATTTTAATGACTGCAATATTTTTGACGTTTCGTTTGACAGCCCAACTGGCAGTTGTTCGCGCCATTTTCTTACTATTTGCAGCGATAGAAAGAGATAGCCCTTAAATTGGAAAGGTCCATTATCGATCGAAAACTATTATCGATTGAGTTACAGAATAGGGGTGATTACCAGAAAATTTCTGCGGGAATTTTTCCTTCTAACATAACCTATTTTAAGTACTTTGACAACTTCCTTGTTGACAAACAAGTGTGCACGTGTGTCTGTTATTTGCAAAATATTTTTTATAGTTCTATAAATACATATATTTTCTATACTTGCGTAAGAAAAAATCGAAAATTAACCGATCCAATTTTCTGTAATAAATGAAAAAATAGTTATTTTATTTATAATAAAAAATTGTGTCGGTTAATATTCGATTTTTCTTTACGCAAGTATAGAAAATATATGTGTTTATTTGGAATAAATAAAAAAATCTAACAAACTTCAGATTTTGAGATATTTGAAAATTAATTTTTTTCACGTTTCGTCTCATATTTAAACAATTTTGATACATTTTTGAGACTTTTACCTAAAATACAATAAATATACTTTCATGTTAATTATTAAAATTAGAATAAATACGTAGTTTCATCGTTTAAACAATATAATCATTTAAAATATATCGTGTTCTAAACTACGTTTGAACGCGCGCCATTGATGTCACATTATTCGTTAAATTTCTTTTCTATCCTGAACTAATTTAACTGTATATGTTCTAATAATATTTCATTGTAATATTTAAGTATTTAGTATCAAAAGAAAGCTCGTAATGAGTACAATAATATTTTATCAGTTTTGAAAACCTAAAGGAAACTTTGTGGAAAGTTTCCACTGAATTTACTGGGAATATTTTCCAAAAAATAAATTCCTGGGAATTTGCCAACACATTTTAACAAATACGTAGTCTAAATTTTAATTAATAGTTTGACGCTCGTTTGACGTTTCAAAGTTTGAAGGTTAAAGTAACTAATCCAGTAGCGAACCTATCGGGAGAAATAATGTGCTAAGGCTCTCATTAACATGTACATTGACATTTTTGAGTGATGGTGAACCACCCTTATGCTTCCGCTGTTTCGTTTCTTGCTTTAATTCAGCTTGATAACGTTGAACCCAATGTCTCATCGGTTCTAACAAATTATTCCATAAACATAATATTAGTTTCATAACGGAGCAGCATACAGTGGCGGCGCCAGGATGTAAATGTGTGGTGGGTACAATCAAAAAAAGGGTGGGCACAATGGGGGGGGGGGTGTACAATAGATCATGCAAAGGTTAGCAGAAAAAGGTGCCGCAGGCAATTTTTTTTCTTTCAAGGTCAAATGTTTTAATTTATTGAAAGTTACATTTTTTCAAGGGATGTGAAGCTGCATGTTTTCTCGCTTTCATGTACAAAAATAAATTGCCAAATCACATAAATACAATTGTGAAATTTTCATATGGCTGTATTTTCAGCCCTATTAATTTTAGAACAAAATGAATTACAAATAATGTTCAGAATTAAAAATAAAATGTTATTCACAAATTTTATAGATAGAAACACTATTTGTATGTTGGTAGTGGGTGGGCACAAGACTTTTTAGGGTGGGCACGTGACCACCCTGGCCCCCCCTTAGCGCCGCCAGTGAGATGCAAGTCGGACGACGCCTGGAAACTAACACATTTCTGATCAACTGTAAGAAGCAGGGGATCAGGGCATCTTTAATGCTCTCCCACGTTTAAATTTAGTTGTCCACTTTTTTTTCTTGTATAAAGTTCAAAATGTTCTGAAAACATTTGCCATCTCTTCATGAATTTGCTTCAGTTTTAAGCATTTTTTGTATATGTACTTGAACACTTTAGAGTGTTCTGTATTTTCCATTGTTAAAAAGATAACGCACATGTTAATTCACAAAATTTGAAATTGTCATAAATTTGCGGATTAAGGGGCTTGCCTTGTTCGAAAATAAATCTGGAAAAATGACATTTCTTGCAAGTCATTTTGTGGTGTTTCTATAAGAAATAAACAATTGAAACTTGAAATACATAAAGTTTAGTAATATTCGAGGAGTGTTATGCTCTCAGAATATTGATTTTGTTTATCATTTTTGAAATATTAATTGATCAACAGTACCAATTTTAGTCTTATTTTGTGCCTTCATTTTACAGCCTTCTGTTAAAATAAAATTAAAAATATTTGCATAACACTCTTCAATTAATTGAAAATAACATATCTGTTATAGAAAATATGTCTAATATTAACGTATGTTCGTGTAGTTTGCCTTGCAAAAATTGTTAAAATTAGTTATTTTTACGCGCAAGTGGTGTCGCTAGTAGTTCGCTCAGGCTAGTTCAGTGTTTATTACGGGTAATGCTCCGCCCAGGGTACAATCGATGTACGGGGAAAGGGGGAAAAAGGTCTTGCTGGGAATATATATTTGTGTGAAGAAAGTATTTCCATGTCAGTTATTTTTCGTTTTAATATATTATATATATTTTTTAATTCTATATATTTAATAACGTCGTCATTTGCAAATTTGTTTATTTGATTGTTACCTATTTTTTTGTGCTTTAAATGTACTATATATACATACATACATATATATATATATATATATATATATATATATATATATATATATATATATATATATATATATATATATATAGTAGATTTAAAGCACAAAAAAATAGGTAACAATCAAATAAACAAATTTGCAAATGACGACGTTATTAAATATATAGAATTAAAAAATATATATAATATATTAAAACGAAAAAAGGTAATAAGTTTATATACGAAAAATCAAATGAAAAACAATTAGATATAATTACCTACTAAATACTTTTAGAAATTACACAGATAACGTAACAGGTAACAAAAGATCGAAATGTGTGTTCAATATGAAATTAGTGGCATTATCGGCTTACTTTATTTCAAGGATTATAAATATTATTATTTTAGTAAAGTCATGTGGATTGTTACAATAATCCTTGAAATAAAGCAAGCCGTTTATGTCGCTAATTTCTTACTGTAAAATTTGTGAAACCCAATTGTTAATCCAAACCCTAAATCAATTTGCCATTAGATGTATTTATTTTAATCTTAGAAATACCATTTATTTGATGTAAATATACGGATTGTTTTTAATTTAGTTTTAGGAGGCTTGCCTTGTTTCTTGTTCCAAAATAAATTTGGAACTGTGACATATCTTGTAATTCATTTGTGGCCATTCTATAAGAAATAAGCAATTGAAACTTTAGATACACAATGTTTAATAATATTAGAGAAGTGTCGTGCCCTCAGATTATTGTTTTTGTTTATCAGTTTTACTTTCCGTCACCTTTAGTTAGTTTGTCTCTGGTGCCTTGTTTGAAAATACATTTGGAATAATGACTAATTTTGTAATTCATTTGTGGCCATTCTATAAGAAATAAACAAGTGAAACTTTAGATACACAAAGTTTAATAATATTATAGAAGTGTTGTGCTCTCAAAGTATTGTTTTTGTTTATCAGTTTTACCTTCCATCACCTTTAGTTAGTTTGTCTATGGTGCCTTATTCAAAAATACATTTGGAACAATGACTTTTTTGTAATTCATTTTGTAAGATTCCGTACAGATACTAATTACAGTACAGTTCAAGTTGCCTCACAAAAAATAATTGTGCATCTAGTGCTGCCGTCTCTGCATTAGGCTGCGAATTTTTAATCAACTATCGTACCAAAAGTATGAACACACCAGAAAAAAATTATACATTCTAAATGATTGCAAAATACACTCTTGTCATTTTTCCTCTGAATCCCTTAAAATTAATCCAGAATATATCTAGTAAAACCTGTAATTTCTTCGTTTATGTAATACCTCTTTGTGCAGATTATATTCCTTTTGTGAGTAATCCTTCGTTTATTTGTAATTAACTGAAATGTAAACATTTGTCGTCTAAATAAATCTGTTTGGGTAAGTTGTTACTTAAAAGTCTGATTTCTTTTTAAAAGAATTTCTCAGCTTTTCTTACATTCACAGAGGGTTAAATAAACGAAGGAACATTGGTATGAGGCCTGAACGAATGCTGGGTAAGCCAAAGTCGACACAAAGCTGACAGTAGAGAAAACCGCGACTATTCAATGAGAAGATTGCAAATGTAAAACTGGCAAGAAATTTTAATATACAATGTGTGTTTAATGAGGATGTATGTTTTGGATGAATCAAATAAATTGGAAGATTAGTGCAAGAACAACCAATATCAAAAATGATTCAATTTTGGTAGGCGATTATTGGACGTCGATCAACTGCGCGACTCAAAATTAATAGGCGATAATCAACTGGGCGATAGCCAAATGAGCGATCATTAATTGACACTTGACAGTCATTTGGGCGGCAGAAATTTTTTTTTTCGCGCTTAACGGGAATACAATTTGACAAATATATTTTTTTGTAAATTGGTAAAAGATTTTTTTGTACTAAGTTTGGTGGTTATTTATCTTACAATTTGGTCCCAGTTTGACCAAACAGTCAATAATTTATAAAAGTTATACTCAAGAAGTGCATTCTGTACATATCTTTAAATGATGAAATGGTGAATTTTGGTGAACACTCTCTTTGGTAAATCATTGATACTAAATTATGAAAATGCAGATTATTCAGGAATAGATGAAATTCCATGATTATGTTGCAGTGAAAAGTCATATGACTAATGAATGTATGATAATATGTTATGCAATTGCATTGTGAAATAAATGAAACTTTAACAAATAATATGCATTTTCAAAACTAACAAATAATAATTCATCTATTATTATGCCATTGTGAATTCCTCTATTATGTGCAATAATAGAAACAATTCATTCGATATTTAATCATTTTTATACTAAATGTAATACCTATATATTGAATAGAAATATACGTTTTAATTTTTTATATATGTATTAATAAATTATTTAAGATTCCAATAATGGCTATTTTAAATGTATTATATTGTATAAAAGAACCATTGGTTTCTATTAAAATAAGAGTTTAGAATAGAAGCAAATGATTGTCACTGACATGTCAAAACTATTCCTCATGTGTTGTAAACAAGAAAACTAATAAAACCTTGCTGACACGTTGAGGTATATCCACAGAAAATAAAAATTGTAAATACTGTGTGACACTTAATATGAACCGTAACAGAAAATAGGAAAAAAATATTTAAAAATGTTGAATGGAGCGGTCAACCGAAATAACAGAAGATTATCTTGTCTACAGTATTGAAACCGTCATGAAATATCATTCCCAGCCAAAAACAAAAACGTTTCAATCGAAAATACAATATTGAATTTTTGTATTCGTATTCATAATAAATTCTAGATTCTATCAATTTTCATTCAATGTATTCAAATAATACAAAAATTCTATACATAATCCTACAAACAGATTAATTCAGATTTAGAAACAAAGAGAGCAAGCTTATTTACAATACTCGTACTTATATTCTAAAAGCTTTTTATGTTATTACAGCGATTTACAAGCATAAAAGTTATTAGGTCACTTCAAATTATTATTTTGAAGGTTAAATCAACAGAAAGTATATAACACAAAAAAATATCAACAATAGCATGCCAATAAACAAAAGCCGAGAAAGAAAACAAAACATCGTTGAGTTTCACTTTCATATTTTCGAATAGCGTCATTCCGAAACAAAAGCAGCAGAAACAAAAACATCTCAGACACAGATTTGAAAAAAGAAAATCAGAGCATAGTGTATTTCGTGGCCTACTTAAAATTCAGTTTTCCAAGGCAAGATTTATTTAATTACGTAGGAATTATTTGTTGGAGCCAAGCTGCCGACAAAAGAGAACATCGTCTGTGGGGCACAAAACGTGAACTGTTTAGCGCCACACGCGGAACATTTTGATGAGCCAAGAAAATTCCTTCCTGCGAGTGAAGGAAACAGTAGTAACTACGGCGATTTAAACCCAAACCCACCCTCACATAACGTAGAAATGACCTTATTGCCTTTCTACCGACGTCAAATCACATTACGCCTTCTAACATAAAATAACACAACGCGAAGGCTACGAGAGAAATACGAGTCGCAGTCTAGTGAAATTTTGGACACATGGTTTATTTTTGTTTAAAGTAATTTCTTTCAGAAATATTATAGTTCACCATTCTTTCCTTTCACTTCGTAAAATCTGTCAACCAATCTTCTTTTGGAATGCTTTCAAAACAATCATGAATTGCAGCATCAATCGTACTTTTTTCGCCAAAAACTAGTATTAAAACCTTCTCTGGGAAGAAGCTTTATTATGATTTACATAACATGTATCTGGAATTCTATTAAACACTTCAGTTAAACATTATTCAATATATGTACTATTTAGCTGTAACTATGTAAATGTCTTCTGTTCATCCAACTAAATTGCATTTACTAGTTTCGTACTTTTAAATAATACTGGTCCTGGTTATTTTTGGTATTTCCGTATCATTATAAACCCATACACGAATTTCTTATCGTTTAAGGAAGTCGAAAAAGGGATATAAGTGCCGTCACCTTTCACAATTAAAAAAGTGTCCGCCACTATTTAATAGCGTTAAAGCGAGTGTTGTTCTGCTTTAGGAAATCAGAAAGCTGATGTGGTACAAAACTATTAACAACTTTTTTAAAAATATGAGTGACTATACAACTCATCGGAAAATAGGCTAATCAGATAGCACAATATTTCTTAGTTAGGCTGTATAACATCAGTTATTTGCGTTGCTAGGTTGTGTTTCGTGAAACACAACTCCTGGTATATCCATTGATGTATTATATAAATGGAGGCAACTTTTAAGCTGCTTTACTCTACAATCATTGACGCACACCTTAGAAAAGGACAGCGCTAGTTAGGGGCAAAGTCAAAATGTGAAAAATAACACAGAGTGCTTAGGAATATTCATAATAAATGAGTGAATGTAAAATATAGTTCATATTGGATGTAACATAAATTATTTAATTTGTAAATTAAATTAATTATAAAAATATGGATGGTACAGCATGTTTATTTAAAACTTTATTTTTTAGATAAATTCAGGGTGTAGTCTGTCAATTCAAAATGATTGCTACATATCGGAGTATGTTTCGATGGATTGAATTTATCTCTTCTAATTGCATGAAGCCACTTTGTTCTTCGGAAATCTATTCGAACTTTTTTTATAGGTATATGTTATGATAGTTGAGTTTACGACGAAAAATAAAGACTTACTTGTGAAATTTTATCGCTTTGTTTTTTCTATAACGAGCTGTGCATTCACATGCACAGCAGGACCTTACCATTTACGATGAATTCTAAAATATAAATATAAAAAAATCACACTTGTACGTGCTACATTAAAATTATTTCTATTCTATTTCACATTAAATCAAAATGACTGACATTGTAACTATCCTATTTAGAGATATATAAAAGAATTTTATTTTTACTAATAATCTGCGGAAATATATTTGTACTTTTACTAACTGTCACTACTGTCAGACCAGCAAACAAAACAATAGACCGCAACAATGTTCTTATTTGACGTTGCCCTGCTTATCTATCTTTCCTTTTCTAAGGTGAGCGTCAATTCCTATCTCTCTATGTCGGGTCTATTTATGTAATATGTCAATGGTATTTCCATCGCAAACAAATGAATAATATGTAATCATATCATCCATGGATATAAATGAACAAGTAATATTTTTGACATTTCGTAAAAATATAGTTGGTTGATTCGTTGTATAGTCTTAACATATACGAGTACAATTAGAGCTTCGAAAATCATTTGTTTGCGGACTTGTTGTGTTACTTGAAAATACATCTCGTCCTCTAAACTGTATATTCTATTATTTTCGAACCTCTTGTTGTATAACTATTGATTATGTATTATTCTATTAATAACTAAGGACCAATCTTCAGTTGATGCTCTATTGCCACATATATGGTTCTATTGTCTCCTTCGATTATTTACTTAACAGGAGCAACGTTCTTATCCGTAACAGCTGTAGCTGAACACTTGATTTCTTTTAGTGAAGAACAGAGTTATTTCTTTTTCGTTCAATGTCATTATGCTAGCAGTAAATTCAGAACCGCCGCTAGACATTTCGGCGCTGCAGGCGAAATTTTTTTTTGTGTAAATTGTAGTCAAAGAAGGCGCTTGTTCATTAAAACTAAATCTTTCTTTCACTCATAACACTTAAACCTTTTTTGAAATTATAATAAATGATGATTCGCAACTGCTTCTGGTTAATTTTATATTTTAACTCAAAACAATACTTTCGCAGCTTAATTTCAAATGTCAGACAATTAACTGTTTAAAATGATCATATATTGTATTATTAATGTTTTGTTTCGAGACGAATAATGATAATAATGTGTATTTATTTGACATATTTTTTCACTCACCCCAATTCTGTAAGGAAGTTGTTAAGTCTTAGCAATGTTGCTAAAAATTGTAACCAATTGAAGTAAATGTAAAGCCTGTCATTTTCATGTTTTATTCAGAGTGTTCGCAATTATTATTTGTTATTTGCTGTAGCAATGTTGCTGAGAGTTAGCAACATTGTTACAGAACTGCAGTGAATATGTTATATTCTCTTATTTTCTTGCTCTTGTATTACTCTTTATTTTCCTGCTTCTGAAAGATGACTCCTATGACGTAATTTCGATGACAATATCTTGAGGGTTGGAGCGCAACGTTGCGGTAACTCCTGCCAGTATTATTTGACGTCACGTACCTAGCGTATGTAGCTAAGTGCTACAGACGTCACCGAGATGAAACTCGAGATGTCGTATTGATCATGTTTTATATGTAGTACATGTTGGAAAGTTTGTGGAACAGCGAGATGACGGCAGAAATGAATTCGGATTATTGTTAACAAAAAGAACAGAAAACTATGCAGAAACGAGTGAAAAGTTATGACGTTTGTCATGAATTTGTCACATAACACATTATCAACGGTCTGCAAAGAGCTTTGGTTTGCAATTACTTATTCACTTTCTGTAGCCAAATGACGTTCGAAAAACCCACTTTTTTATCGATCGTAGAAAAATATTTATAAATCAAATTGATATAAAAATATTGCTCAAAAAAATTGTTATCTAAGGATATACAAATATTATATCACTGAAGTCAGAATAAAATTCTGTATCTAATAAGTAAATAAAAAAATATATGGGCCCACTTAAAATAACAAAGTTGATCCCAACAGTTTGAAAACCACTGGTGCAAAGAAATTAATTTTACGCTCATTAAAATAGTCTTGTAAAATAGTAATTGTTTCCTAATTTAACCGACCTCGTAGCTCTTATAAATAAAAAGAACACTCTGTATAACAGATTTCAAATGAACACCGGGTATAGTCATATATAAAAATTTATTTCTGATAATAATTGCAGGCTTCTTCAAAGGTGGAAATTAAATTATAAGAACGCTTTATTTTTTCGGCACATATTGAAAATTTTTCTCTCTTTGGTTGCATACTTTTTGGAAATCAAAGAAAGAGCTAAAAAGACTGTCATCAATTTGTAAATGTCATCTTCCAATCATTTTTGTAGAAAAACAAATTAGAGCATGGTATAAAATACTCGTTAGTACATATTCTAAACCAATAGGAACAAAAATCAACAGAAAGCCAATAATTACGTACGGAGTTCAAAGCAGACGAGAAATTCGCAACACAAATAATATGTAAGGAAGAACGTATAAAATAATTTGCATCGCTTCACATGAAAACTCTATCTGAAATACATTTTCGTCAAACCCGAATGTATACATACCTGGTGTCTACTTTTCTTTCCAGACCATAGGATATACTATGGTATAATTTTCATATGACTGTAATTTCTTCCCTATTTATTTCAGAACAAAGGTGCATGCAAGAAATATTTATTATTAAAAACTGTATCAAATAAGTCCAAAATTACTGTTTACATGCGTTTCGTTCGCCAGAGTGATGCAAAATTAAAGTTGTAAATCTTTAGCTATTTACAGACTGCCATGAGAAATAGAACAAAAATGTAAAACACTTGTATTCTTTGAGTTGCCAGATGACGTCTGGCACAAAGTTTAAATAATTGATGTTATTAAATTATTTATCAATAATCATGGATACATTTACCATCTCACAAAAATATAATTAATTAATAAATGAAATATTAATTTCATCAAATCAATAATTATTAAGACGTTATAACATATGCCATAATGTCAGCCGCCTCGGTGGCCGAGTAACTTGAGGCAGCTCGAAGCGACCATACTGCTCGGTTCTTAGGGTCGTGGTTTCGATTCCCAACAGGGGCTTGGATGTTTGTGACTGTCCTTTCATCACCTCATCTTCATCAACGCAACACAAATTAGAAAAATGATCCAAAATACAAGGTAAAAACTGACTCACCCCCATCAATATCAATTGTAATACTTGTGTAAGTTAAATACAATAAATAATAATAATAATAATAATAATAATAATAATAATAATTATTATTATTATTATTATTATTATTATTATTATTATTATTATTATTAATATTACTATATCATATGTCATATGTTTAACTCAAACATTAAAACTGTCTGGCAGTTTGTAAATAGCCTAAAATTGCAACTTTTAGTTTACCTCTCTCGCATACGAAACGCACGTAATTAATACCTACACGAGAATGAAATATACGGTACCGTAATTCATGCGAGGGTATTAATAGTCATTATACATGAGTTGCATACACTATTTTTAACGACTATTCATAATAATTAAAAACCATAAATAAATAAATTGGTTATAAAATTAATTTGTATCATAATGATCTGTATCAAAACGAGAAGAAAATCTATATCATTACGATAATCTGTATCGAAATGAAAAGAAAATCTGTATTGAAATAAAGAAAAAAGTCTGTATCATTGAGTATCATTCCGAACGCGGCAGATCTGTTTATGATTTTGACGTTTAAAGCTGAGGTTATAGAACAAGTTTAAATTGGATAAATAAATAGGGCTTGTTTCTGTAGTTGTATACATGTATATGTAGACAACAACTCAAGTGAGACTGAAGGGCCACTAGATTCATTTGTTTAGATTATTTCAATTAGAAATTGTTTCACGTGGTTATTTATTTGTTCGAAATAAGATAAAGATTTCACAAAGTGAAAACTGCCACATTTTCTTCAGAACTTGCTATAGTGCTTCTATGTTTATAATCAGATTCCTACAGAGCAATCCAGAACAAGTGACAACTATGGCGGGAGAGGGCAAACATTTAGCTGTCATTTGAATTTCACATGTTAATGTCAGAACTCTACTTGTGCTAAACTTTGATTTTTTGGGCGATTTTTATAAATATTGTTACGTCATAAATTATGGTAGCTAATTAATTTGTACGTGATATACGTAATACACTATTTATATAGTTTGGAAATAGTAATTTGGGGGTTAGTTGTATTTGATATGTGGCTAGAGGAAGAGTATTCGTAATAAAAGAGTGTTTATTTGATATTTGACTTCTTTATTTTCCTATCATCGTAATAATATTATAGTAACGATTCAGTATGTAAGAAATATATTGTCAGTAAAACTACTTGATCATAATGTAATTGGATAGCTTGTGTATTCGGTGATTTATTCTTTTGCAAGTATTTATGCTATTGGTAAATATATTTTTAGTAATGTTTGTGTAATTTACCTCTAATATAAATATTTTGTGGAATCAATATGGATAGTAAAAGTTCATATTTAGTAATGATGGAGACCGAATATAAAATGTTTGCTTCAAATTTTTGATACTTCAATTTTGTTCTTTAAGTTCTCTAAGTATACATTCAAAATTTACAAAAAAAAATCATGGCTCTTCCTAACAATAAATAAATTAATCCATAATTGACTCATGATTATTTATGCTCATTGCAACTGTATAATGGTACGTAATGCTCACTGGTGACTATAATGAGATATGCATGACAACCATAAACAAATAACACCGTTACCACTGTCATTTGTTTGAGAGATACCTTTCAATTTTCGACTTTATTGTACCTAATTTAAATGAATTGATTTTGGATAAAAGTTTAATTGTGAGTAAAACGTTATATTGTAAAGTTATTTGTGTTTTAGTTGCGTGTTATCTACTCGAGAAAATTAAATGTTCAAACTTCACATTTTAACATTCTTTGGTGGATAAAATCCTTTCTGAAACAAATTAATAACTCTTGTTAATACTTACTGTATCGTTATATACTATAATATTTATAAAAATTGCCCAAAAATCAGAGTTTAGCACAAATAAAGTTCTGACATTTAAAATGTGAAATACATATGACAGCTCAATGTTTGCCCTCTGACGCCATATTAGAACGCAGTGTGACGTTATATTGGATTGGTCTATAGGTTCATTTACAGTTCAACTTTAGCTGTTCTTTTCGTTGTTGGCATCCAACGGTACTGGTTGGCGTTCGTCGTCAGAACTGCTTGAGATTTCCGTTTGCGAATAAGCTGTGGTGGTAGTGAACCGTGCAACCACAGCTGGCAATGCGTAGAAATGGGTTGCGAATGCGATGAGCAAACCGAAGACAAACTTCTCGTCAAGTCAGCTACGCAGTCGAGTCTGCAGGTGCATCACGCACGGACACTCGCTCCACGCTAGCAAGAAGATAGAAAACGTGAGGAGGAAATAGTATGAGGTCATAAATTACTTTTAGGCTAACATTGTCTAATAGTTACATAGTTCATCGGAAAAATTAATTATCATATGATAAAATTAAGTGAAAAAAAAACTTACTTCCGTATTTCGATAACTATGTTCTCATCTTCGATAGTAAATTTTACTCGAGGCAAAGAAAAATTAAGGTTACTCAACATGTAAACCATGTCAAAGGTCTCAACAACTCGTATTTTATTATCAATTATATTAGCCTTACACTATATAATGTACTGTCTTAAATGTTTTGTCTTAAGTCTTAAGTATTTTCTATAAACTAATGAAAATTCTCTTTTTCAGGTAAGTGTCTATCATTCATTATTTGGTTCTTCGTTGGTAAGTTCATTTGTATCCGTTAACTTATGTTCAAAATCAGTATAATTTTTGTACCTATCTCAGAGGATTATTTTGTACCTTTTTACCTCTTGGGTCAGTGGTAACAAACTTTTCTTTCTAAGAGCTGTAGGGACTCTTGTAAATTTTCTAACGTTCTTATAATTTAGGGTAAACTGTTGAAAAACAGCCCTTAATATAATTAACATTGTTCTGATGCCAATTCTCCACTAAGTTGACGCTCTGCCATATGAGTATTCTATACTGCATGTGGATGAATATGTAATCATTTATGTCTAGCAGACATGTGAAAAATTGACTTCATTGGTACTTGAGCCATGCTACAGTAATACTAAATATAGGAGAATTCTGAGATTAGATCCCAATGAGGTCTTTAATTTTTATACTAATCCTCTTTCGTTAATTATGAATTATAAATAAAAATAAATATATCATCACGGCATATTATCCATTGCTGGGTGTGCCAATCTGCTTTGTACGCAGATATCGGTAATGATGATGACATATTCGTACCGTTCACCAGCCATTACTTCACGGGCATTCATTTCTGGCGTGAAAAATGCACCACAGGGGTCATTTTTGAGCCAACAAAAATTCGAAGAAATTTTTGGCGTCGGTCAGGATTGAAACCGGGGCCCCCGATTCGCGACCAGACACTTAGGCACACGGCCATAAGACCCCATGAATTAGAGTTGGTTAAATAGTTTTCGTTGGGTATAAGTTGATTGTTTTAAGAACGCTATATTTTAGTTTGATGAAAATTTAGCCCAAAAATTATAAAATAGGTGTTAGTATCGTGTACGAGTAAGTACATACCGAATAAAATAAACATGATATATCCACGTGGAGACTGCGAAATATATGTTTATTTATATTAAATTCAATATTTCAAATTTCAGTAGCGGAAAAGTCATACCCATTTAATACAATGACACTATCCTTCAAAACGACTATTGTTTCGCTGTTTTGTATTCTCTCTGCAGTTCGGAAATCCTGCACATGAATCGGGAAATGTAAACGTCACACTGAAAATATAGAATTTTGAATTTGAAATCGTGGTTTGGTGTTAGTTGTATATTGCGAATCCTTCGATACCAGGCTGTTAACGATAACAGAAAAGGTTGACCATTCATGCGGAAAAAAGTCAATTGTCTCCAGCTTCGGGAAAGACAGTCTGACAGCGGACGATGTTCAATACTTGGTCGGATCGGGTATCTAAAGTTGAGCTTTTTATTTTCTCCCTTGTATTGCTATATGGAAACTTAATAAGAGAAGAGAATATATCTTACCTATAAACACAACTACGAGAGTCACGCAAGAATTACTGAAAATAAGAAAATATGTTAGACCGTGGAAAACAGTATATGCAGTATCATTGTAAACATTTATTTATCTGTCATTTGAATTTAAGTTGCGAAAGTTAAGTTAGCTAGAACTTGTATATTCAAATGTTTTTTCTATAGTTATTATTGTCACATTCTGAACCGCGAACGATTCAATTAATTCAACACAAAGAAATATTTTTGTAAAAAATTCATAGACTTTCGGGATTTGATGGGTTGTGGTGTGTCTGATAACGATTAGTACTTAATGCTCCGAGGAGAGGGTATACTTGTCTCAGACTATCATTAGACTCATGAAAAATTTATTGACTTCAGAGGGATTTCATAGCACAGTCGGTTAGAGCATCCTACGGGCAATAGAAAGGTCCTGGAGTCAAATTCCGATGAGGTCCATAAATTTTTCACAAAAAATTTCTTTGTAACTAGAACTTAATTAATCAATTTTTTCTACAAATCTATTAAAAGTGGGCTTTTTAATGTTTGTTTTTAGCGTTTAAAATGTCATTTTATGACACCAGTGTTATAAGCGACAAATCATTGTTACTTTTGACACTAGTGTTAAAAGTGAATGTCAAAAAATTATTGGAAATACAAATTTAAATTAAAATATAGTGTTTGTAGAAAAATAGTGTGTGATATACTTGTTAAAAGTGATTTTATTTTGTTAGAAGGTTTGGCTCACTCCGCTTCGCGTCGTGTTCCAAACTTCCTTCTCACTAAATAAAATGTCACTTTTAACACTTATACATACCTATTTAAATTTAGTTATGAATGAAAATATGGAATTAATCAGAGAACATTTTCTTATCATGATTTATTATGATTTCAGAAAAGGTTTAAGTACCTTAAGAGTTCAAACAAAGCTTAGATTCAGTTTTAATGAACAAGCGTCTTCGATGATTACAATTTACCGCTGGTATAAAGATTTTGAACGAAAAGAGAATTCTATTCAGCACCAAAAAGGAGCAGGGTGTCCTTCTACGAAAAGAACATTGCTGTTAAAAAATAACCGAACATAATAGAGCCACTTATGCTGTTAATAGAGCGTCTATTCAAGATTGGGTCCTCAGCTATTAATAGAATCATACACATCACATGCATTTGAAAAAGTCATCCAATGAAATTAGATGGTAACTGGCACATTGCAAAATGTTTCCCTTAAGTGCTTCAGTAGAGTTTCAGAGACAGGAATTTGTGGTTACATCATGATAATGCGTCTTTTTATTTAAGTTTTTGGCAAAAATAAAATAATAGAATCCCCCCCCCCCCCCCATACTCATCTGATTTAACTGTGCTATTCCAAAAGAAGAGTGGTTCGGAGCTTTTAAGAAGTGGAAAGAAAGAATAGTGAAGTGTATTATTGTTGAATCGTTGACTGTTTAAATTCAAATTCTAAAAAAAAATATGAATCATGTGTCCTATTCTCAATAATTTTATAATAGAATTAAATAATTATTTCAATAAATCTCCCTAAATATTAATACTACACAAAAATATGTGGAGCAACTACAACATCCAATATTCATATATTCATCATGTACTACCCAGAAACCGTCTTCTAGCAATATTAATATTCCCTTCCTAGTGTGTTATGTGGTATTGATGGCGACGTGTACAGCCAGAGTTGATCAATGCTACGCAGGGTAAAGGCAACTTGCTCACAGAGGTAGAAACACACGATACAAGATATGCGATACAGGAGTAGAATATAAATGGCGAATTTTCGGGAGAAATCTGCCAAGTTCTGTTTAAACGGGGAGAAAACGGAAAATGGAAAAGTCATATTGTTTAATGGGAGCTTTATAAAGTAAGTATAAAGTAGAGATTGTTTGATAATACAGTAAAATATGAATGGAAGTCAAAAAGTAAAAGGATATTTTTGTTTCCCCACTTAAGGTGATACAATCTTGATAGTCTAATGCGAATGTTTCGCTATGTAAAAAAAAATTGTAAAAATAAATATTCAAAATTTTTAATAGTTCAGAGTTATTGAGAGAATGAAATTGTTATTATAAATATCATTACGATAGTAAAAACCTTATGTATTTCAAGGAAACTGGTCAAAAAGAATTACTACAAATGTAGTTGGTGTCTGGTAATTTTTTTAATCTTATTTATAAACTATCACATGAACTGTCGTTAAGTAGTTTTTTTAAAGTAAATCTGTCGTTTATTGCATGATGATGAAGAAAAAACTTCCCCGCGGGATAAAATTTGTATAATGTCAATGTAGTTTTGTTCTATTTTAGCATTAAATATCTGACCTCGCAGGAGTATACTCTTAAGAATTTTGCATACTTGTGTAAAAACTCATGAAAATAACTCAGTTACATTTCATTTCAAACTGTGTTATATGCGTCCATGAACCATGAGTACTACCAAAGCCAGGTATTTTCATCTCTGGTTAAATTGTTTGTTCACTTACGTGTCTGTTACAATGAACAATATAGCATCGTTATTGTAGCATACGTTTTAAAAATTACATATGTGGCAATTTTTCGATGCGACAGTTTGTTTTAACTGACTGTTTAACCAGAGATGAAAATACCTGACATAAGAGTTTAAAATCATTGAAATATGCTAGCACATTTTAATTGTCAGACAATAACTTGTCGTTCATTATTGATTGTTTAAAAGTGAATAAAATTATCAAGTAGCTACATTAAACTTTTGTGTTATTGGGCCGGTTGGAAAGTGTAGTGTGAAAAACAGAAGTGAATAATTGTAATAATGGAACATTAAGATGAACTCGAGAGAGAGTGAGAGAGAGAGCAGCACGCGCTAGTGGTAAACGAGTCAGAAAATGACTGAAGATCCATGAATACATCTTTAAAAAATCTGATGTGGCCAGCACATTACCTTCCGTCAGATCTATGTATTTTGTAAAAATTTCATACGGAAAGTTCCTTGCTAAATTAAATATTCTATTTCTTGTACATTATTTTCCCGCAGTTGCATGTATTTTATGCAAATTTCATACAGAAAATTATTATTTTGTGACGTTTTCTATATACAGTGTAATGTATCTACAGAAATAAAAGATTTATTATTATTATTATTTCTTGTACATTACCTTAAAGCAGTTGTATGTATTTATACAAATTCCATACACAAAGCAAAAGATCCTATATTTCCAGTAAAAATTATAAGACAAACACACTATGTCAATTTCACTTGACACTGACATCTTTCAATCAGAATTTTCTTAATATAGTAGCTGTTTCCACAGCTATGGCTACTTTATGAAATTTAATTTCTTTATAATTTTTTAACTCTATATCCATTTAATATTAAGTATAAAATGCTGTCAAATTGTATAGAGAATAAAATATTCTTTAATATTTATAATAACATCAATTGTGAAAAAATTATATTTAACATAGTTTTTTCAAGAAAAACTGTTAAAATCTTCAAATGATGGTACTTCCGGTTGACCAATTGTAACCAAAATCTAATCAGCTCTTCATATGGATGTAACGAAGAAGTACACGAAAAAATTATAATTTTTGTAACTGTAGTATTAGAGTTATCGCAGACGAAAATTTTGTTACACACACACACACATCCACACACACACACACATCCACACACACACACACACACACACATACAGACATCATCGTAAAAATAGTAAATTCGTATTCTAGGGACTCTAAAACGTGCTTATTGATTAAAAACTCATCATCGAATTTTTTGACCAAAGACAATACCTTCCTTACCTAAAGGTGACGGAAGGTAAAAATGATTATAGATAATATAGATTTAAGACAATGTAACTTGGCAACAAATTATATTTGGTTTTCAACTTTTGGTTTTTTTAAGTCTTATATGAGTATTTATTTGTAATATACAAGTCTCAAAGTTTGGTATATACGAGAATATCTTTGTTAGTAATGTATGTTTAATTAATTATTTTGGCCAAAATTCATTGTAAATTTAAATTGCCTATCATTCTGCTTTTCTCATTTTAAAAATATTGATCGAACAATTTCACTGATTACAAACAATTGATATAAAATTTTATGTGTGTGAATGTTACATATTTGTTCTGTTAATCCAGATTTAAAAACACGCTAATTTGAAATTCCTCTATAAAAGAATTTAACATTCACGTGCTTTGTATCCGTAACACTGTTTCGATATTTGATTATTGCGATGTAATTTGCAGTGGCATTCATTTATATTACAGTAATATCGATTGTGGAAATTTCGTCGACAAAAGCTAATGAAAATATATGATTTGGAACAAAATAAAGAGATAAAATTTGTCAGTCAGTAACAACTAGTTTCAAATACATTCAAACATAAATATTTAATTGTCAGCGTTTACGGATAGTTCAAAACTATGGTCAGGAGAAACTGAAGTGGGTATTTTTGGTCCATGTTACCAAATAAAAGAATCCATAGACACCAGTTACACCATATTTCAAGCAGAGATCTAGCCAATGAATCACTGTGCACATTTAAACCTAACTAATGGTTTCAAAGGACTGTCATAATAATTTTAGATAACCAGACTGCTTTAAAGGAATTAGTTGCCGTCATTTGTGAATCAAAGTAAGTCTTGAATTGGAAGGACATACCTTCAACAGCTGGGAAAGCACTACCACGTCACATTGTGGTGGATACCAGGGTGACGATGTTTGAGGCAATGGGCTCGCAACTAAGGGAGCCAAATTACCGTTTTACCTCATATAAAGAAAAAAATCAAAACCTAACAGGAGTCACTCTATCTCTTTTTCTTTTTCTTTGCCTTTTCCCGTGTTATACAGGGTCGGCATTCCCCTCTCTCTCATCTTACCCCTCTCTCAGATTTTCCTCCATTTCTTCCACATCTCATCCATGGTTTTATAACTGAAAACAAAGAAGTTTATTTAACCATCGTCGGCGAATGCCGAGCACCTATTAGATCTCACCAAAAAGCAAAAAGAACCTTATATCTATGACAGGTTTCCTTTCTGTTCATTATCCTCAGAAATTTCATCTATGTAATATTGCTCTAACTGAAAACAGTATCTGTTGACTCTGCTAAGAGGAAGAAGAAACTTCGGAACACATTATATGTGAATGTACAACTGTAGCCACAAGGAGATTCAGCCATATAGGTAAAAGTTACCTCGGGCAAGTCTGACTTGTGGAGCAATAACTGGTTTGATGAAAATTTTGGAACTTCTGCTAAAAAAATTATTTAGGGCCAAGCTTTCACATTTTTAATAATAAATAGTTGTCAATAGTAAAAAAAACAATCAGAATAGAAATGTGTTTCGTATAATTATTTATTTTATTGTAATGTCCCCCTTTGTTTTTCTACGAGTATGCTTGGTTTCTAATTTTAAACTATCCAGGAATTTTGTTGGGCTCAGTTTAGATTGTAAACGTACCTTAATTGCTTGTGTTTAATTTAAATTCTCTTTTCTTGTGGAAAATCGGCGTATTCGCAACGATTTGGTTGCAGTGTAAATGCAGCGAAATCTTTGTCGAATAACTAGGCCGCCACATCAAAAGATTCGCGCTGAGCTCGGTTCCTCGTTCGTCTTTCTGTTGAAATTACTAATTTATTCGACACGAGTAACCCTGACTGTTGACTTCACCGGCAGCTTCTGCAGTGAGGGCTCTTTCACGCTACGGTGAAACTTGGAAGGGAGATAAATTTTTCTTAATGTGCCCTGATGCAAAAGCTGAAAATGTTCAAAACAAATAATATGTCGTAAGCTAACTTTTATATTATCAATGTTTTTTGACATTTATAAAATAAATCTGTGATAATTCAATTTTGTAATATTTTTAATTATTTCTATAATTTGTCCGTTATGTGTGATTAGTATAGTACGAATGGAAAGTTTCCGAGCGGTAAGAAAAAAACAACTTGTTTAATGCGATTATTAATTGCAGGCCAGATATTTGTGGCGAAAGATGGTTGCTGTATGTAAGCGTTGGTTTGGGTTTATGTTAACCCACTTTATGGGAGATAGCATGATTTTATAAGTATTTATATGTAGTTCAGGAAGAGGAAATTAATTTAAAATTATTGTAATTAAAAATTAATCCAATTTGAAATTGAAATATTAATAAATAATGAGCGGTACGATAACAATTTCAATGAAATTTATTACAGACAAGCATTGTGCTCTGTTCAATATTAATTATTATTACTAAATTTTGTATGTTGATGTTTTATCGATTAATCCAATTTAGGGGTATTACAGGTTTTGCATGCATATTATAATATTTAATTAATTTCGTATATTTATAACGGATTAGGTGTACATAAAAAATTAATTAATATTCGGACGATTGTGCGTGATTATGATAAATGAAAATTTTTAAATTAATAATTTAATTAATAATTAAAATATTTCACAGTATTCATATACGAGTATGAGGATGATTCAAACTAAATAGCAAAATGACAAGACAGATATTACTCATGATGATGATTGATAAAGTAACTGAATTAAAATTATACAATGTTGAATTTGTGTTATAATTTTGAAGCATCCTTGTACTTTACATACATATACATAGGTACACATGTATATTACAGACTGACAAATAAATCGATAAAATTTAAATGAAGTTTCCATACAGTTATATTAGGAAAACATAGATATGAGAGTTTTGAATTTTCGAATATATTCTATAAACATTTGTACGAATTCCATATTTTCGTAAAAAAGTTATCCTCTCAAAATATACATATTGCAAAGAGACGATAATATTGTAACTTTACCGCCGTATTTATTTTGCAATACCGATAAATATTTTTACTATCAATGTATAAATAGAAAGATGGATTTATTTGTCACAAAGTGAGATATAAAGTTGGATTTAATACGTTTCAAGGAATTATGACCTCTGGTGAGAACCCTTCAACTGTTTTACTATGGCTTTTATCTGTTACATATTTCTACATCAGTTGCGTTATACAAGAAAGATAGAATTTGAGTCGGTGATATTTTACGACTTGGAATGAAAATTAATCCAAGGAATTCAGTTCGCATGTTTACTTAATCCAACAGCTGTAGTGCTCTTCAGTTAGTTGTTGAACTGTTATTTTTTTAATACAAGGGTCACGCTATAATTATTGAGAATTATACACATTGGTAATATTTTTTAGAATTTTATTTTAAGTATGTTCAAAGTAATTCCCCCTCAAGTTTCCCTCAACAATAATATACCCTATTCTTTCCTCTCACTTCCTAACAGCTCCCAAATAATCTGCATTTGGATTGTTTTCAAAATAATCTCATGTTTAGACGAAAACCTTATACCTTGTAAATTCGGTTTAGTCCAAAAAATATCTAAAAGTCTCACATTGCCATATCTAGTGAGTATGATTGGTGTTCTGTTATATTATTTCACCAATAACTAAAGGTTTGAAGTTACTGTATGGAAACATGTATTGTGATGATATAACATAATTTCTTTCTCTGGAACTCTACTGAACAATTTAGGCAAACATTTTTCAATGTGCCATGCCATTTAGCTGTAACTGTCTGTTATCCATTTATTATTGTCGTACTTCTAAAGAATACTGCATATATTTCTGTTCATTCACTCATAAGCACTTAAACATTTTTTAAAATCTTAATATATCATAATTCGACGATTTTATCTGGTTAATTCTACTTGTTCTGATGTTAAGGGCGAAAATTTGCCTGCATATTGCATTTCTGATGCAAGCAAGCCGTTTGGTGCATATGTTGCTGGGACTATACCCTAACCGATTAAGAGATGTAGCCACCTGGAAATGCCCCGGAGGCACAAGTTATTGTGGGTTGTATACGTCATTGGTGCAGTTTTCTTAAAGTCGCAGTGGTGCGCAAACCATAGGATCTACAGAGCTGAATGTTTAAAAATATTAAGTATAATGGAAAGGTCTTTGACGCTGTAGTGCAAAAAAGAAGTTAGCTTACATATAACGTATTCCTCTTGAATTTTGCACATTGTATCTTTTTTTGAGAAAATTTTAGCTTTAGCCAATTGCGCAAGAACGCTACCTATACCGGAAAATAACTCTAATGAAAGTTGTAGTGCGTTCAAAGATCTATGGATATAAGGCTCAGTTGCGTGTGTGTGGCTATCATAGGCCCGCCGACACGGAAGTTTCTAAAGAGACGCGTGTGTGAGCCGAGCCGCCCGATGCAATACAGTCCATTGTTATGTCAATTGGAGTAAGGCGTTTAGTTTATATATTGCTGGAACAATACTTTACCCATTAAAAAGTATAGCCACCCGGAAAGGTTGCGCAGGCTCTGTATTTTGCGGATTGTATATCTCATTGATGCGTTTATCTTATGGTCGCAGTGGTGTGCAGATCATTGGATCTACAGGGCAAATTTTTTTATATTACTTGTAATGATAAGGTCTTTGATGCTGCCGTGCAAAAAACGAGTTTGGTTACATGTAACGTATTCATGTTCCTCTTGAATTTAGATCATTGTGGTTTTTTAGAGAAAATTATGGCTTCCTTGGCCGATTGCGCAAGACTATTACGTTATATCGGAAAATAAATAAAATATCAGCTCTGAGGATCCAATGGTTTACGCACCACAGTGACTTTAATAAGAAAATACGTGCCAATGAGGTATACAATCCGCAATGTACAGAGTCTGCGCGACATTTCCGGATGGCTACACCTCTGGAGGGTTATACAGATGCATATTTTCGGGCTGCCATCTATTGATATTTTCCTTGTACTATACTTGTAACTCATTTTACTCCGTTGCTAGATTACAAACAAATCTCCGTCACGGTGCCAGTTGCAAGGTGGTGCCAAATATGAAGCGAGTGTATGGTCTTTGCAATAGTGATTCCCGCTATAATTATAAAGAATACATGACAAATGTGAAATTCTTTAGGTTTCTACAGCCATCCGAAGACATTCAATTATATAAAACTCAAATGTCAAAATACAAGTGACAGAAGACAGAACTATATAAATGGCGATGGTTTGTTTGTAATCCGATCTTCCATCTCAGCTCCTACATTGTCGCACTCTTTCTTGCGTGTGACGTCAAAATCATAACCCTCCATTGATTGGGTTTGGTCCCAGCTACATATGAACCAAACGGCTACTCGAATTGACATAACAATGTTCTCTCTCGCATAGGGCGATTCTGTGCACCTACGCGTCCATTTAGAAACTTCCATGACGGCGGGCCCCTGATAGTCACAGATACGCCATTGAGTCAAGCATCGATAGCTCTTTGAACGCGCTACAACTTTTATTCGGGTTATTTTCCGATATAACGTACTGATCTTGAGCAATCGACCAAGGAAGCCAAAAGGTTTTCCAAATAACAACAGTGTGCTAAATTCAAGAGGAACATGAAAACCTTATATGTAACCAAGTTCGTTTTTTTGAACGGCAGCATCAAAGGCCTTATCATTACAAGTAATATAAAAAAATCTGCCCTACAATGTTTTGCACACCACTACTACAAGAAAAATGCATCAATGAGGTATACAACCCACAATATACAGAGCCTGCGCAACCTTTCCGGGTGGCTATACTTCTTAATCGGTAAAGTATTGTTCCCGCAACATATAAACTAAACGCCTTGCTCCAATTGACATAACAATGGTTTGAATTAAACAGGGTGACTCTGTGCACATACGAGTCGCTTTAGAACCTTCCGTATCGGCGGGCTTCTGATAGCCACAGAAATGCCATTAAGCCCTATATTGATAGATCTTTGAATGCGCTACAACTTTCATTAGAGTTATTTTCCGGTATAACGTAGGTTCTTGCGCAGTCGGCCAAGGAAGCCAAAATTTTCTCCAACAAAACACAATGTGCTCAATTCAAGAGGAAAATGAATACGTTATAAGTAACCAAACTTCTTTTTTGCACTGTAGCGTCAAAGACTTTTCCACTATAATTAAAAAAATTAAAAATTCAGCTCTGTATATCCAATGATTTGCGTACCACTGCGGCTTAAAAAAAACTGCGCCGATGAGGTATACAACCCGGAATAACTCGTACCTCCGGAACATTTCCGGGTGGCTACATATCTTAATCGGTAGGGTATGGTCCCAGCAACATATGAACTAAACGGCTTGCTTCCATCAGAAAATGCAGGGTGAACTCCCTTAACATCCAGACTATAGGCGTATATTTCTATTATAAATGATACTTAGCTTTTGTGACTAAATTGCAAATAACAGGTAAATAACTGTTTAAAGCAATAGTACAAAATCTGTACCTTTAAAATTACCTAATTTTTTCGACTTATAAATTTATTTGATTTAGGATTTCTCCATTTTACATTATCGGCCAAGGCAGTGGTTCGTTGCTGCTTCATATACCAAAGGTTCTGAGTGTAAATTCTACCATGGTTTGAATGTTAGGTTGCTTCTTTATTATCTCAGCTGCATTAACTATGAATAAAAAAATAGGTATTTATAGAGAAATTGTCTAATTTTTATTTGCCATCACTTGTAAGCAGGACTAGGTCGCAGTGAAAGGGTAGACCTCATCCTTCCTTCAAGGAGCAGAGTACATTTGCACAAGTTAAAATAGGGAGTGTGCATGTTAAGAAGAAGCCGGCTATGTTATCATTTGGTTCTGCTTCCAACGATTTATATGGATTTTTCATTGAATCACAATTACATACAATGAAAAATTCCCATAAAACAATATTTTTAAATTTACGTCAACGCCACTTTCAATGTCCCTGCCGTGAACCTGACGATTTACGACGCATTTGATTTATTATTATCGTGTACGCACTCTAGCAGTAAGATAATGGCAAATACTGTATCTACTGGAAACATTTATAGACTGGTAATAATAAATTCACATTTGTTGTAAAATTACTCATCCTGGTTTAGAAGCAAGCTATCTTTTTAGCAGACCACTTTTAGAGTTACCTTCTATTCTTTATAGGTACAATCCTTAACTCCACATGTAACAAATTTCTCCAGCTTTCTTTCTAAATCACACCCCATTCCCGCTTGTTTACACAGTGTTATCAGCCGGCATGCAGCCATCCTGACGGCTGGCAGTGAAGGAAGAATCCTGCGAGTGATAACGCAGATCTGCGTACCATGGGGACGCATTTATCAGCGCCTGTCATCTACAATGGATTCAAATTCTGTGTCACTGGCCCTGTCGCAATCTAAAAGTGCTGTGTGACTAAGTTTAAGCCGAGGGCAAGAAGTCGCGAAGAACAAAGATGAATTTTGTCATATAAGGAATACAGAAATTCTGTGCTCAATACACAACACATGCTCCACGACTTGAACCGAAAACGCTGTCGTTTAGTCTTAGTGTACTGCTTTGTGAAACAGCCGCCTTCATGAATTCAAATACTTGAGTTGAAATTAAAAGATGATTACTTTATTTTTTGAGTAGTGTTAAGGAATAAACATGAAAATACATTGTTTTAACATTAATAATTTTTAAACATTAAACATAAATTACTTAATCTTGCGTTAAAAACTCTCAAGTTATACATACATAATAATAATAATAATAATAATAATAATAATAATAATAATAATAATAATAATAATATGCATGTATTTAGTTCAGGGTTTGCAAAAAGGCACTTATATTTGATTTTCACCATGGCAGTGGTCAAAACCGGGTTTTATGAACCAAACGGACAGTCCAAATTATACTTAAACGAAACGACAAAGTACAAGTAATCCCGTGGAAACTTCATTGAATAATTCATTATATTTATTACATGAATATTTTAATTTAAACATTTTGCAAAATATATAATACTAAAAACATTCTAATTCTACTCTGCTGTGCATACTTTTTTTATTGCCTTCATATCAGCTATCATTCATATTCGAGCGTTTTAAACAGGTTCAAAATATGTCAACCCTGATTTATTTATGCTGTTACTATATATATATATATATATATATATATATATATATATATATATATATATATATATATATATATATATATATATATTTACGAACAAATTAATGCTGTGGCTGTATATTACTTCTACGTATTAATTTGATATTATTCGCGAAACAGAAACAAAAAATACAAAGCTACTGGAGTATTACATTTCGAATTATTTAAAGAAATTTTTGTTATTCATAATATTATTGATTATAAATATTGAAATCGTGGAAAAAATGGTATATAGACCGAGCGGGCGAAGTGTGTTTTTTTTCCATCGTTCTTCGCCTTGTCCACACGCGTCTTACATCACCAAAAACTGTAATAAATATCCCAAATAATTATAAAAACTTGTTAGATAGCTGAAATTAGGATATATTGTGGGAATTGCATGGTCTACAAGTCTAGTAGTATGCAATGATATCTGAAAATGAATAGAAATTATGCGGATAACGTCAATCTAATATATTTCATTTTTCATAGTTACGCACCTCAATATTAGTATCAGGAGCAATCCACTTCTTCACTTAACAAACTGGAGTAAAATGTTTTTCACACACCACGTAATTTGTTGCCAAAATGATGTCCTTCTTTGAATTGGCTCGGGTCCACTCAACAAAATGTTTCACAGTTATGCGAAACGAGGACTTTCTTATACAATATTTGTAACCTGATATACAGTTCGGTACACAGCAATTACTGTTCATTGCTGCATCAAGGTTATTGTTGATATTTCCCTATTTTTATTTAATATTGTTAATATTTCTTAGCAAATTCTTATACCTTCCGCTTTGTGGATATCATAAATCTGATGTGTTACAAAACGACTGACAACTTTGTTTTTAATTGCAGGCAATCGTGATTGATTCTATAAATAGCTGAGGATCCAATTTTCAGTTGATGTTCTATTTTCGAATAAATGGCTCTATTGTCTTCATCGATGATGTGGAAAAACAATAAATTATTTAATATGTATGTAAATAGGTAAAATCAGTCTAGAGAAGTTAATGAATTTGATTGAAATTTATATATGTCCTATTGTGTAAAACGTAATACAATAACAATAGAATCGGAAATTGCAAACAATGAACTTTTTCAATAAAAAATCTGTTATACATTCAACAATTTCGATAATGCAAACGTAAAAAAAGTACATACCTACATGTTTAAATATGAATTCATAATAGGTTTCATACATTTATTGATTTTGATTTAAATCTATATTAGGTACATTCAGAATCCCAGTCATTTTATATTTAGAAATAAATAATATTATTTATTATTTTAGTTGTAGTTTATGCTATTTTGGAAAACATTTAATTGTAATATTTTCCAGTAGTAAATCTCCATAATTCTTCATTCTGACATTTAAAACTTTTTTGATTGTACAAATCCTGACTTACTTTTTCTGTATAATTTAAAACTTCTTGAAAAGTGACCTCATTAAAAGTAGATCATTTCTTCTCATCAGCTTTAATCCTACATTATGTCTTAGTGTGCCTTGAGGAAAACTTATTTCTATGCAGAACTTGCAAAGGAATGCGAGTTAAATAGCAACAGACACTTGGTTGCAAAATAATAGAAGCAGAGATAAAAATAAACGATAAAGTCCTGCCGAGATCCTGTCAGCTATTCCAGGCGAAACTTATTTCCGTGACATTCAAAGAACGTGATAATCCCCATGCACATAAATTCATGGCCGAGGAAAAGAGCAAACCAAACACTACACACTCAATAAAGAAAGAGATTTTCTCGATGTAGATTTTTCTTTATTTCATTGTTCAAACATTATACGAGAGTCACACCAGAATTCCAAAAGAAGATTGATTAGCAGCTTTTAAGGAGTAGAAGGAAGAATGGCAAAGTATATTATTAAGAAAAGAAACTACTTTGAACATATTTAAAATAAAATTCTTTATTATAAATAATTCTAAAGTAACTATCATCTTATAAACAAACACGATAAACGAAACATTTGTATTGATATTAGAAAGTTTTCACATAATATGAAAATAAATAACGTGAAAATTAAAACTCATTTTGGCGTTAATGCGCATATGTACATAAATTTTTCACGGTATGTATATAGCGCTTAACCGTATTTGTCTAGAAATAGCGTTCATTGAAAACTATAGGTACTGTATCTGGTTTAAGATTGCAGTGGTGTGAAAATAGGAGCAGTTTGAACTTGTTGTTTGACTGAATAATATCGAGGTACTGTCCAATCAGAAAACAAGATCAAACTGCTCCTATCTTCGCACCACTGCAATCTTAAACCAGATACAGTACACTTTATATTTGCAGTTAAAGCAGATGTAACCTAACTTTTAGAGAAAGATAGCTGCAACGTTTTAGTTATATTTTATTTTATGCTACTATATGTAGAGTTTAAAGACTGTATGTCGTATTTCCTTTTTAACTGTTGTTTGTTTGACAATTTATTAAGGCATCGTTAATATCTTTAACACTTAAATTGGCTAACACAACAATAAAAATACAACTTTCTAATTCGCCTTCCATTTTTCTTATTTGGCGGATAAAATAATATGTGTGTGGTATGTGAAAATATATTTTGATGTACAGAACAACGTTTACGTTATTTGGATTTTAACAGTCACGCTATCTATTTTGGTGTTATGTAAAAACTCTATTATATTAAAGACGGGCACTGAGAAGATTGTAATTAAATAGATTTTTTAAATTAATTTCTATAAAATATTGCAGACTTTCAGAGTTTGCTTAGGAATATTTTTACTGTACTGTTTAAATATTAAAGCACATACTATGCTATGTGTATTGCGGAATCTTCTTTACACTTCAATATCACATATGTTCCCTTGATATATTTATCATGTAAACGTCAGTATCCTGCAGCATAGTTTAGGAAACTATTTATTCTTCTTTTAGTTTGGATGTTGCATTAATATAGTGGATATTCAACATGACAGTGAATAATACCGGTGATGTATTGTGAAATATATCAACATTTACTGATTGAATAAGCTAATAGATACACTTCTGCTACAGTCTACAGTACACATGATTTGTATGGATGTACCCGTAGCTTCAACCGCGGGGAAATATATCAATGCATTAATGCAAGATAGACATGAGTGCACGAGTATGTATAATTAACAGAGATAGATCAATCTCAATAAAATTAGAGGCAGAGGTAGTTAATACCTTTCGGAATTTATGTGCATACAAATGTTTGGACATGTGAGATTCAAATACTACATGCAACAACTATTATCCGATTTTCAGCAAGTATTGCCAACACCTCATTTGCTATATTTATTGTGAACTGACAGCAGTGAACGGAATTTATCGGATTTTTAGAAATAGGTTATTCACCGAACTATTCCGCACAGGGATAATAGTGATTTGTGATCAAATATAATTTTTTAAATCGTAGAAATATGAATTTCAGATCATAAACAATTTTAATTAACGAAGAAAGATTTCTTGATATATGTACGGATTCGACTGGAATTCGAATCCAGGACCCTCCTATATCTAGTAGGATGCTCTTACCAACTAAGTTACAAGATCCTATTGAAGTCAGTGAATCTTTCATAAGTCTTTTTAATTCTTAGACGAGTACACATTACGCGGGACATAGCGTTCCAATTATTTTTATTATTAATAATTTCAGCCTCACTCAAACGTTGATATTGTAAAATTACCGTAATTTATTATTCTGGTAAATTACCGCACAGTAATTTACCTACTTAAATTCGGGTGGTTTAAAATTGGTAGTGCCTTGATTACCGGCGTCGGTGTCTTGAAAAAACTAAATGGTAGTCGGTACTGATTGCTTTAGGTTAGGTTATTAGGTTATTATATCAAAGAAATACCCAAGTCTGAAATTATCATTTATAATACCACTATACTGAGTTCCATTTAAGCCATTCAGCAGATGGCGCTTACATCAGCCTCAATTTGAAGTAGCCTAAATTACATTGGGTAAACTGCAATACTGAATGGCTTAAATGGAACATGCCGAATACCATTCGTAATCAGAATTTTACCGGTAATTTTTGCCGTCATAATCACGACGACTGCTTGTTGTGACGAAAATCGAAATGAGTGCAACACTATGAGTGTCGATTTTCAAAAGGAGTGAACTAGGCATAAATTACCGGTAAAATTCTAGTCACGAATGATATTCGGCATGACAATTCTTCGAAATATGTATTTATTATTTTTTTTTAAATATATAACTAATATGTGAAATTACTGAAACAGTAAATAAAAATTGACAGACGTTGTGTCTAAGCAACGCCTAGTGGTGAAATTAAAGTGGCAATTTTCACTAGTGAAAATTGTCAGTGTAATTCCGATGTGATTGGTTCAATTCACCAAAAATACTGTGATTTAATTGGATGACAGATTTTGAGTGGAATTGTCATTCTACAATTTAGTGCAAATAAAAATAATTGTGGTGCTTTTACGCGCATAAATAATAATATATGATAATAATGAGGTCATGCAAAAAAATTGTTCGTTTTTTTTGTTTAAATCAAACAAGCGTAGTCTAATTTATCGATCTGTATGAATAAATGATTTTTTATTTACATTTTTTGTTGTATAAATTCGTTTTAAAGTATGACATTTTTAAAAAGTTGCAAAAAACTAACCATGTTGTGACGTCAGCGTTTCACACTGTAAGTTCAGACTCATTTCATACAACCTTATTATATCGACACATAATTTCTAAAAGAAAAAAATATATAGACTATAAATTGAGAATTACATATCTAAATATTTGATAGAAATGCTATAATATACTAATATAACATCATTCTATTCATTTAGATAAATATATCATTTGACCTGAAGTTATCCACGTATCACTCAGCTGCTGGTCATTAGTCATTCGTTTTTACTTTTTCGTCTGATTAACATTTGTCTACGTTGTTCATTGTGTATTCTTAGAATATCATTACTGTTGCTTTGTTGCGTATCAAATCTGTATTTTTCAATACAAACAGTAACTGTTTTTCGAGTTGTGTTTTTTTTGTATCACGCGGTACTATTAAAAATATTTTCTCACTATTTTCACTAGTATTTTGGCACGATGGCACAAAACAGCGTTTCACCGATATGTTTACTTTCGTAAATTTCAGGTTATCTTTAAATGTCACTTTGACGTTTAACCTAATGTCACAATCAAAATGGCCGCGTTGATGAAACGCTGACGTCACTGAGCAAGGGAGGAGGCGGCAAAATCAGCCGCGTTTTGAACAATGTCATTTTTTTATTATTATTATTTGAAAAATAACGCTTTAACGTCAAGGTCATTAGCGCTTACATGAAATTGTTTGTGATACAATACGTTATATTACATTACAATTTAGTTAAATATCATTATAAATGTTTATAGATTTTATGTACTGTATGATGTTAGTTTCTTGATAAGATAGAGATTCTTTGAGAGTCGGTTTTATATTGTGTCTCGTCCTTCTGTATATTTTTGGTAGTCTATCAGGATGTGTTTTACGGTTTGGGGTTCATTGCATCTCTCGCAGAGTGGCTGTTGTTCTTTAGTGAGGATGTGGCTGTGAGTTATTCTGGTATGGCCAATCCGTAGCCTACACAAAATTATTTATTCTCTTCTGGTGTGTCCTGTTATGAATGGTTTTGTGTTTTCTTTTACTTCTCTTAGTTTGTTGTTTTGAGTTTGGTGCCATTGTTCTTCCCATTTTTGTTTTATTCGGGTTTTGTTGTAGGTTTTGATGTCTTCTGGAGGGATATGAATATCTGTGATTTCTATGGACGTGGCGGCTTTTGCTTCTTTGTCTACTTCTTCATTTCCAGGTATCTGCATATGTGATGGTATTCCATGCAATAGTCGTAGTTTTGTGTCTGTAGGTCGGGTATTATTTGTTTGATTTTTTGGATGATGGGGTGTTTCGGGTGTGGTTGTTTTATTGCATTTATGAAGGAGAGGGAGTCAGAGAAGATTATGTATGGTTTTGGTGAATTCAATGGTTGGATGTATTTTAAGCAGGATAGGATGCTAAAGGCTTCTGCGGAGAATATTGAGAGTGGATTGGGGAGGTGATGTTTTATTATTTTGTCTTGAATTAAGGCTGCTGTTCCGATTCCTTCTTTGTTTTTGCTGCATCTGTGTAGATATATATGTGCTCTTTGTGTTCGCATATTTTTTTAAAAAAATTGATCTATAATTCTGTTGAAGTGCTATCTTTTCGGTAGTACGATAAATCTGTGATGATTATTGGATTGTTTGTGGTCAAGGGAGGGACGGTAGGAAGAGTATAAGGACTTGGTTTTGGGATGTGGATATTGTATGCATTTAAAGTATTTTGGAATCTGGCTGGTAGTACGGAGTGTTCTTTTGTGTGTGGGTGTGATTTTGTTCTGTTGGAATAGGCTGATATAATTAGGGTGGTCTTTTTGTGTTGCGATTTGGGTGATATAGTTGTTGATAATTTGTGACCTTCTGTGGGTTAGTGGGGGTTCTTCTGCTTCACTTAATAGGCATGTTATTGGACTTGTTCTGAATGCCTCCCTGATTATTCTTAGTGCCGTGTTGTGTATGGCATCTATTTTCGTTAGTAAAGAGGGTTTTGCATTTGCGTACGCTATACATCCATAGTCTATTTTGCTTCGTATGAGGGCTTTATATAATGTTGTGAGGGTTTTTTGGTCAGCATCCCAACTGTGTTTGTTCTTAATTTTTCGATGTGTTCTTTCCATGATAGTTTTTTGTCAAATGTGATGCCTAGAGTAGAGTTTCATTTTCATGGAATTTCCGTAGTTTTGTGAAATGAATGGCCTTAGTTTTTTAATAGATAGTTTGAATCCATGATGTTGTGTCCATTTTCATATATTGTCGATGGCTTTTTGTAGATTACATTTTGCTGATTTTAGAAATTTTCCTTTATAATAAATTAAGAGGTCGTCTGCAAATAGTGCTATTTTGACTGATTTTGGAATTGACTTTGTAATTTTATTTATGGCGATTAAAAATAGGGTGACACTTAATATTGCGCCTTGTGGTAGACCATTTTGAAGTATTTTTTTTTGTTTTGAGAGATATCCATGGTTTTTGACCTTAAATGTTCTATTTGTTAAGAAGTTGTTGATGTAGTGGATTATGTTGCCATTTATTCCGTATTCTAGTAAAGATTTTATTGTATTGTGTCTCCAGGTTGTATCATAAGCTTTCTCGATGTCTAGGGAGATAGCTATTAAGTGTTCTTTATTTTTGAAGGTGTTCTCTATATCTGCGGTTAGTTTTATGATGTGGTCTATGGTAGATCTAGCTTTTCGGAAACCGTACTGTTCTTTTGTAATTATGTTTTTTGTTTCGAGATACCAAAGTAAGCGTTTATTAATTATTTTTTCTAGTATTTTACATAGCGTGCATGGAAGTGTAATGGGTCTGTAATTTAGTGGATCTCTTTTGTCCTTTCCGGTTTTGTGGATTGGGATGATTAGAGTTTCCCTCCATTGGTCTGGGAATGTTTGTTTAGACCATATGTAGTTATGTCGAGGATGTATGTGATGGTGTTTTTTGGTAACTGTTTAATAAGCTCATATGGAATGTTATCGGGTCCTGGGCTACTTTTTAATTTTGTTTCTTCTAGTACGGTGAGCAATTCTTCCATTTTTATTGGGTTGTTTATGGGGTTATTTGAATCTTCTGTTATTTCCAGCGGCTCTGACTCCTTTTCTATTTTTAAATTAATAAATTCTTGATCATAGTTTTGGTCACTGGAGGTCATTTCGAAGGTGTTTGCTAGGATTTCAGTAATTTCTTGTTGGTTGTGTGTAAATGTGTTGTTTTTTTTAAGGATGGTGATTATCGGTACAGAATTTTTTCCTTTAATTTTCCTGATTTTATTCCATGTTTCTCGGATGGGGGTATTTGTGTTTAGTGTGGATACATATTTTGCCATGAGAGTTTCTTACTATTTTTTAGAGTTCTATGTGTTATAGCTTTTCTGCGTTTAAATTCTATAAGGTTGTCTTGTGTTCTAGTCTTTTTAAAGGCCTGATCTTTGGTTTTCCATGGCATTCTCGCAGTCATCATTCCACCAAGGGACCTGTTTCTTTTTGTGTCATTTTTTGTATTCTATTGTGTTTTCCGCTGTTTTTGTTATGTAATTTATTAGGTGTTGTACCATATCGTTACAATTTGTGAAATCTGTTATATTTGCATTCATATGTTTCATTTGTTCACTGTACGCTTCCCAGTTAGCTTTTTCTAGTTTCCATTTTTTAATTATTGTGTGGGGATTATTACTGTGTTAGTAATTTAAGGAAATTTTAATAGGATAGTGGTCACTGTTATATAGGTGTGGTAGGACTTCCCACTGTATGCCAGAGGCTGAAACTGGGTCTGATAGTGAGATGTCTATTGCTGAGAATGTACCTGATCTGGAGTAAAAATGTGTTGGAGGACCGTCATTGAGAAGGGCTAGCTCGTTGATGATGATATCTTCTAGCTTTATTCCATTGGGGTTGTAGTATTTGGATCCCCACAGTGGATTATGGGAGTTTAGATCTCCTAGGAGTAGGTATGGTTTTGGGAGCTGTTGGATTAAGGTTTTTATGTCGTTTGGATTTACTGGCTGATGTGGAGGGATGTATATGGAGCAGATCGTGATTGGTTCTAGGAATGAGGATCGGATGGCTACAGCTTCAAAGTGTGTATATAAGTTAATATCCTTTGCGTGTATCGAGTCTTTGATTAGGATTGCTACTCCGCCAGATGTATGTCCATTATATTCCTTGTCTTTTCTGAATATTTGGAAATCTTTTATGTTTAGAGAGTTTCTTTCATGTAAGTTAGTTTCTTGTAGGCATATTGTGTATGGGTTATATTTGTTTATTATAACGGCTAGTTCTTCTCGATGTGTGTTAGTGCTGTTACAGTTCCATTGTATTACTGGCATTTTTACTTTTATGAATGGTATAAGCTTTAGGTGCGTTATTTGTTGTAAAGTGTGGTAGTTACTGATCTCGGATATTATTAGTTGAGGAGGAGTTTTCTCTGGGACTCAATTGTGAGAGTAGGTTTTCTTGTGACATGGATATTTGGGACAAGTTTTCAATTGATGATGAATGGGGAGGGTCATCCGTGTCTGATCATTTTGGTATGTTTAGACGTTTTATTGTTCTTGTTATTCTGTTTTTTATTCTGCTGTTGTCTATTGTAGTATGGATTTCGTTTAACATCTTAATACCTTTTTCTATATCGTCCGTGTACTCTTCTAGGAGGTTTCACGGGTGGTTTGAAGTTAATATATTTTCTAGAAATTCCTTGAGTTGTTCGTAACCCATTATAAAATGTTCTGGTGTTGCTAACAATTTTTTGTTTAATGTCTGGGAGTACTTTTCCTATTTCAGTGTCCATTGTGATTTGTGTTTGTTTGTTTTGTTTTTTGTTGTTAGGTTTTTTGGTTTGGTTGATGCTATCTTTGTTTTTTATGGTTGCTGTGTCCGTTTCTGTGCTGGATTTGCGTACACTTCTTTAACAGCGGTTTTATTTTGGATTTCATTTGTTTTTGGGATGTTTTCATAATTAATTATGAAGCACTCCGGTACATTTCGTTTTTGCGTTTCTGGAATATAGACCTGCCTTCTAAAACTTAATATATGTGAATAAGATTGATCTGGTATACCGGCTTTTAAGTTGTGTATTGGTGATAGCGTTTTTATATTCAGATTGTGTAATACTTTTGTTATCTCTTCATGTGGTATGGAGGGGCATACATTTGATAAGATTATTCTAGTTGCCGGTGTAATGTATCGTCTAATTTCTGTTTGGTGGTTTTGTACTACTGCTTTACTGTGGTTTGTGACTAAAGAGTCTACTATGGCTTTGTTTTTCAGGAAGATGCATATGCGTTGGTTTGATAATCGGGATACGTTAGTTATGTTTTCTGGTTTTACTAGATTTCCAATTGCTATGCAGTATTCTTTTAAGGATATCTCATTTAATGTATTAATGATAATTGCTTGGTCTTTCATTGGAAACGTATTTTGAGTTGTTTGTGTTTTTGTTTTGTTTAGTAGCGTTAGAGTGTGTTGAATTGTTCGTTGAGTTAAGGCTATCTCCGCCATCCCTGGGTCAATCATGTCGAAGCTTGAGGTACAAGACGCAAACCATCGATGTAGAGGTCTGCGGTTGTGTGACAGCTGTCTGATGACAGATGGCAGGTCGCTAGTCCGATGTTCTACAGTATAGAACACTGACAGCGACGATGTTTCTTGGAGGTTATGATTGGGTGTATCGATATATCGGTTTTTGAGGTCAATTAGATTGTATATATATATATATATATATATATATATATATATATATATATATATATATATATATATATATAATATATATATATATATATATATATATATATATATATATATATATATATATATATATAATATAGAGCAGTTAGTATTGTGGTGTGTTAGTGTAATTTTTCCCAATGTATAGTTTGGTAATACCTTAGATTTTTAATCTTTTCTGTAGATCACTATAGAGCGTTTCACAAGTTGAAAAATAAAAAATACGGGTCTATTATTTTTTATTACTCTATCGATTAAAGTTAAAAATGAAAAATCGTGCATGACCTCATTGGTATAATTATTTTGATAGCGGGCGCCGGTTGCAGCAACCAAGTCACCGTCTTTAAAATTATGTATTATCGTAAAATATTGTAAGTTGCCGTAACTTACCAAAAAATTACCAAGAAATTATTATTACATACGCAGAAATTTAAAAATACGGTATGTATTTGTTCAACATGCGCATAAATGCTAATGACCGGACTAATGATGGAGAATTACAATTCTCTAAAAAATATGAAAATATTATATCAAACATTTAACGAGAAAATAAAAATTTATAAAAACAATAATTAATTAAGTTTAAAACGAGTATAACCAATATATTTGTCGTAAAGAATATTTTTTAATAGATCGGAGTTCGATTCTCCTGTGAGTATGTTTAGAAAATGCATAGTGATTTTTATATAAATATTAATGAGTTCGAAAATTCAGCCATTCGATGCTGGTACTTGAATCGTCTCAAGCGTCGTCTTGAAATTCCTGTCTCCATGGAAACTAAATAGTTCTGTCTGTCGTCTTGTTCAAGAATTGTTCACCTGCACATAGCATACACAGTACTGATCTTACTTTGATATGTGATATGTCATGTGGGTTGTGGGAGCCATATGTGATAGGAGATATTTATTTTGGTACATTGTATCATTGTAACTGTAGGATAGACGGATAGACTATAGAGAAATCGTCATAAAGAATGTTAAGTTCTTTAATTATAAGATCAAAATACAATTCATCTTTTATATGAGTAAGTTTATATCGAAGTCCTTAATCGGATATAATCAAATCGGATTTAAATAAATCCTAAATCTTGACTGTTTATACCAGAAAAATGTAAAGCGATCAATTATATTCGAATTTATTGTAGATTTAATTGGATTTATTACTGACACTGTTGACATAGCGGCATAGAATGCGTAGAACATTATTTTGACTTGACATTTACTTTGATTTCATCTAACAAATCAATTATTCTTCTTTCTAGGATTAATTTCAAAAAATATTCTGTTTCTTGTTGCGTCCACGGATTTCTCATTGTTCTTCTAACAATTATGTTAACTTATCGTTGACACCACGTTGGCATATATTAACTGTCAAACTATGAAAGATGAATGAATAATCTGTTTTTTTTATTGTTTCAGTACCTACTATTGAATTTTCTGTTCAATCGCTGTTTATCTCGCGAAAGTAAATCGGATTTATGTATAAATATCGTTGGTAAAGTCGATTTAGAATCCGATTCTAAATCCAATCCAGATCGTTTACACCGTTTTCTGAAATACGAATTCTAATCCTAAATCCACTTAAATCCGATTAAGGACGGCGATATAAACATACTCTATAATAACGTATAATAAAAGAGTAATTTAAATGTAATGCTATATAAAAAGATCGATATATTATATAGAAGAAAAAACGTAATATAACGATTTTTTGTATAGCATTTGTTAAATTTCAGCATTTTATTCGTATCCATATTAATAATAAGTACTGTAAAAATATTTTGTGTTTCAAATGAATTGGTCAAACATGTTCGAGTTTGTTATTTCCGATATTTTTTGCTTCAAGTTTTATTTTGTAGACTTTAGTCACCTGTTGGCGTCGTGAAATAACAGTTCGTTATTATATACTTGTTATTATGCAAAGCTATAACGATAGAAGTACAATAACATTGTGTGATAAATGTAATAATACCTATATAGCGAAATTGTTAGAAGTGTTTATAGTTTGTGTAGTGGTGAAGTAGTGTTTATTTAGTGTTTAACATGGATTTCAGATAAAATAGCAATAACATTTGTGAGGTGAAGTGATGGTGTATTTATTAAAGATGAAAAAATGTTGATAGTCTAAAAAAAAGTTATACAAAGTACAGTGAAGTATTGATCTGTACCGTTCATGCATTTATTTAAAACTGTCTATGAGAAAACTAATGTTAAAATAAATATTGGGAAACTTTCAAGTGTTCATGTAGATTATACTTGCATAGGTATTTCGCTATACGAGTATAAGTTCATTTAACATGCATAAAAATTTTAATTAGAAATTTGATGATCTTAAATGCTGTGCTGCATTCAAATGATATTTTTCATTAAAATCTTTCTTCATTATTTATTTATTCATGCTCCTATTCTTATAAAAAATAATTTGATTTTATCATTTATTCTTCTGTATAGTATACTAGTATACTAGTGAACATTTCTCTCCTAGTATGTATCTTCCAAGTTAGTTTGTTAATGGAAAGAGGTTATCTCCTTCCTGGAGTGTCCGTCGTTGCCCATTTGCTGAGTTGCTTGTAGCACATTGCCAAGCCCTTGAATAAATCCTCGGAACAAGGGTCCTCTGCTGCAGTGCTTCCTAAAATTTCGTTTTGTTCCACTAGCGTCGTGATTCAGTGTAAACGAAACGTGTCTACGATTCATACTCATTGTTTGCGCTGGTTTCTTGAGTACGGCTCTTGGCGCGAAATGCTAGAATGTAGAAGATGCTCTTTGTGTTAAACAAGCAAATACCCGGATTGGAAAACAAAGATTTATCGAAGAAAAGATAGTATTTTGTTTCAACATTGACTAATAATAATTAGGTGTGACCTATTTCTTTTATAACGAATCGAATTTGGGTTGTCTGTTATTCAATGCACACAATAATAACAATTATTTTTGTTGTTGTTATGAATGCACAACCTGACTGTCATCAATTATAACTTTACTTTTTGAGTTCTAATGGATCATATACATATTTCTGGGACAAGTGTTGAAGGTGGCTAATGGAAAATAAATGCTTTTTAAATACATTTAACCTTTGTTCCAGTCAGGTTATATTATAACAATCTATTGCCCGGTTGCAGAAACGTTCATCAAAGCTTTGTTTAATTAACGAATCATCAAAACGAACAAATGCAACGCGATTTTTTTACAGCAATGATTTGAATGTCAAGAATAAGGAAACTGATTTGAATATGTTCATTTTGATGGTCCGGTAATTAAACAAAGCGTTGATGAACGTTTCTGCAACCGGGCATATGACTTTCGCTTACCTACGATGACCGCTACTTGACGCTAGCTGATGACGCTGCTTAGAGGGATGAGGTGACACACACTAACACTTGCGGTAGAATAGGATGCCACACTAACTCACTTGGACACAGAATTTACTTAACTTTTATTTACAAAATATACAAATTTACACTAAAACTAGGGATTTACACTAAACGATTATTGGCATTTAACTAAACATAAACAATGAACTGCAATACTACAAATTCGCGGATGCCGTGCTTTCGGCATGGTCTTATGCACTTGGAATATGTGAGTGTCTAGGCCCTTTCTCACACTCTAAAATGTCAATTTCAATATATTGACTTCCCTAAGAACATGTCCAATCTATCCATGTCTCGGGCCATGTGTTTCTTATATGTTGTCAATCTACACTTGTTACAATACTCGTAGACCTCAAAACCTAAATATACCAGTTTTCTCCAAAATTTTCAAAATATCTCGTGAACGAAAAGAGATGTCGACTGGCGGTTTTAAAATTTGCAATCAGCACTACGAGACGAATTTAAAAATACATAAATTAGGATGATGATTTTGAGGTAAATAAAGAAATTTTATCGAATCGTCATTGTTAAAGAGCTGTTGAAATAAAGAGATTGCAATAGATACAGTATCCTACATATTAATACAAAACCCATTTCTTTACATCTGTTTTCTTCCAACGTTTTATATATTTTCTCTTAAAGATCATGTCCAATTACACCACTTTAAACTTTATATGTTTCCGAAACAAAGTAATCAAGTTATTTCCGTCTTCCTCGATCTTAGTAATGTCGCAACTTGTGTGAAAGAAATGTCGGGTTCTCGATGATCCGAACGATTAAGATTGAGCATGTTGTGGTGACTAGTGGTTTTGTAATAGAGAAAATTTGTTTGACCCTCCGAGGGGTGAAATTTGCTTAGAAGTTTGAATTACCCTCCATATTAGTTGACCTCAACCTGACCCTTATTTACCCTATCCCTATAAATCGTCAAGCTAAGAATCTCGAGAAGGTAAGACAAATTAGATTATGTTTAGTTGTACTGACAAGGGTAGTACTTGTATAACACCTTCTATAAATATAATACAATTTTTCAGACTCTGACAGTTTTCATATTTTTATTTGTACGAAATTAACCAGTTAAACTATGAAAATGGCACATTGGTTTTTGCCACTGGAAAATGGAAATTTTTGTACAACGTTAACAAAAATATCTCGTGAACAAATATTTTAATATACGGTTCCAAAATTTTAAAGTAAGAATTTTAAAAAATTATACATTTTGCTAAAAAAAATACTTACTTTTGCGTATTTTTTCAGAGCTATTAGTCAAAAATGGGAAGATATGTTACAGTTAAAGTACATAGCGGGATGATGTGCACATTGCTCGGCAAATGTAGAGATTCGCTTACAATTGTTTTTGCTTGCAATTCAACTAAATATAACAACAATAACTTCACCTAACGCACAAAACTCGCCCCGAATTTTCCAAGAGTGAGTTTTGTGCGTTAGGTGAGGGTATTGTTGTTGATTTTGGTGAATTGCAAGCGAAAGTGGTTTTGGGCCAGTTTCTACATTTACCGGCAATGTACACATCATCCCACTGAGTATGTACATTTACTAGAACATATACACCAAATTGGCGTGATCACACTTCGATTTTGCGAAGAATAATAAATATGTATACAGGGGTTTCACAGCTTCGGGCACAAATTTTAAGGGCATATAGTAGGTAACCAGCAAAATGAGTAAAAAAAGGCAGTGAAAATGAGTTTTTACGGGGGTTTACCTCAGGGTTGATAAAAATCATGTGTTTAAAAAAATTAAAAATCATTGATCTAAAAAAATCAAATAAATCATGATTTTTTAATTTTTAAAGACCTGTTGGTGTTATTGCACTTTTTAATTATTTTAAAAGCAATATAAATATTTTATTGTATAACCGAAAACGAAATATGTAATAAAACCCCAAAGAATACATTTGAATTTTTGTTTATACGTAGTATATAAGGTTTCCATGCGCGCCTGTTTAAACTTTAAATTTAAACCACGCCTACCTAAATAAACAGGTCAAACATGCCTTGCATGGCACTCTGTAAAACGGATATTTTATTTTACGTTTATCTCTTGACAAGAACCTGTATCAATAAATTTAGGTTCATTTGATGCAGTATTTAAGTCTGAACATTTTTTGTATTGACACTTTAGTTCTAAAATTATTATTCGTATTCAAACCATATACATAATATAAATAATTAATAATAATACATAATGAATATATAAAACATTCCAACAAATATTTCTCACTCCTTAGATAATGAATTGATCGATTTTCGGTAGCGAAATACCGCATCCGGACCACATGGAGTGAGTTAGCTGAGCTTGTTGTTATAACCATATAAATAGTCAAATTTGGAAATTATGGAAATGCATTAACTAGACGGAGAGGATGCATCGTCTCCGAAGATTCTCTCCTTCAAGCCAGAGGAAAAACAGTCCGCAAAAACTAGCAGAGAAGTGGCTTATCTAAAAATTATTAATCCAAAAAAATTAACTATTTATAGCAGCTGGGTTGCCTTAGCCAGATCTTCTCTCGTGCATTCCTCTTCTAAGTTAGCGCACTTGAGCAGGTGGGCCATTGTTTGTTCTTGACCACAATGAGATAAAGTGAGTTCTGCTTGGTACTTCCAGTTAAACACGTTTACTGCACATTTTTCTTCTTGACTTCGTAGGCGATTTAACGATTTCCAAATGGGCCATTTCTGATCATTACCTGGTGGTTATTTCTCACATGGAAGGATACCCATTGCTTTATCTTCTGGCTTTAATGTCTCATCCCACATTAAGCGTCTTGTTGCGGTCTTGGTCTCTGTGATGTGACCAAGGTGGTTCTTGACCGAATATTGGGTGTCGTATATTATAAAATTACAAATTTACAAATATATGAAAAGTTCATATGGTCCATAAAAAAAGTAGACACCCGGTATATGTATTTTATATTTATTTTATATTATCATAGTAGAATTTTCTTTTTGTTAACTCTGTGGGTATCTAAAATAATTTGAAAAACAATTGATTTTTCGACAAAAAAATGTATTTTATTTGATATAAAATTTGATTTAAATCAGTGATTTAAAAAAAAATCGGTTGATTTAAATCGAATGTTTCTTAACTATTATAAATTGATATAAATGTTTCTTATTAAATTTTGTTGTCTTTTTATAATCTATTTATTGACTGGCATAGACAAAATTTTGTTCGATCACTCTCTTTGTCTTTTTGCTCATGTTGGTCTGTACCATATGCCCTTAAAGTTTGTTCTCGAAGTTCTGAAACACCGTGTATAATTTTCATAAGTATAAATGTATAGATAGCTCTGAAGTGATATATATATATATATATATATATATATATATATATATATATATATATATATATATATATATATATATATATATATTTTTTCATCGTCAGTCTGAAAATTAGTTGGCTGAACTGTTTTCAAAACTACTTATTTCGAAAACTACTATATCTCCAAACTTATTTCTAGAAACTAATATAGAATTTAGCTCAAAAACTGTTCAAATTTCATTGCTAGAATGGTCTAACTCTAATTAAAAACTTGTGTAAGAAATTTGCAGTGGATTTGAAATTCATGTGAAACGTCAAACCCTGTGTTGTTTTTCAACAAATGAATGAGAACTAGCGCAAAAACTTGTACAGCAATAAACATACAAATAACCCTGCTTCCAGCACGAGTTATGAAGCGTAATTTTCTATGAAACAAGAAAAAAACCTGCAAATATGTGGAGGGAAAATAACATCCACTGACGCGACGCTACGATTTCATTGTACAGTCCCGCATGTCGAATAACCCATGCATTTGCCTCTGAAAAAATCGCTGGAGTCTTATTTCTGTGAATGTACTACACATTACACTTTTTCTCGACGTGAACATTAAGCGCGTTACCTTAATAACATCTCATTTTTCTCAGGAAATTCAGACGTTAAATAGTTGAATATAAATAGGGTCATTATTTTATTTTCAGATTCTTTGCCAGCGTTAGTGTCAGCATTTTTTATACTTTTTTCAAATGCAAATTTTATTTACATATGGCATTCACATATATTTCTACTAGAGAATTTTATTTAAATAAATTAAGCTGTATTCTTTTTAATGAAAATCCCAGTTCGTTTCTTCAACTTATTTAAGATAAACACAGTAAATTGTAATGGGAACTTATGATTTTATTCTTGCCATCTATTGAGTTCTGAAATAACTTTTTAGACAAAGACGACAAGCTCGAAGAAAGAGACAGTAAAGCACTACCATGAACTCTTAGATAGAAATTAAAACAGTATTTAAAGGCATCGCATAATTTTGTGTTTCGATATTATTATTTTTTATAGAATTTACCATCAGCTAACAAATAATTATTATAACAAAACTGATCACTCATACATACGTCAAACACCACAGAAAAATAAAACAGAGCAAATATCAAATCGGATTGGGATAATACGTGGAGGAGAGAAGAGAGGCTATGGTAATACAAAGCTATCTCCCTCTTCGAGCGTGTCGTCTTCTTCTAAAGACATGTAGTACTGGAGGGGAGGATATGTGTTGTGTGATGCCTATTTAATAATTCTTCATTATTTGTCAGAATGCAATACGATCGATAAAGAGAGCGGTGCGGGAATTTCTACAGCGAGGGATTTGTATCGTAACTTTTCGACCGGTTGGGATTCGACGGCGTGGAAATATTTAAATTTTTGCAAAACGGATAAAGTGGGGGAACATTTCGACCGCGTGGTATTTGGAGATATGGGATTCCGATCGAAATAAGATTTCGACCGCGTGGAATTCGACCGCGCGGGATGCTTCGGTTTCAAAACAAAAATGTTATATACGGTAATAATCTTTAAGTAAGAATAACTCTATTCTTTCTGTATGTGAAATGTTGTTCTTTTCATATACATCTCAGCTCAGTTCATTTCAACTCACTTGTCAACTGAACTGAGCAAACATATTTCAGAAAGAATACAATATAGTATAACAACTCAAATTAAAATGAAATTCCTACTCCCTACTTGTTTAATTGGAAGTCCACATCATTAAAACATCTACTGGACACCATCCACATCCTTTGCCAGGTAATTATATACTGGAAACTCTCTAATAATCAATAAAACGAGTAGGGGATTAAGTACTTCACACTACACAACTGAGGATTCAAAATATGGAATGGAATCACAATTTCTGTTTGAGTTTCGTCTATTGCGATTTAGATATGGGAGAGAATATAAAAAGAAAAAATGTTGATTTTTCTTTTATAAATGAAAAATTTACCTAATATTTTGCATATATACATCAAAAATATTTAATATTATTATACTTTTCATTCATGATTTTCTTTATAAAGATTCTGAGTTTGCTTTTGTGACGTCACAGTTTTGTACACAAACACACGATAGTGAGGCACACCCGTACTCGTGTTTTTACTGTACATCAACAGACCTGTCACTTTTTTCTAACATAACCTTATATAACGTAACATCCATGCAACAAGCTTTTTTTTTAAGTACAAATAACGAAACATTATAAATAAAAATTATAAATAAATACAATTTATGTTTGGTTTCAATAGTTGTACAATATTGGCATGTGCCATCCTGGGATAACAACTCGTTGAGAAGTAAAAATAAAATTTTTATTCGTATTCCTGTGCCTCAAGATGTAAGGGAAAGATGGTATAAGGCAATAAATACTCCAAAAGTTTTGAAGACTACGTTTGGTTTTAAAACACATTGACATAAACGTCAAATGAAGTTCTATTTTTGCTCGGTAGACTTCACTACGGCCGCAAAACTGTTACGTCATTTGAAATTTTATATAAACTTTAAAAAATTATTACTGTAAAACTAGAAACTCATGTGACATACAATATATATTTTCGTAAGTAGTTTTAAATGTACTTTCAGAAAAAAAAAAAAAAAATGTGATATGACCCCATTAGAAGAACTATAGGGAGTGGAATTTTGAGCATGAACAAAGAGGTTTGAACCTTCAACACTGCCTGAATGTTTGGAATGATAAATCTGCCTGTATACAACAAAGAAATTAAATAAATAATTTATGAAACTAGAATTTATTAAATTTTTGTTTTCTTATTTCTTTTCATTGAATTTTCGTAAAACAGGTCAATGATATGTTTATCCGAGTTTCTGAAATATAAATCATCTTAATACGCGTCCTTCGAAAGAAAACAAATGCTGCATCATCAAGAACGTTATTATCCTTGGATAATTTATCTGTGAATTCGCAAATAAGTATAATACAAAGGAGCATTTATAAAATCATGATTATATACAGATTGATGAGACTGTCACAAAATTTAAATTGTTTGTATAGATCCTGCTGAATAAATAAAACAAGCGAACCGGCTAGAATAACTTTTTACTATTTTTAATTTCAGTTATTAGGGTCACGTTAGAATTATTGAGGATAAAACACATGCTTCATATATTTTATAATTTTATTTTGTGGTAATGCATTCAAACTAAATTCCAGAAAACATACAAACTATCAAAGCTGTCATTAATTTCTGGAGTCCTTAAAAACTGTCAATTTAAATAGTCTGAAAACTGTGAAATTATAAAACATGATTCGAAAATCTCTGGTTAATTTCAAACTTTCAGTAAAGTAACTTAATTTTTGCAACTTAATTTCAAATGAAAGATAAATAAATGTTTAAAATGCATTTTTTTTGTATGGCCTATATTTGAGTTTCTTGCTCTCAATAATTCCAGTTGTATCATCTTACTCAGTTATAGAACGAATACGAGGAGAATTCCAGCATTAGAACGCGATTCACCATCTTTTCTACTTTTTATATTCTCTTATCCTGTTAATTCCCTCGATTAAGAAATACAAATTCCATCATCTTTTGTGCCGTGAAATGGGTTAAGTGAAATGTTGAAATATCTTCTTTTGTGCATTGGGATGCAGGCTCTCTGCGTCTGCTAATGTTTGCAACTTATGTAAATACGTTTGGCTATTCTGCAAGTGGTATCTGTCACTTGCAGAATATGCTTGCATGCAAGCTGGAGTGGAATCTCAGACATAATACGATATTTTATATAATACAATACCTTTGGCTCGGTCTTTGGTTACATATAAATCACAATTAGAGATGAATTTTTATAAATATTGTTTAGTGTCGACACGATTTTATTATATATGGTGTATTTAAGTATGCAGCAGATAGCGCTTGAGAATCGACGGTTTTTATATGCATTAAATTCACTTTTTTTACGTGTTAGCGATAATTACTCAAAATCTCAGTCATACGGCATTTATTCTAACAAAGCTAATGTTATACCTTCATCAGAGTATACATTCATTGAAAAACATTTAGTATGAACATTATCGCACTTACAAATATTATCTTGCGGAATCATAAACATAAATTCATGTACACATAATTAAATATATTCGTTTCAATATTTAGTTAAAAAAAAAAAAATTGCAAAAAAACATAAGTACATACCTGTTTATTCTTAAAATGGACAATAGAATAATTCAGAAAGCAGCCAAAAAAATCTATGGACGTCGGTAAACCAATGGCCTAGTTTACACCGTATGACCTGAGGTAGGCCTGATCCATATGTGACCTATATTAGAACAAAATCTAAAAAATATCGGGTTGTTTACACCGCCTACTTTAGAGCCTAGGATAGGTGGCATATAGGTACTAGTTTGTACCACCAGCGGTTTAATTTTAAGTTAAAAAAAACAACAATTATTTCCTTTTATTTTCTTATCACTCATGTTTATATTATTATACAGAATTTCACAATAGTTACTGTCAATTAAAACTGGCATATGTGTAAATCATTATCACTATTCTCAATTTAACCGACGTCTACTCTACCATACAAATTTCGAACTATTTTAGGTCTAAGCTGTTTACACCACAATAAATATATTTGGACAGAGGTATAGTATAGGTCAGGTCGCTCCATATTTTAGGTGGTTACACCAGGCAACCAACTACATTTGGGTCGAATTTGGGGTATAGGTCGAATATAGGTCTACGGTGTAAACTACGCTAATGATTGTTTGCTTCAAAAAATAATTAAAATGTAAAATAATTTTAACCCTGGAGCGGTCGCACTGATTGCTCCTAGTTAAACAAAAGTCTCATAAAATAATTACTAGGCGATGCAATTTCACTCAATCTAATCCTTCTTTAGTCCTTTGGTCACAATCTGTTACCATTGCTTTAAGTTTCATTACAGTTGCAGTGATACAAAATTGACAATTTATTTGATGGGAATGTAGGTAGACACATAATATTTTAGAAATATATGCGTATGTATATTTTTAATTCTATCTAAAATTTTATTTTGTTCATCTTTGTTTGCAAATTACACACAATCAGCACAATTTTATGTCAAAATTGTGAACTAGTGCAAACAGAGGACGAATAAAATTGATCAATCATATTTATGTTTCTTTATTATTCTTTTTAGTTTTGTACGCTATTTCATTAATAATTATTAGAACATATATTACTTTAACTTGCGTAATACTAATTTGCATTGCAATATTTTTACTCAGAACTTTACGGACGTGCACGGTGCCTAACGAGCGAGCGAAGCGAACTTGTTATCCGTGCGAGCACGTAAATTTCGGGGAACGGTTGAGCATTTTACAATGTTTTATGATATACTGAATCGTAAATAATTTAAAAAAAAGAAATATTGAAACCTACAACACAATACATTAAACAATTTGATCGAAATAGTCTTTGGAAACATGGCGAAGCGAAATAATGAATAAATAAATCTGTATACATGCTACTATGGTTTTAACAGGCCGTAAAAACTTTCTTTACCACTAGAGACAGAGCTCTGTAATAAGACATTTATGATTCAGTATAACGTAAAAGAAATATTATGTTATTCTAAATTAATCAGTTTCTTTTGCTTGGTGTACTCTGTGTGCCGCGCGCCTTGTTATATTATGAATTTTGGAGCGCCCACTCGGGGGTTAATAATCTTAATTTGGCCTAAAATATGCTTTTTCTTTTTTGAGTGTTTCCATTACACCAATAAATTGTTTAAGAAGGCTTGTACATCAGTTCTTGCGTTGCATTTAAAAAATAAACCTATGGAGAAATTTTGTTCTTTCATAATACATATTTTTTGTGTGTAGAAATATAAAGACAAAATCAGAAACTTAGTTAATTATTAATAATTACCGTCGATTATTTGACAACTTACTGACTGTGTTTTTTTCGTTATTGTGTACTGAGTTTTCATTTTGATTTATTAGAGGACAGAAATCATGCCCCTTTCTAAAACTATGTCCATTTTTATTTGTACATACATATATACAATGTATAATGTGTGATACTAATTATTTGTACTTTATTTCAGGTGAGTTAAAAAGATGCTTCATACTGTTGAAAGCAGATCAAATATTTGGCAGTAAGTTTATAAAATTATAATTTTATGTATACATTTTGCTTGCGGTTCATTTAATATGTCCCTGTCCCTAGAAATTATTTAGAAAAAAAATTAATGAATAACTAGAGTTCTGTATTGCAGTTACAAATATTTAATTTATTTGCCTCATTCTGGTTGGTAGTTTCGGTAAAAGCTTAACAGAAAATAGGCTTCGAGCTTTTAAATGTGATTCTGTTACTATGAAAGTCCTGAGTCGAAAATACTTTTCAAGCGTACATTGTGTTAATGCACCAATTTTATCAAATGCTTTCCTGCGAGTTTCTTTTTCTCCTTTTAGAAAAGTAATTTCATAATTATTTTTGTAACAGAATTATTAGACTTGTAATGAAAATATTTATATTACGAATAATTATTCCTGTATTATAGATTTTGAATGCAATGTAATAATATAAACATTAATCACAAATTTTATTCTTTTAATCTTAGGAATTATATGATACAATAAATATAAATTTATAAATAACTAGTATTATTATATTTAATCAACCAATGTATGGTTTAGCATTTCATTTAATGAATACATTTATTTGCAATTATATGTCATCCGCAGTTTATAATTTGAACTAGCTTAAAATTATTACGATATATCGCTTTAAATTTTTTGTGGATGACAATTTGAAAATAACGTAAATTATTAGATATATGTCGACCCATAGACTAAATAAACACAAATAATAATTCATTTAATTATGACCAATAAGTCTGCCTGCAACTAATTTTGTTATTATATTATTTTTTATTTTGTTGAAATACATGCTAAATGCTTTTGTTCCTGGACATAAGCATGAGAAAATAAATTATTACTACTTATTAATTACCCATTTTTGGGTGTTCTAATCTGCTTCCTGCATTTAAAATGATAACGATACTCCTTGATTAAAAGTTAAATAGAGAGACCAATTAAATTCCAAGCATCCTTTCTCGGAAACCTTGTCTTAGTCTTTTCAATAAATTGTTATGAATTTTCAATAATGTATACATAATTATTATTTACATTTCATTATCTCATCTAATAAGCAACCAGCAATTAGACAACCCTATCTCTAAATAACATCTTAATCAGCGGCAGAAAAACAAATTGAATTGTAACAAATTGTTATTTACCCGCCTACATTTCATTGGGGTGGTATACTAATTACACAGCAACGGCAGCGCGAATCACTCGGTCGGCATGGAAACTAATCTCTGGCGTGGCCTTCTTGTCGCACTGGGAGAATCCAAACCCAGCGCCGGACAAAATATCATCCCAGGCTTACGACATTGGGGACAGAGTTTACGCATACTATTCGGAGTACCAAAATTGCGAACACGAATAGGAATTTTAATTGGAAATGAATAACGCAAGGTATTGATTAGAGAGTTTTAGTAGTATTTAAAAATTTTATTTATCAGTAGTGATAAAACAGATCGTCGAAAGACCGGATTACCGAATTTCGGCTTAAAATTTGCCGGTTTGCAATAATTTTGACCGGCGAATCGTCGGTTATTTTCGTTGAAACTTACAAATTGATATGCAAATGTAGGCACATACTATTTTCATTTATCGAAAAAAGTAACAAATATGTTAAAAATAAGATATTGAGAATGACAGAAAATAATGCTATAGGTACCTTAGCAGGGCGATGCTAAAGTCAGATCAAAACGTGTGTACGTAATAGTTCCCAACCTTCAAACCTCAAATCATTCCTCTGGTCTCTAGTCAATATAGACATACCGTCAGATGGAAATAATTAAAATAAAAATTACAGAGAAGATACCTTCATTGCAGACATTGGACTCGGTATATTGGAATCGTATGTAATCGGAAATAGAAAACTCGAAAAAAAATCTTTGCCGTGACCATGTTGAAAGATATTTCGCAGAATTAATATATGATAGTATTTCACGGAATTATATCTTTCATCTTTCCTAGAACAAAGTATTTCGTAGAATACTAAAACACTTCCCTCATCTCACATCTCACGTATTCCAAATAAGATCTTAATAATTTTAATCCCGAAATTGTTTAATCTAGAATACTCGCCAAACTCTTGGCAATTGTTACTAGATTGTATAAGACTTCCTTGTCCCTTCGCCTTGTTATTATTCGTGTCATGTAGTATATTTAAGAAGGACATTCCAAACAGGGGAACCAAGTCCCTCTACCTTAAGTTTTAATCGTGTTAAGTTTGTCTAACTGCTGTTGGTCGGTCCAAACTCTGTGAACAGCCGTTTACTAACGTGGGGAGTTTGCTTTCATATGCAGAGAACGTACTTCATATATATAGAACTGGACACCCGACACAGATTAGAGAAATAAATATTAGTACGGGTAGCACAGAAAGATAGCTCAATAATATTTGATACTGATTTTAGGACATCTGAAATAACAGTTTTTGCAACATCGTAAATATACATACATATTTTGCCGCACTATTAGAATGTATATGTAAATAAACCTTGAATATTGCTAAATAAAAATATGAAATTTAGTGTTATTGTTCGAAACTTCAAAGGAAGCAAAGACCAACAATTGTAAAAATAAGTTTAATTTTAGTTTTTATGAGAATACAATTTAAATACATGGATTTTTACCAATCATTAATATTAGACTCGTATAACACTTTATTTTTTACTTTTTTATTTTCCATATTCAAATTTGCGGTAATATGCTCGTTTATTCCTTTACTCCATGACTGTCCGTTCCCTCGTTTGAAACAACACAAAAGCAATTTCAATCGTTATGAAAACTGTAGTTTGCGCAAAGTTTCCCGACTTTGACCCATTCAATTGGATTGCATTGGCGTATTGTTTTGTTGGGGGCAAGTTTCATTTCCTGTTGTCGATGCAGAGCTTGGTTTGACTGCGAGTGTAGAGTAGTTGGGTTCGTGGTCATCCACTGAAATAGAACTAATAGGCGGAGCTTTGGAAAACGAGAAGGTGGGAATTATATCACGAACAGATGAAAAGTTTTGGATAAGGGATGTGGGGATTGTTAACTAAATTAAAGGTGTATGTGTATGTATGAATTAGGTTGTGTTTGCGATAGATATTGAATATACACTTTGTGGAATACATAACAAAATATGAAGTTGATCATATATTGTGGCGGAAAATTTCATGGCCTAACAGTAGCTAGCTTTTATACTTGTTGCTGCCTATTTTAAGGATCGATGTTTTTAATCTCTGGTTAAACTGTTTTTAATTTAACTATTAGTTAAAACTAGAAATATCGCGTCGAAAAATTTACACGTGTAATTTTTACAGCTTGTCTATCTATGCTATAGTTTTCGTTTCAATTGACAGTTGACAGACAATTTAACCAGAGATGAAAATACCGAATCTAATAAAAGGTATAGGGTTCATCCTAAAAACGTGCACAAAACAAGCATTGGCAGAGAAGTGGCCTCATCTATCTTGGAACATTCAAATTACTTCCTAGAGTCCGCATATTTACATGGCCGTCTCCACTTAACTCGATCTAAGGCATCTTTTGAGAAATATTGGCATACACTACATTTTCTTTTATGCGATTGACCCATAGTCTCTTCGGTTGCCCACGTGGCCTTCGTATTAAAAGAATGAAATTCATTGCTTTTTTAGTCACGGAGTCTTAGTTTCGTCTCATTACAGGACTTTACCATCTAAGTATTGCTTCTCTCATTTTGTCTGCTATGGATGCAAGACCCATAGTCTTCCGCACCGAAGCATTCTCATCTCTGTCCCATGTATTTGTTCTCGTGCTCAAGCTTCAGTTATAACATTGCCGTCACTGCGAATGAGTGATCCAAGGTATTTAAATTGGACATTTTTGTTTAGATCCCCACCATAAAAGAGACAATAGACAAAAAAAAAATCTTGAAAGATGATTGGCATACATTATAAGCGTCGTCACATTTTACAGTGAAATTATGCTGTATGTAGGCCACTGCTTAATATTTAATTCCACTGAACTGTTCCACTAAAATAAATAACAATTAAAACTTGTTAATAGTACCGTCGATAGAACAAAAAAACTCTTAGTATTGCAACTCCGAATTAAATTGTATTGTGTTAGTGTATGTATTATATACCCATTCTCTTCACAAAGCGATCAAAATGGAAGTTAAAGTCTTGAATGCAATTTGGATAGTTGTGGGAATGCAGATCCTGAGTAGACATTGTAAGATAGGGTGGATGCTATGTTGTAAATGAACCACGATGTGCATCTAGATTGTGTTTACTGGCGCTGTTAGTTGCGGAAGCGCGTGATTATTCGTATTTGTTCCCAGCCTGCAGCAAACCGCTGTCCCACTGCATTGCTAATCTCTCGCAGCTTCTTCACCTGTTCAGAGATAATAACTTTACACACCGAAATGTTTGCTCAAGGATGATTTGCAATTATGACGAGGTTCTCGAGGAAATAAATCCAAAATCATAGTTAGAAATTGTATTTTAAGGCGACATGTATCTTTATTAACTTCTGTTAAAGAAAGGTATTGTCTTCAATACTACCTTTACAAAAATTATAATTTTTGCGTGTTCCTTTTTTTACAACCATATGAAGAGCTGATTAGATTTTGGTTATAGATGGTCGACGGGAAGTACCCTAATTTGAAGATTTAAACAGGTTTTTTTAAAAAAAAAACGCCGTTAAATATCATTTTTTCACATTTAATGTTATAAAAATTAAAGAATATTTTATTCTCTATAAGATTTGATTACATTTTAAACTTCATATTCAATGGATATAGAGTTAAAAAATTATAAAGAAATGAAATTTCATAAAGCAGCCAGCTATGCTATAAACAGGGAAACATCTATTATATGAAGAAAAATCTGGTTGATGATTGACCGATATACTCAAATCGATGTGAGTGTCAAGCGCAATTGACATAGTATATTTGTTTTATAATTTTACCGGAGATATATAGAATCTCTCACAAGAAAGTTTCTGTATGGAATTTGTACAAAATACATAGAACTGACTGAAGGTAATGTACTGGATATATGGAATCTATTGCAAGAAACTTTCTCTGTGTGGAATTTGTACAAAATACATGGAACTAACGGAAGGTAATGCGCTGGTCACATCAGATTTTTTTCAAAGAAGTCTTAATCATATATAATATAATTGAAAAAAAAGGACGAAATCTTATACGAGTATAATGAAAGAATTTACTTTACAACTCCCTAATATACATGTTTAGTGGTACGTGGATGACTTAGAATATTGTTTATCCAGCCATAAAGGAAAATCCTCATAGTTTATTTCCTTAGGGTTTGTTGCTTAACGATTTTGGTTCACTATCCGCTTTTTCACTCGTTTTCTGGTATGAGAATAAATAGAAAAGTGCTCGATCTGACATACAGATAATACTAGAAGTATTAAATATGTCAATAATATAAGTTTTATTTGTCAAAGTTCATATGATTAAGTTTCAGACAGATCTGTTTAGTAGTTTGATTATTATATTCGAGTAAAGAAAACATATTTTGGTGTTTCACGAAAAATTTATAAAATTTAATGTCTCGTAGTAATTAGTTATTTGTATACTAAGGGTGTAAAATGAGAGCGGCAGTGTCATTTTGCACTCGTGGTATACACAATATTTTTTGTCCATCTTGTCCAAAAGTAAAGTAAAAAAGCTGTGCGCAAAGTAAAAGAGCTATGCGCACGGTCTGTCGAACTGGTAAGAAATTAAAAATTTTGCGCACACAAAACAGGCACGGAAAAGGTCATTTGGGCAAGCGGGCAAAATAGTTATTTATGGAACAAGTGTGTAAACTAGTACTTTTTTGGTCGAGTGCGAAGTTGTATTGTAAAACGAGACAAAAAAACACTATTTTACACACGTGTGGCAGCAACATTTTTCCTACAACCGAAATGTTAGTGATACTTCTCATAATAATGAGTGTACAGTCATCCAGCATCTTCAAATACTTTTAGTGCTCTTTCTCATAATACTGTAAAAAATGTAACTTAATCACTTCGAAGAATCCCAGGCAGAAGAGGATTAGTCTTCTGTAATTGTACAAATTTACAATTTAATATTAATATTAAAAATTAAGGTAGGTTAAAATATATGTAAAAAAATGTTAATGTTCTTAAAAATTACATTAGTACTCACTGTTAAAAATGTTATTACATTTGTATCATTTACAGTGTATATTAATATTTCTTAATACATTTTATTACTTTCAATATCATTTCCTACCTAAATATCAGCTTGACAGGTTAATTGACCGAATTTTAATGTTGCCTAGCAATGCCTAATTACTTTTCACGCACGGTTGTAGGAAAAATATTTTTTGTGACTTGAAGGTAGAAGTTTCATTTCTACGCCGATGTAAATTTCTACGTCGGCGGCGTAGAAATAAAATAAATATCCATAGAAACTACATAGAATTTGCAAATAAAAAGAAAAGTAGTGCGCTTGAAAAAAAAATAATGTGTCATTCGGAATAAAGTGTCTTCGCTCGTCGTGCAAACTTCCATGCTTGCCACACAAAGTATCACTTTTACTCCTAATAACACAATATACTATTGTTGTGAAAGGTTTAACTGAAATATAGATGAGCTGGATGCTACTTTAAAAGAGTTTTCACCAGTGTGTCTAACAGTGATCCTGTCTGGCAAGAAAAAGAATTCATAAAAATAGATATTCTAAATGGGCCCGTCCAAGTCTTCGGCTATTTAGAAATTACATGTCGCATATGAATTTTGAATATAAATAAATAAAAACGAAATAAAAATTGCTATATATTTGGTATTTTTATACCGATAATAATGTAATTAAAATTTTTAGCATAAATTGGTCGCCATGTTGTGACGTCAGCGTCACTACAGTCGTCCAGTTACCCTACGGAAATGTTACTATAGAGTGGACCATGCATATTTTACTCATAAATTCGGATTGGCTTTATACATACTCCAACATACACATACACATTTAATATATCGAAGTAATTTTTTATTGAGATCAAAAGAAAATTTACTTATTAAATAAATTTATATTATAATTTATATTTTAATTATTGTAATCTCAATACTTGTCATTGTTGTAATCATTTAGTAAATGGGAATGTAAATGCTGGATTACCTTTTATTATGAACTATGTTTTGATTTTTGTAATCAATACTGTCATTGTTGTATTTAATTATAAATATAAAATAGTTTAAATACTATTTTAATTATAATAATTAAACGTGGTGAGTATGATAACCTTCAATAGTATATTAAAGAAAGCCTTAAAAACACATTCATTAAAGCATAATTAACCTGATTATGAAAAGGAGCAAAAATTATTAATTTTATTTATCTGATTTTTACATAAATTAACATTTAACACTATTCTTTTAAGTAAACCAAATAAATATATATTTTGAAATGATATTAACATTTTAATGGTAACGTATGTCGGTTATCTGTACTTATGGCGGAGTGACGCCAACGTCACAACTTTCGCGCCAAAACTTTAATATTTATTTTAGACGTTATTAAGCATAATTTCAAGAAAACAAAAAATTCGGAATTTCTATTTTTAAACTCTTCGTAACATATTAAGAATTAAAAAAAAATGGACGGGCCCATTGTTAATAGTTTAGGATTATTAAGAAAATTAAAAAGTAGTAAATATCTTACAAAAATAAAAGAAACACAATAAGTATAAATATATAACTGTTTTAATAAATGCAAACATTCCATCGAAACTTACATATTTTTCTTCTTACGAAGAGAATAACAATAAAAGTAATTGATAACTGGACGTTTTTTCACACTCTTGTATAAAATGACATTTGAATTGTGGTTAGATATTTTTTTGTACAAATCTGTCGTTTATTATGTGTTACTACGAAAAAAATTCCCTTTGAGACACTATTCTTATATTGCTAATTTATTTTCGCTCTATTTTAGTTTCAAATATCTCAACTCACGGTTGGTAAACTTTTATAAAAATTTGTATACATGTAAAAAACTCATGAAAAATAACGTACTTCAATTTCAATAAAAACTGTCGTCTGTCGTAAATACTTATACACTACAATTCTCTAGGGAAGTCTTAGCAACGTTGCTATAAATTGTAACCAATAGACACAATATAAAGCCTGTCATTTTCATGTTTAATTAAGTGTTTGCAATTATTATTGGTTTTTTAGTTATGGAGTTAGCAACTTTGTTACAAAATTCGGGTGATAACGATAGTGATAGAACAGAACCACCTTAAAGTGTTGTTTGGTCCTTTTTTGTGATATATGAAATATGAGTTGTTGTATCACTATCTAGAGGGTGCAAGTGCCCCCATTGCCTACCCTAAACGACCCTTATTTGATAGTCATAAGCACACGGACGACAATGACGTTAGTAATGTATATATTCTGTGCCTTTGTACAATGGATATTATTTTTAAAAAATATTTTAATAAATGCTTCATATTTAATTGAACAACAGTCAGTGATATATAGATTGAATTAAATATTTTTTTCTTTTTCATTCTCGTTAGTAATGAATTCTGTCATACTAGGTGGTAGTAAATATCCCAGATGTTAGTTCCTCATCTGGTCTGGTTATAAAAATGACTACATCCCCTGGTATATTTATCCGATGCAATTTTTCTCTGCGGATTACAATAAAACAAACCAGACTCGCGTCCTTTGGTCCAGGTTCTAGCAGTCCGCAGCCCAACCACCCTCATTTGTCATGCTGTCTCGAACGGACTCTATTAATCCGCGGCTTCGCCCCTCCGGGCATTGATTTAAACTAAGATTAATTACTTCTGGACATCGACGCCTCTGCCAATTGTAAAAACCATGAGGTGCAACGCGATTCCATATGCCCTAGTTCCCGACAATAATTTTCAATTATGATAAAAAATTTATCGAGATAGATGAGTATATGGAGAACAATATATTCCTGTGCTATCGAGTTCTATTATTCCATGCAGATTTCATTGTTTTACCATTCATCGTCAATTTGTAACCAATAAAATTAACAAATATATATATATATATATATATATATATATATATATATATATATATATATATATATATATATATATATATATATATATATATATATATATATTTCGAACCTATGTTAGTTTTGCAAAGGACGAGTGCGATAACAGGCTATAATGAAACATGTTTCTTATACTATTTTTTCTATTGAGGAAATCTTATATTTAAAAAAAATGCGACACAAAAATATGACTTGTTTTTTTATTAGTTATATTGGTAGTGCTTGTTGCTAACTTCACAGGTGAAAATTCATTTGTCTGTTTTGAAAGCAGTCATATCACTTCTAGAAAACGAAAATCGCCAAAAGCAGTGAATTTATAGATCTTTTTAACGACGTGTTTTCAGTACGTTTATATAGATTCACAGTCATCGAAATAGAAAAATCTATATCAGTTTTCTATACAAAAATTTGTGCACTTAGTCCATTTCTAAAGTAGTACTTACTATTATGAATCATGACAATCTCATACAAAAGTTTAGCTAAATAAAAGAATTTATAAAAATCTATATTCTAATTTCTAATAGTTTTAGGGTTATTAATAGCCATTTGCACCACTAACGCTTAAAATTTAAACTTGGTTTTATTCAGTTAGTTAATTCAATATTGCACTGTAATTAAAAAATTATTCAATTTAAATTAACAATTTATTTGGCTAACTGAATAAAACCAAGTATAAATTTTAAGTGTCGGTGCTGGTCAACGACCAAATATAACTAGACAAAACATTCCCTATCCCTTTTCACTGATTGTTTTGATTTCGGCTGGCCAGACAGAAAAACTAAAGATAGAGATATTTCTTGTCTAGTTCGAATATTTCTCACTAGAGGCCACGTAGAGTGTCAGTGTATAATCTAGTGTTTAGTTTGAACATTGCTCAATAGAGGCCACGTAGAAGTATGTGTATTTTATCTTTGGTCTGTAGTTGTAGTGGTTTTGTGAGTGGCACGTTGGTTTTTCTTTAATATTAAACCTTATAAATTATTTAATATTAACCTTTAATGTTAGCCAGAAAATTTTAACTAACACTTGCGTCTCTAGTGGGCAACGTTCAAACTAGACACTGATACTCCACGTGGCCTCAGTGGTGATCTCTAGTGAGAAATACTCGGACTAGACAAGACATATCTCTATCTCTAGTTTCTCTGCCTGGCCAGCCGAAATCAAAACAAACCAAATGAAGTTTTGTCTAGTTATATTTGGTCGATGGTGCAGGTGGTGCAACTGGGCATAAGAGAACTAAATTGTTGTAAGTACTTATCAAATAAAATTTAAAAACATGAAGGTATATTCAGTTATTATATCACTAGTGCTTCGAAAATACTGGCGACTGATGAGACGTATTGCCATAGAAAGTTTTGTGGAAATACGTCGATCCAGGAGGTAATAGTATTTTCTATTATTTCGATTCAATTTTGGACATTTTCACATTTGATTGCAAAATAAATAAATCAGGTAAACATTTTTTTCATGGCTACAGTGAATGAATATACGCTTAATATGCGTATATTCGCTGTAATACGCGGTTTGTATACAGAATAAAGCAGTTTTATTGGTGTAAAACATGATGAGGGGAATAGTCAAGACATATAACGGTTTTAATAAATGCGAAAATTTCATCGAAAATTGCAAATGATCCATCTTTCGAACAGGATTACTACAAAAGTACTTACTTAGTTGGTGTATGGTTGTTTTTTCTAGTCTCATTTATAAACTATCATGTGAACTGTCGCTAGCTAATTTTTTAAGCAGATTGTTCATTATATGAATTATTTTTTTTTTTATAAAAATGCAATCTTGTGTAGAAACTCATAAAAAATAACATATGTATTAAAATTTCATTTCAATCTGTCGTAAATGCTTCCATGATGTACCATCTTATTAAGCTATAATTTATAGAAAATTCCCAATATCTAAACATAAATAAATTAAAATGAAATTGTAGATGACGTTCTGTTGGGCGTCTTCTCGATTAACCGAGCTTAATCAAAACATTCATCATCTGCCGCGGGAGAAAAGCACGGGCCTCAACATTCCGATTAGAAGGATTTAGCGGCGAGGGATTTCCAGCATACACATAAACCTAGACGGGCTACTTTATGCGCACATAAAAATTAATTCCCGCCACACTGCGGTGCCTACGATTTATCCTCCACTCCTACACTATTTTTCTACCAGGATTAGAATAAAACAAATACGGCTTTCCGCAATCGATTGTATGTACAGGGGTAATAGATTTTCGGAATGGTTCTACGACAACAAAAAGAAATACGAGAAAAAGGTGGTATAATCAAATGATGCACTGTGTGCGCAACATTTTGTATAATATTTATTTTCGTTCCTCCGTCCATTTTGACTAGTATTACAGAACTCAAAATCGTCCAGAAATGCGTTGTTGCTGACCTAGGCCGGTAAAAGGAATTGGCATTACTGTTCTGGTGATATGTCAATTTAAGATTATTTTCAGCACAAGAATTAGCAAAATTTTTACAAATTTTAGGGCTAAATCTTTTTTTGTTGTAACTTAAATAACTAAATTTTGTCATAAAAATAATAATATGCTACCATTGCTGTCATCTCGTATAGATTAATTATAAGTTCCAACTTTACGACTAATTTGTTTCGTTTGTTTTGTAACTACAACTAACTTCACGTGATACAATTGAGTTTCCGCTATCTGTTATTGAAAATATGCGAAAGTATATAAAACATATATAACTAATGTTTGTATGATATATGTTCAATAAATATAAAATAATTACGTATTTTAAGCTCAATTTAAGTAATTATATAGGGTGGGTCAGGGAAGATCCCCCCCCCCCTTTAACTTTTTTATTACAAGTAATAGAAAAAAATGGCTCATATAAAAGTTTTATTATTTTACATATACTATTTGATGGCAGATGTAGATATTTTTTATAAAGTCAGGTTTACAAGATACGACTATCAACTTTTATTTTTCAAATGGCAACTTATAATTATTTTAATAAAATAGAAACCGCCATTTTTTCTCTTTTCAACGATGTATTATTTTTTATTAATGTATTTGAAAAATTTCGAAAAAAATGAGATAATTTAGAAATAATTTTTAAACAAATATTATAGGTGGCTATGTGAAAATAAACAAAACGTAACAGTGCTATACAACTTAGCAAACTAAAACAACAAATTTGGTAACAAAAAAAACTCAGTTGTCGACGTCTAGGAAACCGCTCCCGGTAAATTATTTTTGCTCTTCTTATGGTTTCAGTCGATTCACCAATTATTAGAATCATATCAATTAATTCGTTCTTCGTAAACATTTCAAAACGTTTTTTTTGTCTACAAAGTAAGTTAAATTAAGTAACAAACAAATGTATACTTTTTTGACATTAATTTAATTGTTTTACATTGTTACGTTTTGTTTATTTTCACATAGCCACCTATAATATTTGTTTAAAAATTATTTCTAATATTTCTAAATTATCTCATTTTTCTCGAAATTTTTCAAATACATTACTAAAAAATAATACGTTGTTGAAAAGAGAAAAAAATGGCGGTTTCTATTTTATTAAAATAATTATGGGTTGCCATTTGAAAAATAAAAGTTGATAGTCGTATCTTGTAAACCTGACTTTATAAAAAATATCTACGTCTGCCATCAAATAGTATATGTAAAATAATAAAACTTTTATATGAGCCATTTTTTCTATTACTTAAAATAAAAAAGTTAAAGGGGGGGGGTCTTCCCAGACTCACCCTGTATTTAAACTTGCAATGCAAAACCGATAAAAATATATGTTCATTTTTTTAGGTTATGTAAAATAGAATAAAGTGTTGAGAAATATACGAAGAATTTATGGAGATGTCGGCACAAAAAAATCTTGTGTATCACACGCCCAGAAACTGTTTTGCGAGATCTCGTATTTGCAGGCCTCGCTTTCAGCTCGGCCTGTCAAAATAAACTCGTTCTCGCAAATGTTCAGTTTCTGGCCTAGTGATACAAATAACTATTGTGGTATAATTTGGTAAAAATAGTTTATCCACAATCGGAAAGATTAGATACTAAAATGACTTTAATTACGAGTGTCATACAATGGGCTCGTCCAACTTTTTTTGAGTTTGTCCTGTTATTAAGAATTTAGAAATAGAAATTTTTATTTTTTGAAATTTTGCTTAATAACGCCTAAAATGGTTTTGGCGCGAAAATTATGACGCCAGCTTCACTCCGCCATAAGGAGAAGGAACAGCTATGCGTTATCATTAATATGGTAAAATACAATAATTATTGAAAAAAAAATTATTCTCTCATTTCAAAATATATGGGTATTTGTTTGATTTAGTCACGTGATTAAATTAGGGAAAGGATTAGAGTTAAATGTTGATTTATTCAAACCTTTGTTAATATTGTAAGTACATAAATAAAGCTCAGGTAATTAAAATTAATAATTTTGGTTCGTTTTCATAATTGGGTTCATTATTGGCTTTTATTATAGTGACTTTAATATAATATTAAAGGTTATCATACTCATTCGCTCATACGCTATTTGTTTTTATAATTATTTACAACGACTGTATTGATTACAAAAATCAAGACATGATGAAAATAAAAAGTAAACCAGCATTTATATTCGCATCTCCTAACTGATTTTAATGTCAAGTATTGACATCACAATAATTAAAACATAAATTATAATAAAAAATTATTTAGAAAGTAAATATTCTTTTGAGTTTAGTAAAAAATTACTCCAATATATTAAATATCTGTATGTTAGAGTTTCTTTTCTTTAAAGGCAATCGCGTATTTATGAGCAATGTACGCATGTCCACACTATAGTGACATTTCCACGCTTGTAGTGACGCTGACGTCACAACATGGGGACGATTTTTCACAAAAATTTTAATTCGATTACTATCGGTATAAAAATACAAAATATATAACAATTTTTATTTCGTTTTCATTTATTTATGTTCAAAATTCATAAGCAACATGTAATTTCTCAAAACCCATACACTTGGACGGTTGTTTCCAATTCTTACTTTTAAGATTATTAAAATTAAAAATAAAATTTGCGAATGATATTTGACAGTTATAGATGTTAACAATTACTCGAAATGCCCGTCAAACATCATTTATTCTCTTACACAACCGACGTTTCGATACACTTTTGTACCTTCATTTAGGCAGAGGTGGGCAGTAACAGTAATGCATTACAAGGAATGACATTTTGTAATTTCATTACATTTTATTCTAATAAGTAATTTTATAATGCTATTTTCATTACATTCATATGCTAGTAATTTGTAATTGTACATTACAATTACCTACTAAAAAAACGCATACGCATATTCTAGATAATAAATAACTTGTTCGACTTTTCCGATCGTACAAGATTTTGTACGAACAAAAACTCAGTAGAAGTGCAATATTTGCTAGGTGCTGTCCATTAAGGCACCGACAGCCCTCCATGTTTTTATTTTATTTTTCTACTATTTTAGTGTTTTTACCATTCTTCATATCTAGTTAATTGTTAAACTTCTATTATGGATACAACGTAAGTTTTTGAATAATAGTACTTTTTAAAAAATTGGATGATATTCTTTGATGATTTTACTTCCAACTTCTAGCATATTAAAACGAACAAATGCAACGCGATTTTTTATCAGCAATGATTTAAATGCCATAAGAACAAGGAAACTGATTCGAATTTGTTCGTTTTGATGAACCGCTAACCAAACAATGCGTTGATGAACGTTTCTGCAACCGCGGTTACAGTTTACCACAAGTTAATATTATCGGGTACCCGGTTTGAGAATTACTACAAATTTTACAACTCGTTTATTTAAACGTAATATTTTATTTGTATTTGTTTATTTTGTTGTATAAATAGCCTCATTCATGGACATATACATTACTATCGTCATTCATACTGAAGCAACTATCTGTTAGTTTTTAAAACAGTGGTATTTTTGTTTTAATACGTTTATTACAAATATATAAATATGAAAGTCGTAAACAATAAAATCAAATTCCACTCATATGTAATGTATAATAGCATTACAAATAAATTGAAATGGTAATTACATTACTTTTAATCACAATTTAAAAATGTAATGTGTAATGGACCTTTTGAATTTAACGGTTATCTCTTTCTATCGCGGCAAATAGTAAGAAAATGGCGCGAACAACTGCCAGTTGGGCTGTCGAACGAAACGTCAAAAATATTGCAGTTATTAAAATACCTGTATTTTCAGTGAAAATTTGCATCGTTAGACATTTTACCTTCAATAAAAGCTTTTGTAACTTATTTCGATAAGATTTTTGTAAGTTATCAGAAGTAATATCACAAGACCTCCTGATTTTATCGATAAATTTTTATTTTGCACGAATTTTTTTGCTTAGCAACAAACACGAAAGAAAACTGCATGGTAAATCCCGACTCCGAAGGAGGAGGGGTTTTACCTAATGTCAGTTTGCTTGAGTGATTTTGCTTAAAAGCAAAAAGAATGAGTGTTTAAAAATAAAAGTTTATCTGAGAAAATCAGAAAGGTCGTGTGGTATTTGGTGAGATAAATTCCAAAAACAACGCAAAATGAAACAATTTAATTATTAATATTTTATTTTTAAACTTGAAATATTAATTAACTGTCACACTGACAGTTATAAACAATAACAACAGTTTATTTACTTGGTAGCGGAAAATTATCGGGGTAACGGAGTTTTATCAGTATAATACTGTTCCCATTGGTTGAATTTTCAAGTGTTTTGCATCATGATTGGTTAAAAACTTGTCGTTGGAATTTATCTGAGATATTCTCACATATTACATCTAAATTTATTAGAAACAAACGCCGTAGATCTCAGTTGTTCTTACTATGCGCAGATCCCCATTGCGCATATCTTCTATCTCTTTAAATTGAAAAGGTCTATTGTGAGCCTTTTTCGTAAAAATAATGTCATGGTATTGCAATTAATATGCCCAAATCTGCATTTAGGTATGTAAGATTTTCTGTTGACGAATTTAAGAGCAAACTAATGTTCTTTTATGAATTTTTATACGATGTTACTAAACTGAAATTTGTGTTACACGAGAATATGTAATTTTTTGTAAAATCTTACCCAGATGAAGGTACAAGAGTGAACCGAAACGTCTATTGTGTAAAAGAATAAATGCTTTAACTGAGATTTCGAGTAATTGTTAACATCTAATCTATACAACACTCAAGTTCACAGTTATAATTCATGTTTGTAGTTATCATCGGAAATTTTGTTCGTTGCTATAGATATGTATTTTTTTTTTGCTACTGCCGTTGTTAATATATGACAACGTATTCGTTCCAAGGTATTAAACTAAATCTTTATCACAACTTGACAAACTGTAGCTTCGATTGTATTGGGCATGGTGTGAAGTTAATTTGTACTAACAAATGATTTATTAAACACGGGCCGAATTTAGTTGCTGGAGCTTCAATAAGAACTAATCTAAAAGGGTTATTCCTGCTTTGTTAATTTGCAGCCGTAGAAAAAGTATAGAATGTGACTCGTTTTATAATCTCTTTAGATACTCGTTTATAAAACATACTCCTAGAGAGATGTCTGCTTTATATCATCATCCAGCAAACAGAGTTACAGATAGAATTAACTTAATAAAATATTTCATCGACGTTGTCAAGACAAAATCTTGACTGCGTAGCCTATTTTAAGGCCTCTGCTTCCTTCTATAAAGCCATCGAACGCTAGAATCCTCCCCCGCTGGAATGGCTCGAGATAACACAATCCATTACAGTAAAAAGGAAATAAGATGTGACTGCCGCAGAACACATAGATGGCATGATGCAGATAATTCCCCCTAAACAAAGAACTTATATACGGGGATTCATGCCCCATTGTTTCAGAATGTATTAATGTGATGACTTTTTAGCCGAAAGTCACAACACATTTCAGTGCATCTAAACCTAATGAATACACATGCAATACCGCCAGAAAATATGAGTACACCTATTGATTTATACAAATCAATGTACTCAAATTATATTCTAGTGACTGAAAAGGATAGACTAGAATCTAGTCTATCCTCCAAACACAAAAAACTAGAAATGCTTAGAAATATCAATTTGATACTTTGTCGTTTATTACAGGGTTGCCATCTTGGAGTTACTAGTACTATTGCATTAATTCCTGTCTCATTTAAAAAAACAAATTTCAACGAAATAGGTCATTGTAAGCATAAGAAAAAGGGCACCAAAAAAATAAATTTTTCACAATATGCATATACATAGTGTTATGTAAGTAATGTGCCATAGTTCATGGTATGATGGAGAACCGAAAGAAGTTATAATTTGAAATATATTCTGCACAATATGTTAAGTTGTAAAAGATGTGGGACTCTAAAGTTGTCCAATTACGAACCAGCTTCTTAATAAATTAAAATATAAAATCTAAGTTGTGCAAAAAAAATAAAGACAATATTTGTTGATTGTTGTAAATGATTTTGAATTTGCAATAAGTCGCGTAGTACTTAGATATTTAGAAATGCATGTTACTTTCACTAATCAAGAATACACCAACATACATTTGGTTGGAGAAGTGCGTCAAAACAGTCGCCATTAATAAAAAGTATGTTATTCATGTTCCGCATCTTCCGCATTTGACTTCAAACTTTCAAAAATTACAAGTGTTGTTGTTTTAAATCAAACTACTGTGATTTTTAAATAATTCGTTATTCAAATGAATGATAGTTATATGTCCATCTTGAGGCTTTTACAATTGTAATAAGCACATTAGAAAAGAAATTATTACAGATTACGATACATTACAACCTTGTTTATTAAGTGGGAACGTTATTTACATAACACCTTAAATGAATAAATATTTTGAGAGAAACGTGCAATACTTAGCTTGCTATAAATAGCAAGAAATGTTGGTGTTTTATTGTACCCCATCAGGACAATTATCACGTATATCCATATTTTAGGACAGTACTGTTTAAATTGAGGAGCTTCTGGCAAAGGCAATTGAAGTCCATTATTTTGAAGCTGAAATAATCAAAAAATAAAACTTTCTACCTTCCTTCTTGTTAAAGATTTTTGTAATTCAGTTTAACTCAAGTTCATGATAAATTTTAGAAAATGAATGTTAAGTAACAGAAATTAAACAATGATGAGGAATTACCTATTTATTAGTGATTTTTATAGGTCATTGGTTGTTTTTGGAAGAAATTGATAATTTGCAAACAAAATTGGCCTACATTTTTCGTTCAAAAACAACCAATATATTAGGACTAAGGTTTGCTGAATTTCGATAGGACTATAAACGTTTTTGTAGAGACATTGAAATTTTACAATTTAATAACTAATGATTAAAGTACTATTTGAGAGGAACAGCTTTACCAAATTTTTAAGTATCCTTGAAAGTAGATGTCGCTATATAAAACCCAAATTTATAATATTTAGACTACGGTTGTTGTTGTCCCCAGAATTGCTCTTGGCCAATATTATTGACTTATTGAGGGGGTAGTGTATTTTTTAACAGTCGACCTCTTTTATGGAATATCGTGGAGCTTTAACGCGCCACCTCGCCGATCTAAGGCCAAAATGCGACTTATTTATAGCGTAGCAGATTTTTCCAATGAGATAGGGTGCAATGAAGCTGAATTTTTCGGTCTAGAAAATCCCAATCCAATAATCTAAGCATGCCTAGATGTTTCATATTTCAAATGTATGAAAATTTAATAATGTCTTGATTGAATCTCATCGCATCCGCTGTACGCAGAGGGATGAAGCACATCGTACATCTGACACCTATTCCTGGCACGTATAACAGCTTCAGTTCCAAGTTTTTCGGGTCAACTTTTATTCTTTTTCGTCATATTTTAATACGCGCCGAACGCGGACAGATTTCAATCATAACTTTCGGTTGGAACCTCGAGATGTTCGATTTGTATCTTGACGTCAGAAGAGCGAGTAATAAACATGAATGGAATTTCAATGAACACTGGACAATAATAATATACCAAGTTTGCAGACTACGTTCGACGTGAGGGGAAAACTGATTTGTTTTCGGCTCCGGCGAATTTGAAGTTAAACATAAATTAACATTATTTTATTTGTGTATTATACCCTACGCGATTGTTTTAATTTTAATATTTTGGTTGTTGTTTGTATTTTTCAGTTTATTCAATGAAAACACTTACTAAAAGAACATAGGTACTCATCTTTTTTTAGTTTTTTATATTATATTATTTATTTCGCTAAATAAATTCATACGAAATACAAATAGAAGAAATATAAATATTAGAGGTATTTATATTAATTTCATTTATTTATTCAACGAAAATATTTAAATAATTTTAGCACTGATATTTATTTTCATTAATTGATAAATATTTTTACACTCCTGACAAATAAAATTTGATGATATTTATGTGGGGTCATGTACCGTGGGACTTTTGAAAACATAAATGTGCTTATTTAATTTTTATAAATTATTCTATTGACATTTATAGAATTTGTACAAAATGTTGATCAAATTATGTACGAATTTTTACTCGTATATTACTACGAAGTCATTCGCAGTCTACCGATTTCTGAACGTTAAGTTAAAATTTATGCTTTGTTACGAAGGTTTTAAACAATGTTAAAATGTTGACATGTATATTAAGTTTATAAGTATGAAAAGTTTTTAAACATTGGGACAACAAAGTGATAAATAAGTAAGACAACGAGAAGCCAACAAGAGCGAATCAGGGATTGACTTTCACTCACTACCTCTAGTCTAGGCCAGGAGAAGAAACCAGTGAATCACAAACCTTTATTGTACTGCCTCGTCTCGTATCCGAACCTCCAGACATATACTATCTTCTTATTAGAATAATTGGTTCTCACTGTCAGTGAGTTCATTTACTATCTTGAAAAAGATAAAGCAATAACGGAGGAATCATTACTAGAGAAATTAAAGGTAGAAATCGCAAAAAAGACAACATTTGAAGAAGATGAACTTGCTGTTCCATCACCGGTCGTCGTGGTCAAAATTCACGAATTGTGGTTCGAATTAATTGATCATTTACCGTATTTACCAGATCTATCCCCCAGCAATTATTTTCTATTTCTTATGCTATAAATTTGACTTGGTGCGGCAGAGACTAGACGCTAGCTACTATTTGGACGGGTTCAAGAGGTTGGAGCATAACTGGAAAAAGTGTATTTATTTAAAAGAAGACTAGAGACTATATTAAAAAATTAAACTGAATTTCACCGAGAAAAATAAAATATTTCTATATTAGGGTCAAAGCTTTCACTACCCACGTATTACAGATGGTTTTGGATTTAATTTCAAGTATTTTCTAGAAATATTGAATGAAAAGTTATTATGCCTTATTATTAGAATTACTTTAGTATCGAAATTTCAGCACATTAATAGTAGGTAAGTAGACAGAATTCAATGTCGGTACAAATACTTTGATTAAACGATGGTCCAGTTACTATGTGTATAACGAATTTCTGTACATTGTACTCTATTTTTCGTATTCTGTCGTTCGATGAGTAATTGGAAGTCCTACAGAATAATCCATTGTTTCAATTCTTGTAATGGCAGGAGGCTTATGCCATCATAATGAGATTTTTTGCCAGTATGCATATGTGTTGTTGACAGTAGAACATATATCTATTTATTTTTGAAAGGGCACCGTGTTTGACAATAAAAATTGCATGTTTGTTTTCAATTGGTAAAAAATACAGGGTGTTGTGTGATAAGGGAGTAGTATGTCAGTGTGTCGGCGCCAGTAGCCGAAGCTGGTTCGTGTGTTTCCGGCGTGCAGCATCCCGGCGACGGCGCCTGGACCGCTCCCGCCAGTCTGACGGCGTCTGGGCGTCGCTACGGTCGAGAGCTGTTTAGCGTGGTCGTCATGCATGCACGTGTGTAATGTAAGCCGTGCAAGATGATGGATACCTTTATGATCTTGGGCATCTGCTTCCTGTGCTACGAACTGTGTGATCTGCTCCAGCGCCATTACGGACAGACGACGCGGAGATTAGAAAAGCACTCTCACTCGCAGATTGTCTATTCCATACCGGAGGAATCCAGTGATCACCAATAGATATTATAGATAGTGACTACGTTTAGTTAGTTTGTGTCTGTGTGATGGTGTGTCTGGTCGTAGTGCTGTGAGTAGTATGGGGTGGTGAGTGCTATGGACTCACTGGAGCGGTTGATGAAGCCGGCGGTGCTGCCCGGAGTGCTGGCGGGAGCTGGGGCAGCCGGAGCGGCAGGACGGCGCGCGCTCGTGCACGCGAGCCTCTCCAGCGTGGCTGCTGTGGGACGTAGAGGACGACACCTCACCGGCACCTTCTGCCTCACTGGCGATACCATGGAAGGGATTATTCAGTGTCTTGTATTCCTCAAAGCTTTCTCGGTGAGCAGAGCACATATCAATCATAACAGAAGATGTCACTATTATAATCGCTATTATGATAAACTGTACGGGCACACAGATCGTTGTAGTAAATACAAGGGTGGTTTGAAAAATTTGCGACCTTACACAGAAAAGGTAGCACTAGATGCACAATTATTTTTGTAAGGTTATTTGATCTGTTGGTAGTGTATCTGGAATTTTTTTAAATTGACGTATGCATTGACTTTTTGGGTGATCGTGAACCCCTATGCTTCTTCTACTGTCTCCAATGTGACATTAATTCTAGTTGATAGTGGTGAACTTATCTTTCATTGGTAATAACAAATCTTTCCATAAACATATCAGAAGCAGCTTCAGAATGGATCAGCAAGTCGGAATACGTCTGGCAACAAACAGGTTTCTGATCAACCGTCAGAATCTGAGATATCCATCTCGCAGAAATTTTTGTCATTCCTAACTTAATTATCGGAATGTTTTGAACCTGTTCATACCAATCTGCCATGACCATATCTTGAATCAAATTAATATTTTCTTCACTGGTATTCAGACCTGCCACTACTTCAGTACTTTCCTTCTCATTTTTTTTTTGTTTTTTAATATTATACTTGAAGGGCAAAATGTTCCCAAAGTATTTGCCATGCCTTCCTATTCTCGCTTCGATGGTAAGCTCTTTTTGTGCAGCATTGCAGGTATTTGATCACTGCACAGTGTTTTATTTTTTCCATTATTATAAACAAGTCATTGCACACGTCAATTGAAAAAAAATCCAATTATGTGATTAACGTAAAACTTTGCACAGACACTAATTACAGTTCAAATAACCTCACCAAAATTAATTCTGCGTACAGTGCTGTTTGCCCATCCTTGTACGTTCTTCTAAATACTCTACATTTAGAACAACAAGAAATCTTTATTATATTATTATGTACTTCCTATTTACGAGCATGCCATTCAAATATTGATTGGTTACGTCTGTCGAACGATATTTTCTATTATGTATATTTCATTACATTGTCGGAAATAGATATAGATCCTTGATGTTGATAGTCCTTCGCTGGTCTTGTTTATTGTTTACTCTGTTCCGAATCTATCAGCTGGAATATTATTTGTAAAGAAGATTAATATTAAATGTTGCATCATAATGCAAATCTAAAACCTGATCTATTATTCGTTATAAAAATGATTTTCTGCTATATTCCATTTTTTAACTAGATTAAGTAAATTCAGATTTTCCCTGGTTAGACGAACGTTTGTGATTGGCTAGCGGTCAGCCGAATTTTCCGGGAAAATTCATCGCGGGTGAATTGATCGCGATAAATTTATCGCGAAAAATTCATCGCGGGGAAAATTGATCGCCGGTAAATTGATCGCCAGAAAATTTATCGCGAGGAAAATTGATCGCCGGAATATTGATCGCCGGTAAATTTATCGTGAGGAAAATTGATCACGGGGAAAATTGATCACCGGTAAATTGATCGCAGGGAAAATTTATCGCCCGAAAATTGGTCGCTAATATAGCATAAGTTCATCGTCAAGAAATTTATAAAATTAATATATAAATAATAAATTCATCAGATATGAATGGGTATTCTTAGACTTTGTTCGCAAACAAAGTGAAATTATATTATTTTTTTCACCTGCAGAATTTTGTGAAGATGCGGCTGGGACGGAGAAAATAATAAAATAAAATATAAATGATCAAACTGCCAATTATCAGTTGTAACAATTTTTATTAAAACTTGTTACCCAGTTAGTAGTTATACAATATCTAACCCCAAATCACTAACCGTCTTCTTCTACTATAAAATAAAATAAATATATCATCACGGCATATTGGGTGTGCCAATCTGCTTTGTACGCAGATATCGGTAATGATGATGACATATTTGTACCGTGCGGGCGTTTACCAGACGTCAATTTTGTGTCATTTAAAATTCGAAATATTTGGTGTCGGTCGGGATCGAACACGGTTCTCCAAATTCGCGACCAGACACTCAGGCCGGCGACCACGAGACCCCATGATAGTTATTGTTATTATCATCTCCTAATATTTTTTTTTTGTATGTGTATAAATAAAATAAATCTAAAACAGATCTAGTTAAAAAGTGAAATATTTTAATAGGTAGGTAAGTTTTTTAAAACTAAATTATCTGTCTTATAATAGATAAACACAACAAAAAAAATTAAAATAAAGTCTTTAACCCAATTGTTTTTTTATAAACATTATTTTTTGTATGCATAAATATCCTTTTTGGAGATCAATACTTCGGCGATTAATTTTCCTAGCAATCAATTTTCAAACTTGCGATCCGCCGGAAGCCAATCACTCAAATTCGCCCCTTGTTGGCTCCCATCGATGCTTAATATAATACCCCTAACTTTTCAGGGACAGCAACACCTACATTTAACGTGGTTTTAACTGGGATGAAGGAGGGGCTGGAATTTAATGTTGGCCAAAAATTAGTTCTGTTGGACCCTGTAACACTAGTAAATATTTTATTACTATTTGCACAACCCTATGTATTTTTTTAAAAAACAACCGTCATAACTTTGGTTTTTAGGTAATTAATGAGTACTAAATTTTCTGATTGATTTTATGTGATTGTGCCGGAATGGTTGTGCCAGGTTGTTTTTTTTTTGTAACAATTGTATTTTTATAAACAATATTTTTTGTGTGCTTAAATATCCACGCGATAAATTTACCGGCGATCAATTTTCCTCGCGATCAATTTTCCGGCGATCAATTTTCCCTGAGATCAATTTTCTACGCGATCAATTTTCCGGCGATCAATTTACTGGCGATATATTTTCCAGGCGATCAATTTACCGGCGATGAATTTTCTGGACACGACAAATCTGGCATGAGTTTACGAGTATCCTTTTTTATTAAAAATACTCTTTCAATATGTTTTCTGGATCTTTCTCATTTCAAATATACTTCTGTGGCTTAATGCAAAAATAACCAATGTCAGCACTTTATACTTTTTTGCGGAAAAAATAACTTTCAGTGTCAATAATAATGAGAGTACCTTTCTATGAAACTTGGAAATTCTACAATATAAATGTTGATTATAAAAACATGTCACTTACTCTTTGATTTAAACTGCCTGTAGCACTAAAACTTTTTGAGATTCTATTGACAGGCCAAGATTGAGCTGGTTCGATGACACATTCAATTCTATTAAAATAGTGAAGATAGAAAATTGGAGGGTGAATATTAAAGACTGAGAAACCTGGAGGAAAATATTGGAGGCGGCAAGTGCTGTAGAAGGGCCGTAATGCCAAAATGATGATGATGACTAACATATCTACATTGGTTATTATTGCAATAAGGATTTTCTCGTTTTATTACATAACATTGGTTCAATCGATGCTGATCCTTATTGGTTCCTTTACAGTTAGATTAGGTTTTTCAGGTTACATTAACAATGAACTTGGTCGTTCTTATTAAAAATCATAATATATCACATATTTCAACAACCTGACAGTAATACCTGCTTATGTATTTTTTTTATAAATATCATTATTCTAAGAAACAGTGTACTATTAGATAAACTTCGGTACCATTGGGCTTATTTCTTACAAATTTTTTTAATGAAATCAAATCAGCAAATCACAACTCAGTAACTGAAAAAAATCATATCCTGGTGTAAGTATCAGTAACAAAAGACCACAATTTTGAAGTATGAAACAATCTATTTGTTAAGTAAGAAGGTCCAATCTTAAACTTATTCTCAGGTGATAACTCTCGCCTGCGGTTTCTTGGCGGTATGCATCAACCAGACTTTAATTAAACATTCCATCGATCACATATTTAGATTCCACTACACTCTGGCGACAATATCGACTGAACCTAAATGAAATTCTTGCCCCTGTTGAAGACATTTTTGCTCGATGCTCGCAACTGGATCCTACATGAAATTTATATCGAACAACGTCAACATTAATCATTGGAAAATTTCCAAACGGATTCCAAATATTTGTCAGTAAGTTGTTTATTTTCTACTGCATTTAAGAAAGATAGGATTATAGCCCACATGGAAACTACCTACAAAAAGAGGTAAAAGTATTTTCGTGTAAAAGATACACGAAGTTTGCAAGGTGCAAAACGGTGAAGGTAAATAGATTCATCGAAGTTGTGTAAAGTGTAAAACTTGTTGACAGTACGTGGATATCTGTATAATGGTATTTTCAAATAACAAACAAGCCTTAGTAGCACCCTCGGGAAGTTTCAGATTCAGGGTAGAATATGTTTTGCAGAAAGAAACTCAATGTTACTCCAAACAACATCAGAAGAAATAAGTTTCAAATAATTAGATCATTCTTTCATTTAGTTATTTTGGGATATGCAGAAGAAACATAGGGGAAAATAAACGAAACGAAAATGAAATATCTTAGAACGTAGGAAAATAAAATCGGACAGGGAAAGAAATAAAACATAAATATTGCAACGTTTATTTATTCAGGTAAAGTGTAAAAATGAGAGATTTTTTAATAATTAAAATAAAAGTTTATTAAACGATAAATAAATATTTAAAAAATACTAAAAATGAGGATACGAAATCGGTAGCTAGTGTTAATAGCTCTAATTAGTAGTGAAAGATTGGTAAACAGCGTTCTCAATATATGAGATTAACGTCTACGAATAACTATAAAAGTCTCATTTCCACCGATTGTCTTAATGATTAAGAGCTATAATTAATATCTAAGCCCAATGCGCAAAAATGTTTATTATATGGCAATGTTTATTACCATTTCCAGCTATGCATAAGGCTTAATGCTTAAGAACTAAGAGCAATGCTTAAGAACAAAAGCTTGCAAACTCCAAGGTTTAAGGCGTAATGCCTAAGCGTAATTGTGAGATGGAAATACATATCTGTCATCTGTCTTTCTTTATTTTCTAATCTGAACTGTCAGCTGTCAGGCTATTTTATAATTATTAAGTTTCTTTAATTTTTAGATATTGATATAGATGCCAAAAATTATGTATATGACATGTTTAGAAAAGAATAATTACTGCTGCAATGACGGTCTGCTAGAGTTAAAAATAAAAAGGATAAAAAATGTGACATTTCTGTCGAATTAGTCACTAAACAAAGTAGCTGGAAATGGTATCCTAGTAAATTGTTATAATGCATTAAGCATTACGCACAAATCATTATGCATTAAGCAATAAAACATTCGGTGGAAATGAGGCTTTGTTACTATTATTTAATATTTTTGTATATCTTTCCCTTTTTTTTTTGTTGTATAAAATAGTTCTACCAAGAAGCTTATATTGTTTATAACCTACAAAACTGATATTATTTCTATAATAAGACACACATTTCAAAAATGTTTATTTATCACAGAATAATAAATCGTTATCAGTTTCTACTTCAATGTAATATATTTCGTTTAAAACAACTGTCAAACTCAACAAATGTCATAACATCGTTTTTTTACAGTATATTGATTTCATTCTACTCTAGTCTGCGATTGGCTACTCTGTTAACCACTAAGCATAAGTTTGCAGTTTACAAACTCTTGCACTAACTGAACTTAGCGCAAACTTGCACTGCACTAAATTCGTTATTGTGAACGCTGTAGTACATCTACCTATGTCAAGTTTTCTAACCATAACTACTAACACTAACCACAAATATCGTGTTGTGAATGAGGATTTAAATTGTTTATTTATTTAAACAATTAACATACCGTCCTATTTATTTATGTGATATTTAGTTCAATAACTGTTCATTTATTTCACTTCGTGTTTCAATTTTAAACTGCCGGTCTATTGCAGACTGCTGTAAACTCTACGCGATATTTATATCACCATATTTATGTCACTATTTATTTATATCGCCATTCAACTGTCCGACTTCCCTCGCCGGACTCCAATCGTCAGTTAACTTCCACTGTCTGAACTCTATACTCAAGTCAACTCTATATTCAATTGACTGACCGCTTTCAACTAACTAACAGAACTTTTCTCCTCGGTTAGAGCTGCGTCGCTATTATATCTCTCCATTATTCTAGAATATTCCAAAATATTTCCAGTAACGTTCCAGAACAATATTACAAAAGGATTCGCCAAGCGTGGGTAATTAAGCTTATCTCCCCGTTTGTTTACACAGGTGTCCGCTTGCGTCGACCGCTTGTGGTGCAGCAATTGTGTTATCGCATTTGAGAAACGATTATATTCTAGTACTTTCTACCTGTGTTGTCGACACCGTGCGCTATATTTAGTGGCATAGGTACTCGCCCGTTACAATATGATTGCAAATCAAGAACTAGATATAGTAATCAAGATAGAACATAAACAACTGGGCTGGTACGGACACATAATAAGGATGGATCATCCTAGTAAGAAGATGTAGTGGAAGCTGGAAGTCGGAACAAAAGGGCAAGTAGAAGACCGAGGAAAACATGGAAAGGAATAATAGCAGACCTTGGTAATAACAGAGGTAAAACCTTGGAAGAAATGAAAAAATGGTAAAGGACAGAGAGAAGTAGAATGAATGGATTGAAAATTATTATTGAGAAAAAGATATCACACATCCAACTATGTTTATCAGGGTTATGGAGAAAAGGAATAATTTTGGACTGAGTGAATTAAACTTAGCAATAATGTTTCCATATTGAATTCAATTTTTTTGTGAAATTTGACAATAAAATAAAAAATCAATCTGCTTTGTACGTAGATTTCGGTAATGATGACAATTATGGCAATAAGTATTTCTGTTTTGTTATGATATGACATTGGTTCATTAGATACCATTTCCTAAAACAACTGATTAAGTAAGGGTGATTACCGAGCAGTTGATTAGCATTGTTTTTTCTCTGACAGTCGTATATAAATTATTTTACAGAAAAATATTTCAAATAACAGTTATTGAAAATTTATTGTAGAGCGGCCGTCATTTGCATCATCAGTGCAGAATTCTTGTCGTTGCCCTTAGTTGCCATAGCAACAGTCCGGCTTGTTCACGTCAAAAGCCAGTGTCGTTCGTGTCCTGTTCTGACGTTTAGTTCTAATGAAAATGCATCATTTTATATATCGTATGATTAGTCAACAAATAATTTTTAGAGTTAGGAACAGGGAAATATAAATGTATTAAGAAGAATTGGAGTAACTGTGCAATGCTTTACAGATGAATTTCTGCCAAACAATTTACCTAGATTTTATACCCGAAAGAGATAATATTTAATACCAGAAAAGGTCAAATAATTAATTAAACTGAAATGTTCCTTGAACAATACACTGAATTAAGATTACCTCTGTAATTGCGGTCCGTTTCATTAGAACTAAAAGATTAAAGGAATCAATCTGTCTTGTTTGCAGAGCAGTGATAATCCATAAGTTTTCAAACATGGAAATATTAAAGATTTGAGTATAGAAGGGATAAGTATTTGTGGTAATTAACTAAAATAAATTGAAAAAAAATCAATTGAATTACAGTGCGCTTTAACTAAGTATTTGGTAAATAATTAAATGGCATGCCACTGCCTAGAATATCTGTGGTCACTTCGCGCATCTATTGCTGACGTAAATGGCTTTTTATTAACTGACGGCCACTCTACACATCTTTTATTTTATGTATTTTCTCCAAAATTAATGATTAACAGAGAAAAAAACAATGCTCGCCAATTGCTCGCTAATCACCCCTAATCAGATAATCATTCTAACGGTCATAGTGTTTTTGTAGACGATTACACAATCTCATTTTTGTTAAAATCGACATTGGTTGTTTTTGTATTAAGCTATAGATATTTCCACTTCTAGAAACGCCAATCTGCTTCTAATCGAAGATTTCGGCAACTTTGATATATGTACATGTACATTGAGGTCATTTACCAAACGTAAAAGAAAGGTTCTAAATTATGTATCCCAATGTTAGATGCTGGTACTGTATTATAATTTTTAAATTAACTTTTATTGTTTTTAGTTCAATACTAACTGTAACGACAACAAAATATTTATGGATAGAAGTAAGGGCAAACTAGGGTTACTTGCTATTTGCGAAAACTAAAATGTATTTCTTCTCAATAACTTTCGGTTTTGGCTTTCTGATGGCTTGCTGCAGTATATTATACTGTTACAGCTATTTATATTGGGAAATAACTCAATGCCACCCCTTGTTTGCCGAATTCTTTCAATTATTCACTCAGTTGAATCCCAGCGTTTAGTTTGTCAAAACGAGCGGGCATTCCAGGCTGTTTCAATAATTGATGCGTTACAAATTTTACGCAAACATTAGGGGCTTCGAATTGCAGGTTTTTTTTTAAATTTCTACAACGAAACATTTGTAAATTACATGTTTGTGGTTACGCTGAATTCGCTGTTCAATTAGAAATGGAAACTTTTTAATTGTTTACGTTATACTGAATCGTAAACGTGTTATCACAGACCTCTGTCTGTAGTGTAAAGAAAGATTTTAGGGGCGAAGTCCGTTAAAAAATTTACGGGCTGTTAAAACTATAGCAACATATATACAGTTTCATTTATTTATTATTTCGCTTCGCCATATGTTTCCAAAAACGATTTCGATCAAATAGTTTAATGTATTGTGTTGTAGGTTCCAATATATATTTTTTTTAAAATTATTTACAACATTGTATAGTGTCCAACCGTTACCCGAAATTTACATGCTCAGTGCTCGCTCGGATAACAAACTCGCTTGTCTCGCTCGTTAGGTATCATGCACGCCTGTAAAGTTCTGAGTACTATTACATAGAAATCGAGACACGGTCATTAGAGCAAAGTTTAATGTTTGAAATACATACCACAGAACAAAAATCTGGTGTTAATATTTCTTTTGATATCCTTCAAAAACATTTTCAATTCTAAAAATTATATAAGAGTATATTTACGTACAACATATATTAACATTTCAAGGGTGAATTAAAACATTCGCACGGCCTAATACAGAATAGGCGATAGTGGAAGCATAACTTTTTTTTGTCCGCTTGCCCAGACAGTGACCTTTTTCAAGCCTCTTTCGCGTGTGAAAAGTGGTTAATTTGTTAACAGTTCGACAGACCGTACGCATGGCCTGTTCGCATTGTTAAGAAGTGAAACACACTCAAAACAGGTACTCAAAAGGCCACTTTTTATTGTGTGTACCACGAGTGCAAATTGTAAAGTGTGACGAAGTCACATATTTTCGTACGTTTTCTTCAAATTTCCCCGCAAAAGTCGACACACAGAGCCATAGTTTTCCATAGACACGAGTTGGTCAAAACTCCAAGTTCACAGTCTTCCCAGTGATTTCCATTCTTCCTAGCCGGTCCGTGGGCTTTGTAATCAGGGCAGAGAACGTCATCCAACACATTTCTTTAGGTTTTGCTCAGAAGTCGGGATAAAAATTATGTTTTTTTTTTTGTCAAAGCACGCTTAGGAAACTTACTAGTTAAGTGAAGATGTACAACTGCGGCTAGCCGAAATACCCATAATCCACTGGCCAACAATAGGACTCTTAAGGACACGATTCCATTCACTGAGCTGGGAGAAAACCACTGGGAAATCCATTTGACAATTTAATAATTATTTATCGTATTCATATAATATTTAATTGTATATTTTACCTGATAATAACTATCACGGAAAAGCTGGAAAATTATTTTTTGCTTATATTTTAAAGACACAAAATAAACATTTTTACTAACCCTGGCTTGAGCCAATCAGACACCGCGATACAACTCCACCTTCTACCCAGTAAGATAGCCGATAGCATCTCCCTCTTGCAACGCGCAAATTTCAACCAAATTTGGGTATAAATATCGCTCACGGAACTTCAGAAAGGACTTCTTACAATAGCTGCGTCGGCCAACTAAGAAGTCACTTCTTTTTGCGATAGCTGCGACGGCTAAACCAAGAAGAACAGTCTACCTACAGCATCTGTAGTCTAAAAGTCAACGACACGCGCGTCGCGAACTGCCCTCAGTAAGATGGTCCTGAATCCGAGCGAGAGTGTCACCTCAGAGACAGGATTCCAGTCAAGAATAGTAAAGATATACCACATCAAATTAAAAGTTAGAGTCAAAGAGACAAATTTCCAAGACATTTTTTTTTATTCTTGTTACATATTTGTACACTTGGTGTATGTTAATAAAATGTTTAAGTTTTACACTTTTCACAATCATTTATAAATAATAATCTTGGACTTCCGACTTGCTATCCGCAATCCTAAACTACCCCTCAAACAGACAGTTCACAGATTGGCGCCCGAAAGCAGTAACAGCAAACCCAACACAGGGGTAGGTAAGTCACAGAAGTTGGTAATTTAGTCTAAGTGTCAAATAAATATCTTTCATTTTAGTTGTCATTACTCATGGATAATTACTGAAATTAGATTTTTTAAGGTATTTATTTGTAGGTCTTTAATATAATATGTAAATATAAATTTTAACTCTAACCTAACTTGTAAGTAACTGTTCTCAAAATGTTAAATGTTAAAATAAATAAAAAATCAAATGATAATTTTGAAGTAAAAGTAAATTAATGCGAAATAGCTAAAGTAGTATAAAAAGCATATATGTATTGCAATGTTCATTTATAATACTTGTCTTTCAGTATACTATTGTGGGGTTATGTGAACTGTCATTAGTGTCTATGCGAAGTTTAATGTTAATCTGCTATTTTGTGGCCAATTGGAATTTTTTAAATTAACGGGTTCGTTGACTTCACGAGGTAGTGAATTTTTATGCTTGCACTGTATCGACTGGTGCTTTGATTCAAGCTGATAGTGGTTTACCCATGTCTCATCGGTATTAACATATTTATCCATAAATATATCAGAATTAGCTTCATAGTGGAGCGACAAGTCAGACAACGTCTGGAAACGAACACGTTTCTGATCAATCATCAAAAGCCAGGGGAGCGTGATGTAGGATATCACTATATGAATCATAGTTACGAACTCGTTCATAGGAGATGCTCATAGCCTCTGTCATTTCTCGAACTTTGATTCGCTCATCTGCCATGATCATATCGTGAATAAAATTGATGTTTTCTTTATTGATAACAGATACAGGCTCTCCCACCTATAAATTAAGCTGTCCACTTTTTTGTTACTGTGCATTTGTCTGGTCTGCATGAATTTGCTACCGTGTTAAGCCCTGTTTTATAGATCACGGTATTCTATTTTTTTCCTTTTTTTCATCTTCAGGGTATGTTTTGAACACTGCTCTTGTTTTTCTTTTACGAATTGTGTTCATTAAGCTGGTATCCTAATTATGACGCAATTTCTTCTCTGACATAATTTCATGTGTAATTCAAGTGGCAGTTTTCCAGCTCTCGGTGCAGCTGAAAATTTTTACCCTCGCCATAATATTATTTTGTAATTTGGTTGGTGTTGGTGCACTTGTGGAAAAATGTCTGCTGATGAATAATCGTGCGGGGTTGTTAGTACGGCGTGCTATGCTGCATGCGTCGGTCGATAGCCGGCAAGGACAATGGCTGAGCGCGAGAACGAGACAATCACCGTTATCTCGGCGCCCAGTTTACGACTGGCTGGTATTGTCAGCCCCAGACCACGGCAGATGGTGTCTGCTAATATATTATCATACATAAACAATAGCGCATGGCCAAATTGCCTTCATCAACCGTTAAAAATGCATTCATGCACACACAGACAAATCTCTATAATTCGATTGTGCTATGATTATTACACCTATAATAAAAGTCATTTTTACCACAAACAGAAAGCCATTTTTGTAGAATCTTTAAATGTAGATAATCTTTGTGCATTTTATATTTAATGTTATCACGTTATGATAGTGACTATATTACAAATTATTTTTACATAGATATTTCTGTAAAATTCAGAGCCGTGGACAATTAAAGATATGAATATTGATGAAAGATTTTTCTGTAAAATTAATGAACTTGAAAGGAACTTGAACCCAGGACCTTCCTTAGACTAGTTGGATGCTGCCTCCACTAAGCTACAAATTCCCCACGAAATCAGTGGATTATTTGCTAATCTTCAATGTGCACATTCTCCTCTTCAGAGTATTGCATACTCATCTACGCCGCAACATACTAACGAAAGACTGGGGCACCTCGCTGAGTACTTTGAAGCTAGTCACTAAAAGACCAAATATTTTTGGTAAAATGTTAACTTGAGACTCAGTCAATACAGCATTTATTATTATAAAATAGACGTTACATTTTACATTTATACCTGCCTACCTTTATGGGTCTACAAGTCCACTATCATTGTTTTTACCCAATAAAATTAATAATGGTTGCATTTTTGCTGTTTGAAACAATGAACATCAATAAATTATACGTAGTTGGAAAGCTAAAAAAAATCTCCTTTCAATGGTGTAACTTTCTAATATGGCGTCCATATAAAAATCATTACTTTGACCTTATAACTCGAAATCTAACAGTGATAAAAAAATTGTGCACCGTCGTTCGAAACATAATAATAGCTATTTGTGTATTAAGAGCGCAAAATGGGACATTGTCGATTGAGAGGTTGTTGACATTCTATCAAAATCGACAAAATCCATTTGCGCTCATAACACACACACAAGATTTTTTGTAGAGTCCTCCACCATAACAAAAATAGTTATTTGTATATCAAGGCCGCGAAACCACTCTTTAGCGTACCGAGAGAAAAATTGTCGCCGAGACAGCTTGCGGCCGAGGCAAGACAATCTCGAGGGCGCTAAAGGATTTCGCGGACAAGGTGTACACAATATTTTTTGTGCAACCGTAAAAAATATGTGATTACAAATTTTATTAATTTTAAACAGTTTCAATGTAAATAGAAAGTTAGCTTTCAAGGTGGCTATGGTATTAACATTTGAAAAACAAAACCATGTAATTCTCAAGTGTCAAAGTGGTTGTTTACCGAAATTCAATTTCGCGACCGTTATGGTAACGGCCGCGAAATTGAATTTCGCGGCCTGTATTGTAGTTGCGAAATGCTTATTTCGCGTCCGGTTGCACAAAAAATAATAAAGGGTACAATTTGTACTTACAGTACTACTCAATAGTTTTGCAGTGAAGATACGAACGTATTCAAATATGGCTTCAAGATATTGTTTTGACTTTCGTTTTTACAAAAAATTAATGCCAATTTTGTAATGAATATTATAAGATTTTGTATAACGTATTTGTTTCAAGTACATTAAACTAGTGCAGTGGAAAAGTGGATGTCCACTGGGAGCGTTCACGCTAAACTTTTGCAGGTGGCACCACAACTGTCCACACAATTTGTTTTATATTTAATTTTAATTTATCGTTATTTTCCATTCTTCTTGAGCTATTGCTTCAATCTAATCTAAGCATTTTATACTTTCGTTTTTGTAAATAAATGCCCTATTTTATTTTCACAGCAGTGCGTCATTTTGTTTGGTTATGTAATATACCGACAGAGCAGTTATGTTGTATAGGTAGAAATTTGGACAGCGAGCGTTTTTTTACTTTGTCACGCATGAGCGGCAAAGTGACATTTTGCGTTGACAAAAGAGAGCGCAAATGGCTACTTTGTATATCGACTGTAGAAAAATAAATTTACCTAAAGAAGTGCAAACAAAAATTCCGTATTATTTCATATTTAGATGTTATTTGTTCAAATAAAAAATATCATTATCTTATGGAATGTTCGAGAGCTCTCCAGAAGTAATGGGCTGCTATATAAAACGACACAACTTTGTGTGAGGAGCAATTCCGTTAGAGAAGACAGTCAGGTCAGATGTGTATAAAGACGCTGTGGAAGTCAGTTGAGTATACAGACGATGTGAAAGTCCCGTGAGGGAAGTTGAACTTCCTTAAATAATTTCTATAGTATTAAAGATACAATAAATACTATATGATAATCTTATAGAAGACTAAGGGCCACATCCTAATACAGAAGAAAATATATTTTTTAAATCAGTCATTCTCAAGTTGCAGCACAAATATATATTTTTTTACTGTGATGATATATATTTTTTAGGCCCATTCGATGGAGTATTTTTTCTGAATTCAACAATGCACTAATTTTATGTTCTACCATAACAAAAGTATTGAGAATAATTAAATAGAAATTTAAATAAATTTGATTTTTATAGCCATTTTCCAGTAGGCTATGTATGAAAAACATTAATGCTATCTGGCAAATTGAGTTATTTACGATGGTATCAAATACAACATTATTTATAAAGTTATCTGTTTTATTTTAATGTGTCTATTGGTTTTTCATACATAGCCTACTGAAAAATAACTATAAAAATGAAATTTATTTAAATTTCAATTGAATTTTTCTCAATATTTTTATGTTAGGATATAAAATGAATACATGGCTAAAATCAGAAAAAAATACTTTACCCAGCTTGCCTGGCCTCATCTGGCGTCTCGGCCGCAAAAACTGACTTCAACACAAAAAAAATAGCTTTCTACTCCTAGTAACATAATATAAAATTATTTTGTATTCGGATACCATCCTTCGGCTGCTATAAGATTATCTTATAGTATTTTATTGTAACTTTAATAATTTAGAAATTATTTGAGCTAGCTCGTTTAGCTGTTACAACAGTATTTTTAGTCTTAAATTAGTATTTAATATTTTTTTAACCATAGTTACCGGCATTTTTATTTTCCTTTAATATTTATTTATCGTGTAGTAACTTTTATTTTAATTAATAATATTTCCCTGATCTTTACACTTCACCCATATAAATAAAAAGTTACAATATCTTTTTGAAATACTTACCTAGCATTCCAAGTTCAACAATATACTATTGTAAACTATCTACGTTTTATTTGTAATTCTTCTCCACTGAACATTCTTGTAACAATATAGTCAAAGTAATCCTGTTCTTGTTTATTTTGCTGTGGTGCTTGTGAAACAAAGTATTCTCTCCTATTTGTCTCTTCATATGGCCTCAAGAATTTGTAGAATAAAATGAGCGTAACATAAGCCACTATAAAGTGACACCTTTTTGTTCATATTCCCTTGATATTCGAAAATTTTAAACACAAACTTGCTCTGAAAATTCCCCTTGATTGCAGGTAGTAGTTCCTTCGCAGAGATTGTTATCCAAGCGTACATTTTCGTTTTCCACTCTCCAGATTTATATTTCTTTTCCTCGTATGTGGAAGCCGGGAACAAATGGTTAATCTTATCTAACATTTGCTCCCACGTAAACGGTTAGCTTGTACGCTTCGTACATTTGTTCTACAACTAGTGTTTCATTCGGGATTCATTCCGCACGCCAAATTATCTTCAACGACACGGACTTATGTTTAGTTATCTGTTCTTATTACCCTGATCTGGGAGAAGATTGGGACCCTAACTTACAACATGAAAGGAAAGAGATTATTGATTTTGCAAAGACTATTTTTAAAATTTAATTTCGTTTAAAGTTTGAACATTATTTTGGAAACTACACAGTCCACAACTAAAAATTATGTTGGAATTAATATTATTCCAAAAAAACCGTGTTATATAATTCCGTATGCCGTTTGGAATAATTCCACAGGGCTTTCGACAAATCAGAATCTGTTTAGCCGCATATTAGCGCAAATATCTTGGTTCGGTTCCTATAGCTATGACTTTTTGTTTCATATTTATTTATTTCTGTATTCGCGTTTGACATATTGAACACTTTTGGAGCCTTCTGTTAACATTTGCAGATTTTTGGAGATCTCTAGAGCAGTAAGTTTAGCTAAATAATAATATATTACTAAAAAAATTAACTAAATAATATTTTGTAGAGAAAAATGTCAAGTGGCAATGAAGATATAGATATGGAATGTACACCACAAGGAATAAAGGACTTGCTAATGATACAATGGGCCAGTTATTACGAAAAAAGCAAAAGATAGGTATAAATGCTGTTATTATATGCAATTTATGGACCGGTAAACGCCCGCACGGTACAAATATGTCATCATCATTACCGAAATCTGCGTACAAATCAGATTGGCACACCCAGCAATGGGTAATATGCCGTGATGATATATTTTTTATTTTTTATATTTATGAACTGACGTCAAAAAATTATTTAATGGTTATGATAATTGTTGTAATCAATCAACATTTTTTGTATAATATCTAAAATCTTGTTGGCGAAAGTATAATCTACAACACGTTTATAATGGCATAGTCAACACTCCATTACTTGTTGTAGAATATACCATAAGAGATCAACTGAAAAAATAAGATGAAATATATATTGTAAATTATTAAATTCTGAACTGCCCGTATATCTGTTACCATTATTTGTAGTTTCTATCGGATTTGCGCTTGCATGAAATCAAACCCTGCCACTCTGGTTAATCCCTCTAAACTATATTGTTTATCCTGTCCGGGGATTGAATCATGAAAATGATTTGGTGTTTGCTCGATAGCACTCAATTCATCGCCATTGCCGTTCCGTTGCTGCAATATGTGGTAATCGTTGGTTGGTGGGCCCCCAGGCAGGGGTGTTGTGTGTGTTGGTGTTTACTTGCTGACGCCGGCGCTGATGACGTCACGGGATTGAGTTAATCGCGTCGACGGCGGTGGGCACGCATTACTTCGCCCGTCCGATCTCATTAGTTTCCAATCTGCAGGGTGCCGTCGGCGAACGGCGACTGAGGACAGGATATAGGAAGAAGCAGTGGAACCTGTGTCGGTGTTTGTTTAAATATCGCTCAAATGGAATTAGTGGTTGGTGACAAGGATGATTGTTTACCAAACAGAAATGGGAAAAATTATAAACCCCAAAGTGAATTCTGCATTTCATTATAATTCTTTTGCAATAATTTTAACTGCTTAAACAAATTTAGGAAATATTGAATGAACCTTTAGTAGGAAGTATATTTGAAGATGGAATTAATAACCTCAAATGCTTTTTCAATATAGGCTATTTTCACAAAATGGCATTATTAAAAATATCTGCTTGAACAATATTATGCGGAGAAGCTACTTAAATACTAACTTTTCAACAAATATCTTCAAGATGATAAATCTTTTTATAGCTTTATATACAATGTGGGATTAAAAAGTATGGAATATTAAAAAAAACAGCGAACTCTACGGGTTTTTTAAACGCTAAAACACGTCGATTTTAGTTTTTAAAAATACAAACTATTATGTGCGATTCACCCTCCGACTTTCATTTGTTATGAAGTCATCACAAAATATTTAATTGGCAATATAGAATTTTAGTAGCGGAATCTGATAGTGATTTTTCTTCCGTTTATCATCATGCAAATAAATCATAAGGTTGCATAAAAATTCACTATCGGATTCCAATACTAAAAATCTATATTGCCATTTATTGCTGACGCCAAATATTTCGAATTTTAAAGGGCATAAAATTGACCCCTGTGGTGCACACTCCACGCCAGCAGTGAGGTGACGCCTGGTAAACCCCTACTCGGTAAAAATATGTCATCATTATTACCGAAATCTGTGTACAAAGCAGATTTGTACACCCAAAAATGGGTAATATGCCATACACATCAATATGTATTTTTAAAAACTATACTCGACGTGTTTTCGCGTTTTTAAAAAACCGGTTGAGTTCGCTGTTTTTTTTTAATATTTCATTCTTTAATGCTATACTGTATATTCTCATTGTAAAAGATATATCGTATATTTGAAAATCAAGCACTGAATTGTATAAATGCGAATATATTTTTCATAACCTATTCACCTATTGAATAAGATAGAGTATAATTTATGGGAATAATTTAAATTATGCATGCTAAGAGAAAATTATACAATACTTGCAATGGAGTAGGTATGAGATAAATTTTTTTCCAATAGAGGTAATATTATGTTAGTAGTAAATAGAACTATGATGATAACAGTTACACTTTTCAGGATACCGGTAATATTACCGAACGCGGTTTCTGAAAAGTTTGGTAAACCTGTAATTTGAGATATTTCTCATTTGACAGTGTCTTTTATTGTCCGCTTGTTGTGATTCTGTACAAAATGGAGTTTTGTATGTTTATTAATCGATTGTCATAAGCTTTTTATGTATATTTATTTACTTTTATTGTAGTTCATGATTTACGTGTATGACCAGATCGTTCGAAAATTAAATTCAAGAACCACAACTTTACATGTACCGCGAATCAAAACCGTGGTATCGATGGTTTCATTTTCAAACATAATATAAAAATAATATAATCGTATTTTTAAAAAAATTGCTAAATATTAATAGAATTCGGGGAAAACGGCATTAAAAATTCTGTGACATCATCTGTGCAAAGTAATACAAGCAATTAGAACGAAAGAGATGAGGTATGCTATATCTCTTTCGTTCTCATTCGTCTACAGGAACATTGATAAATGAACATTTTCATTGACTGAAGTTTTTTCTAAATTCTTTTTTGATCGATATCAAGATTAAAAAGTCGACATAAACATCTATATCTTAACTATTTTAATTCATTATTTTTGGTTTACATTTTCCTACTAGTAGTAGTACAATGAAAACAGCGTTAGTTGCATCTCAGATTACAGAACTTGCAGATCTGCTATTCTGATGTCTAAAGGAATTGGGAATAGATTTTAAAAAATCGATAGATAGTGAATTTACGCTTGAGGGTTGACATTAGTTTGTTTCCAAAAACGTTTTCCATTTATCACTTACGTTCAGCACTTATCGTCTCCTATACTGAATTGTTATTCCATTTGCCTAAGGTAAAATGATCCGTAAATTCACCCACTACCTTTTTGCTATTCTCCTTCAAGCATCAACAAAATATTTGAGGCATCAACAAATTTCAAAATATTTAGAAACTGCAAGTACAGAGAAAATAGAGTTTTGAGCTGTTATTAAGTTCCTCACAAGACAAGGAAAAATCCCCTCAAGATCATCAGATAATTTATGAGGAAATTTTAATAGTTCACGGGGCTCTTGCCCTGCGAAAACTATGATTTATAAGGGCATAATCTTTTTAGACAAGGAAGACATTCGATTGACAAGACATCTGCCCGGCGAGACCCGGTTGAAGACACTTCTGCAGAAATTATCAAAAAAGTTGAAAAACTTATTTGTCAAAACATTGTATAGAAAAATATGGGTTTATTCCACAAAAGGTCGGGTATTTTTGATTTTTGGATATGTTGTACATTTAGGGGTCTTAAGAAAAAATACAAGTTTTTGACCTATAGTGGAAGAAAAATTAGCTTGCCGTAATGGTTGGTGCATGTCAAAAGTGAGTGCAATATAAAAATAATTTCTAAATGTCTGCTAATTGTACTTTAATTGGTCGGTAGAATATGCCGCTGAAACAAGACATGTCCCATAATTCGTTATTTTCTTTCAAAAAAATTAAATTCATTTTATAGTTTTGATAGATGTGCTTATCGCATTGCTATTACTTTAACCATCGCATATTGTTCTATACTTCGCATATCTCCCCCAAATTTGCGAATTGCTTATTGCCCTGGAACCCCAAAGCTCCAATTCATTTGTTAATGGCGTATCTATACAAGAATCCACCCCATCTCAAGGCAATAGACTAGGAGCATTAGTCTACATCCATGAATAATAATGCAATGAATTAGAAGCGACAGCGTTCCAAACATCTACATATCATCATTCCACACACGATAAACACAGAGTTAATTACGCCCCCGAAGCTAGTGTGAAGAGCACGTGGGGGTGGAAAAGTTGCTCTTTTTATCGTCGACCGCGGGATTACTGCTTTTAAACGAGATTACTTGCACGTGGACAAAGTATTTTCCACAGATAAAAACTTTTTACTAGTTTTGAGAACCGGTTAAGCCTCTTTTACATTATACTTTTTCTGGCTAAAATCTAGTTCCAATAATGAAACCCAAAATGTCAAAAAAGTATTATGTAAAGCAGGACAAAACGCACATCAAAGTTTCATACTTCTACTGACTTTTTTCAAACTAGATCCTACACTAATTTTTATCCAAGTTTCATACTAGATTTGCGTTCTGTGAGAAATGAGAACCGCCATTTTCTAAACATACAACTATCCTTCGAGCCATTAGAATGTTGCCAGTTAATTACTGCCAATTCATTCTTTAGATAATTAATAGCTTCAACTATACGGTCAGTCAACTTTTCGCGTGTATTTGGTTTACCATTATTATACACATGAGATTTGAGGCACAGAAAAAAGTTAAAGTCGACAACTCAGGTGACCGAGCTGGTCAATGTGCAGGACCACCATGTTGTGTGGTGAGGAACAATGCGATCTGGGTATCGCCTGAGGTATTCCGCAGCTGCAGCATGTCCACTTCCATAAACCTTACACGAAAACCATATCGGCATATTGTGCATTAGTAAAATGCGGCATAATGGCATAAATTAATAAGACAGCACAAAAATCACTCATTTGTCAAACATACGTTCATTCGTCAAGGCTAACTCAATTATCATTTTTTTAAAATTCCTTCGATATCTCCGAAACAAAGAGGAATTCACCTTATAGGTCATAGAACATTTTTTGATCGTAATAACCTCCGAAATAGGTATAAGTTTGTCGGTCGAGTCGCGGAACACCCTGTATATATATCAAGGCACTAAAGTTGTATTCTTTATCACGAACGTAGACTTTATTTGTCGAGGCCAGTAGGGTCGAGGAAAATAAACCATATAAGTGAGGAATTTCAGTGTCGAGGTGCATATTAAATATTATTTGAAATCGAAAAATTGTGAATATTAAAGGAATATTCATTTTTATAGGTTATGTGTACATATCTGTCATTCTGACGCTTAACGGTGCTAATTTCGGACATTAAAATTATTGTAAAGACCACTCAAAATTATGTTTTATCTGAAACTCGTTTATTGGAATTATTTAGTTCGTTCTTGTTGTACATAATACTTTCTGTAATTTTGCGTTCAAATTTACTATTGTACACAGCGTACACCTGTCTAAATTATCTTAAATGTATAATTATTATCATCAGGTTGGCAAAACTGCATTTGCATGAAATTGTCCTATAATTCTTCAATTTTAATGTCGATTGTTGTGCACTTGACGATTTCAAATAAACAAATTTATTATGTGGTAATTTAAATTTTTATTCAGTGCCTGATGGGATGTTATAATTAAAACATTTACGACACGATACTTCTTGCTTCAATGTTTTTTTATTGAATCTGTTTACATCTGCGTTCTCAATAAAATCACTCTACGACGAAGATACCATGGAGTTCACTGATTTACATTAGCGATACAATCACGATACGTTTTTTTGTTTATAATGAATAAATGTTATTATAAATATATAATTTCTAGTGTAAACTGAGCTACAGGATCCCACTGAAGTTCGTGAATTTTTCACGTCACAACCACGTTAGAGACGAGAACGGTTTTCCATATGGATTAACGTTACTCGCAAAATAGCGAGACATCATCCATATGGTAGTGAATAAGCACTACAGTATACAAAAATACAAAAATAATAAACAATAAAATAGAATCTAAAATTTGGTATTACAGACTTTTCTATTTATTGGAACAATAAATTAGATTTTGTTTACAAACGATCAACCGGAAGTGATACTTTACTTAAAGCTATTTCAAACATGGAATTGACGGGAGGTCGTGTGTTGGCCATATCAGATTTTTTCTAATGTTACTATGTTGCGTCCGAAATGTCATTTTTCTTTTTAAAATTTCACTGAAAAAGTAGTATTATAAATCAAGTCTTGTATCCTTTATATAAATCTCTTTACAAGGGAGGTATTGAACTGGCAACACCAAATTTTTATTCATATAGCCATATTATTAACAGTTTATAAATAAGTATAATAGGTATACAAATAATTGCCTTGCAAAAATAAACAGCACGTGTTTATATATATAAACATACATCCCGCCTACAATACCACACTTCCAGTCTTCCACACTCAATTTAAATTTAATGAACTTTGGCTTCCTCATCCTCCCAAAATATTTGTGACAGATCTTGTTTAGGCAACACGTTATTAATTTCAACTTCCCTTAAGTTGCTGTCATGTTAGGAAGTTCTTACGTTCTGTAGCTGAAGTTAATAATACGAAGTTTGTTGTGTAATGATTTCAAACTGGCGTGCTCTCTGATTGCGTCGTTTATTGCTTGATGTGCACAGTATACTACACTCCATGCGGTTTAAGTCCCAGGTGTACGGAATGATTTGACCGGACGATACGCAAACTTGTTGTTAGGAACACATGTTGACCTTTCACATTACAATAGGTTGGTTTTCACAAACAGCAATATCTGTTTCAATTCGAGCAACACAGAAGATAGAATCAATGAATAGTATTTGCATATTGGAAATCAAACCTTATGTAAAAGCTCTGATGCAGATAACGTGGAATATTAATAGATTGTGTAGGTGTTACATTGACGATGCGATTGTTAATCATGACAGAAATAAGAAAGGGCAACGATCAAAGGAAAATAATTATTACGGTACATTTACAGAGCGGATACATTGAAAACAAAATTATAAATTACGTGTTAACAAATACTCGAAATCTCTGTTATACAGCATATATTTTACAAAACCGACGTTTTAGTTTACAACTATACTTAACTTCTTTATTTTATTTAATTGAAGTAATGTTAGAATTTGTTAATTTTCCTTGTGTGTTATTAAGACGTTCTTTATGCACGTTTTGTTTTCATTCCGAAAACTTAACTCCTGTCAAATGTCCCATTTCAGTGCAAGCAATTTTAAGTTTATACTTCACTAATTGCAAGATTTTCTCAAAAGACTCATGGAACTAGTAATAATATAATTATCTAAACTTCTAAGTAATTCAATTACTGCAACTAAGAAATGAAGACGCACTCATAGACCTACTCGTAGACAAATTGAGATTAACTCCGTATTTCATTTTTCATTTATTTGCTTGTCAAATCAAAAAAAAATTATACTTTAATTTTCAGATAAACAAATTTTGTTAGATTAATTTAATTCTGCTTTGGATTGTCCTTAAAATTCTAATAGCTGTATAGTTCAAATGAAAAGCAGGATTCCATTAATTTCGTTCAGACAAGAAAATCAATCATGGTGAATTGTATACGATTTTGCTTTCTGCCTTCGTTACGACCTTTGTTGACTACTCATAGAAAATAATCGTAAAAGCTGATCCATTTGTGTATCTCGCGAATAAAAATCTAATGTGGCCAGCATATTACCTCCAGCTAAGTTCATTTCATTTTATGTCACATTCATTAAAATATTTTTTTTGCAAATACATCGGCACGGTTTACTTTTTAAAGAGGTCTGATTAATGTCATCTGTACCATGAACTATGGCTATACTACATTTCACGTAAGAAAATAGCTTTGGTTCAGATAGGGATAATAATTCTGCCTTTTGATTGGTCAGCAGAATGCAAACAAAAATGAAAAAAATATCACTCTTGTCAATTGTCAGTTATCAAATAAAATCTGCAGAATTATGTGATGTTTAACAATGTCTTGTTGTAATTTTTAATATTCAGGTCTTGGTCATTTTTATAGAAAATGTTTGGTTTCACGAATTTATATGATATATTTAATGCATGTAAAAACGATCAGCTCTCAATCACCATCTACTATTTTCTTCATGAAATGAAGTATAACGTGATTTATATAGCCATGCGTATAACGTTATTTTAAGTCAGTGTCACTGACACTCTGTCGGGATCTTATTTTTTACAATATTTGGTTTCACATTTACTTATAAACTTGCCAGTTGACTTGTTTTTGAATTTTGAATACTTTTATGCGAATAGAGTCGTGAATAAAATTTATCACTTATTAAAATTTGCTTGAGTTACAGTGTTAAACAAGAAAATCAGGGAAGAATAAAATTATTCTTCAAAGAAATAAATTCATATCAAAACACAAAAACAATTTTTGAAAGAGTAGATATTTGAATATGAATCTAAGGATAATAATTTTACGTTCAACATTTTATGAGAACTTTTGTACTAAAGAAAGTATTTCCCAAAAATATGTCTGTAAAAGAATACTGAATATGACAATAGGAAAACTTTTACACCAGTCGTGTATGGTTAAACTTTTCGGCATAATAATATTCAGCGGGTAACTCTAATGGAACAATGTTTGTGAAAGTTGAAAAGAGCATAAAATATTTGTCATGTACGGCGATGTTTTCTCGTGGTAGTCTAACCTCACCCTAGAAGTTGTCATGCGGTGTGTGTTTGTGTGTGTTATGCATGAAGTTGAGGTGTGCCCTTATCAAACAAACACACCCTGGAACTCCGGATTATAAGTGGAAGCGAACCGCAGGTGAAAATGTGCGTGTAAATATTTCCAGAAGCCCATTATCCGGCCCTGCAATTTAGCCCATGTCTCCGCACACGACGTTATTAGGATACTGTTATTATCAAAATTACCACAAAATTGTCTACGATAATACGATGGTTCGTACCAACACCTCACTCAAATAAACTGCATTTTAAAATAGATAACAACCAACAAATGAATTGGATGTTTTGACAGTTAACAGACTGTTTAACCAGTGATGAAAATACCGGACTTAAGTATAAAATTAATAATAAAGAAAATTGTCATTGTCCATATTTGTTCAATCTCCTCTTTAATCTTCTTAATTACAATGTTTTGTTGTTGTTTTATTCAAGTATAAGTTTTTTATTTTGTGTTCACGTAAATGAAAGTGCCTTTCCACTATTGAAAACCCCGTGCTGACGAAGTTGTAAAACAAAATGAAGTAGTTTTATCTGGCTTTGTCTAAACATAAACTGTAGTCAATTGTGTAGAGCGAGTTTGAAGAGAACGGGATTGATTCTCCGAAGTTTCCAAATTAAAAGTTTTCAGGTGGCCTGGTTTCTATTTTAAAGTAGCAGCGGCTACGTAGTTTATTTCTCGTTGTGCGTTATCATGTAATAACTTTGATGGTAGGACAAGCGTTACTAAAAACATTGTTCCCAAGTAGCGTTTGAGTTGAGTTTCCAGTGCTGCACATACCTTGTCTCAATTTACGTGGAGCCATCGAAATAGCGGGCACGTGCTTCAATCGGCCATCGCTCTTATCGGGAGAGGAGAGATTTTCCCGGAAGTCACAGCAGAACAAGAACAATTCTGCCGCCGTTGTTTCGACACAGAAAATAGTTACGAAATATTTTCTCTAAACATTCATACTCCCACCAATCAGTTCTGTTCCAACCTAGTAGTTTCAGTTGTAAGTGTCCATATATCTTTAACCTTGTTCCCATCTTAAAGATTAAATTCATTCTGTAAATATTATAAAACTTTTTTTTGTACACAATAACATTCATAAATTCCCAATTCATTATTGAGCAACATGATCTCGTCATTGTTCGTTAATAATTATAAGTACCTTTGTTCATTTTTTAAATTATGTTTCGTCTAATTTTTCTATTTTCAAATATACCATTCTTTGATGTTGCAGTTCACTACTAATTGTACATTTTATGGAAAAGGATAGTGCAAGAACACCTTAGGCTGAACTTATTTCAATAAATTTATTATTTAAATATACTTAATGTTAGTATATGTACATGATAATGTGAATCTATTGCTTAAAAGATAGTAATAGGACTCTATCCTAATTTTTCTATTATTATTTTTTTGTGAACTACGATACGTTTTGTTCTTTAATTTAATAATCTTTCGTATGTTCCGAAAACGTATTGACTGTTTTTGAGCGGGTTAGAATTACATTGTGATATTCTAGATAATGCCGAAAAAATTCTGGTATTATTTAACACGTTCACTGTGGAATTTTTATTTCGAGTTTTCCTTTAGCACGATTCCACATAATTTAAATCTATTATACCATACATCTAAATCGAATTCTGCGGTAAGGGTTATTTATCCTTAAATTTTTATTTTAAATATTTCAATGCAACGTTATGTATGAATGGAGGAATGTTTTTAAGGTTGAGAACTACTATACAAAGAAAATTACAAATGTTCGAGCCGATAATCGTGGAATAATAAAATTTATTTTACTTAAAATTGAAGGACAATCGATGATATTATGTAGTAATTTGCACAGAAATATAAATATATTTCTCGTTTGCTGCAATAATGAGAGGTAACCAAATCGCTGTAACTGAGTATTTTGTTCAATTCCTATGGGAGGAAACAGATTATCGTTTCTGTTCTATAAATATTTCAGGAAACGCTTTTGTACAGATTTTAAATCATTTATATAACATTTATACGTAGGATGCTATATCAGACCAATATTCCAATTTTTCAGTATAAAAGTATAGTACAATATTTTTAATAAATTAAAATCATTGAAACATTTAGTATTCCTAATAATAAATCCCAATAATTTATTACATGATTTGAATGAAAAGAAAAGGATAAGGCAGGATCAAAATAAACACATAAATCTTAAATAATGTTGTTACGTTTAAGAGGAGTGTTATCAATACTGTATTCATATGTAATAGGATTTTTCTTACGGTGATATGATATAATTTTGGATGGACTTAAATATAATCTGTTATTTTTACACCAATTGTTCACAGAATTTATTGTAATTTGTAAGGCTGAGCAATCGTTATTGTTAGATATTGGACAATATAGTTTTAAACCGTCTGCAAATAATAAGTTCGTACAATTGGCTTCTTTACATATGTCATCTATACAATGTACAATGGTAGTACAATTTTTATAATTAACGCTTTAAAGCAAAATCTTTTTCGTATATTTACACATCTCACATGAAGACGGATTTAAATTGACAACAAAATATATACGAAATAACAAGTTTAGTGATTAGAACATATTACGACATGAATTGGTTCTAAGTATTAATCGTCTCTAATCGCATATGATTTATATTTTTCATAATATGCGCTGAAGAACTAAACATCTAAAACAAAGTAAACTTTAAAAACGTGTTCTTCTTTTAGTAAACTTCATAATGCTTCCGTTTACTATTAATTTCCATAGAATTTTGCAAAAATTACAGTTTCCGCAAAATCTTAATTAGCTATCAAATTTTACCGAACTATGGGAATGTATAGAAAGGAAAAATAGATACGAGTACTCCGTAATGTCAAAGAAATTCTAGTGTTACTGAAGATAGATTTGATAATTCTATTATTTCTATGGAGGTGATTAGTGATTTTATATTGGACAAACAAGTACGTGTAAATCATTTTACTTTTTCTTCGTGGCGATTTTGTAGGGGACGAATTTCCGGTGTCCGTCCTGCTTCCTGTCCCCAGCGAATCGAACTGAGCTCCTTTGTGAAAAAGATGAATGTTTAATTTGGCTTAACCTATAAAATCGAACTATCCAATATCTCATGGCCATTCTTACGCTTTGCAAACCAGCCTGCAGCTTCCCACGAGACTCTCTTACACAGAATTGATGAAGGAGAAGATGAGAAAGATCCTTCATCCTTCACCATTTTGAAAAACGATCCTTTCGTATGGGAAATTTCAAAGTTATTGCATTTGATATAGGTGGTGAACACTATAGATTAAACATGCTACAGGTAAGCAATAAAAAAGTTATGAATTTTTAACTTACTCTCTGATAAAAATTTCAGAAACATTTAATAACCTTCGACGACCTAAGGCCTACGGGAGTACGTTTTAATTTAATACAAAATTGAAACGCACAAAGGACTACATTGTACATACAGGATTTATGAAATTTAAATATTACAAAAGTTTTATATAAAAAATGTTAAACGCAATATTTTTTCACAACATAAATTTTGAATAGTCTATATCTGTTGATAATACCGGGGGTTAAAGTTCAGAAAAGCTTCGAAAACATCATCACATGATTAAAAAGTTTTCCTCTTTGAAATTCATTCAGCAGTGAACCACTAATGATATTCCAACCTCTGAACCTTGTCTTTTCCAATGTTTATTTGTTTGGGGCTCTTGAAAAATTTTCTCGCTTGATTATTATTATTATTTTTTAGATGTAGAAAATACCTTAGTTTATTTTTCTTTTGCGGAGCCTCCGTCGGTTTGTTAGAGTTTGGGATAACGATTTATTTGTATAATACCGCGGAGAAACAAAGGTCGAGTATCATTAAAGCTGACGTGAAGAGCAGAATCGTTTGATGTTGACAAAAATCCTTGTATTGGCTGCGGAAGGAACACGAACACTTTCTTTTTTTCTCCAGCCCTGCTCATTACTATGCGAGGACGACGTCGGTCTGTGTCCTTGGAGATTGCCTCCACGCAGTACTGAATCCTTGGGGATCATGTAATCGTATGTAAAAATAAGTTTTAGGTTCTGTTCTGTGCTACCAAGACCTGCAACATGAAATTCGAATTATTGAATCCTCGTATGAAGTAGGTATATTTATCGTTTGCGAATACATATGTGAATGTACTTAATTTAAATAATGTTATTGCAAATATAATATTATATACTTTAAAAAAATAACGTAGAATTTATTGGTACAGCCCAACCAGTCTTAGGTGGCGTCGCTGGAGTGACGCATTGTATTGCTCTGACAATCGTTTATGGATTATTTTAGAGAAAAATACTTCAAATAATAGTTACACAAAAATTAACTCTACATACATACATACATACATACATACATACATACATACATACATACATAAAATCACGCATTTCCCACTTAGTGGGATAGCACAAACCCGAAAGAATAACAATAACATCATCCAAAAAAAAATCAGTCTCTCTTTCAACAACATTCGTACTAACCTGACATCATAGGTACAACATAAATAACTAACTCTACGCATCTTTTATTTGAAGTACTTTTCTTCGAAATAATCCATAAACGATTGAAAGAGCTAAAACAATGCTACTGACACTAGCGAGGACTGTCACGTAAGACTCGTTGAGCTGTTCTGTATATGAAAATGTAATTTTACTATTTTTGAAAATGAAATTTCAATCTGGAAATCGCAACCAAGAAATTTTTGAATCAAATGAAGATATTATAAGACCGGCAACTGACTAAATTTCGTCAGTGTTATGTAACTGCATATATATATATATATATATATATATATATATATATATATATATATATATATATATATATATATATATATATATAGATGATGGCCAGTACTCATATGGCAACTTTGGCCTAAAATTTATTTGGCATTTACATACATACATTTGAACGTCAATGTTAATTGGGATATGTGATTAAATTTTCATATTTACCTATATATGGTGTTTATTTTAAGTGGTACACTAACGCTAGCTCGAGAAGTATAAGACCTACGAGGTCGGTTAAATTAGCAAACAATTTCTATTCTATAAGACTACTTTAATGAACGAAACAAGAATTTTTTACACCAGTAGTTCTCAAAATACGGGGTGCAACTTTCTTTTTTAAATGGTAACCTATTTTTTATTTGCTTATTCGATTCAGTATTTATTTTCTGAATTCAACGATATCCATATATGTATAATAGCTTAATATTAAAAAATATTTGAGAAAAATGTAAATGAAAATTATGCTGATTTAATTGATTGTAATAGTGTACTATAAAGAAAAAAAAATTAATATTTTCTCATTGTACTTGTAGTTCAATGTCAAAACAAATATTTCGTATGCTTTCTCTGTAATTAAATGATTTTTATTCACGAAAAAAGCTTGATGATGTATGATGTTTATATATTATATTAAATTAGTAGATTATGTATTATTTCAAGATGTTGCAGGTTTTGTTTTCAAAATTTGTCCCCAGAAATTTTATCATTTTATGAATATATTGTATCTAAATTGAAAATAATTTTTATTTTTATTATAGATAACAGCTTTTATTGACCAGAAGAACATTGTCTTTTTTGTCGTCTCCCAAAAAACACTATCTCTTATAAATCCTTTTTAAATCCCATTAGCATCTGTCATTAAAAACCCTTGTGCTGTTGCAAAGCTCGTGCTTTGATTGCCGATTTTAATTAAAGATATTAGGTGTTAGGGCAGGGGTGGACATTGACCGATGGCTCCGGTAGGCCTGACCGTAGCCGGATCCAATATACGTCATTGAGATTCCTTCGGGAGCTGGTCATCCGTTGAGACTTAATTGCTCGCCCGTTTGAGACACTCCGTTTAATTGCTGTTCGATTCTGTGACGTGTGGTAGGATAGCTGGCAGAGCTTTGTCTCAGCCCGCAAAGGAAGGATTCCTCCGTTTAAGTGTCCTTGTATGATACAGCATGCTACAATACTACCTTTTTCACGAGGAGGGGATGGAAGAGACCTACTTTACAAAATAGACAACCCGAATCTACAATGATAAAATTTTTCTATTTATTTGACGCAGATATCAGTGCACTGATTTATTATTAATTTTTTCCCACATTTCGTTTGCATAGAAGCGGTTCATTTTTCAAATATGGATTTATTTTGGTCGAACTAATTTTGATTTTGATAAACTTATTGCTTCATTGTTAATGCTTTTTCAGATATTTAAAAACTGGAAATCCTCTACTTACTTAGACCATTCAACATTGGTTAACATATTAGTTGTTAAAAACGGAACGCTTCTATTATAATCTATTCAGCTATAACATTTTCTTATAAATCGTTGCTAATATGAAATTTTCTGCGTTTCGCGCAAATATAACCTCCTTTAAGTGCACATTACATGTCTATGAAAGTTGAAATAGCGAAAAGGACAGTAGTTGGACAGTAAAACTCTTATCCAAGATGTTATGCTTGCTTTAACTGAAAGGAGGCTACATTTGCGTGAAACGCAAAAATTTTCACAGTAGTATCGATAAAAGTTGGTATGTAGGATTTAAAAGTCATTTGTTCAAATGATTGCTAGACGAGCTATACCTACCAACCAAAATTCAGTATTCTCATTTGAAATAAAAAACTACAAAATTTACATTTTCGTCTCTATCTAGTACCTACATGTATTTTATTCTATGACCGAGAGTAAAAGTCAATAGGTATGGTATCAATATTGATATAGAAATAGACCATTTTGTTTCTAGAGACGAAATGTGACAATTAATGACATAATTTTTTATCATACAATTTTCTTTATATTTTCAGCTTCATTTCGCAAAATTTCAGAAAAAGTAACCTCAATTTCAGAAAAAGTAAATTCAATTTTGTGAAAGGTAAATTCTAAATTGGTATTTTGAAATTTAAGTTACTTTTTCTGAAATTGAATTTAAAAAGATATTGATTTCGGGGATAACAATTTCAAAACTGCCTTACCAGCAGCATAATCTATTTCTTGTGTGTGACAATAAATAAATAAATATATCATCACGGCATATTAACCATTGCTGGGCGTGCCAATCTGCGTTGTACACAGATTTCGGTAATGATGACATATTTATATTGTGCGGGCGTTTACCAGGCGTCACCTGGTGACAATAAAATTCGAAATTAATTATTGTAGTAAAAGCAATATTTTGCACCTACGGTCATGGAAAATACAGTGTATACCGTAGGAGATAATGCATTTCAGTCGCTTTCAGCATAATATAATATATTTTCGAATAACAATACACTACTAAAATAGTCTCCTAAAGGGCATTAATTGTGACATCTGTGTATTAATAATTTTCCCTTATTTTCTTTAAAAATATTTGACAACTATTACCTCTGGATAATAAATCACAAAGCCACATCTCGAACCTAGCAACTTAACGTTCGAGTCGCTAACCTCATCTAACAAAACATCTCCTCTGTCTCCATCCACTACGGCATTCTCATTATGCCTTGAGAGGTGGAACACTTTCTCCAGGTGGTTCACACTCCCACGCAAATCGCGGCTCTGGAAAAACATCCAGCAATGCAGGACAAAGTTAACTAGAGAGTAAAGTTGATGGGGTGGAAATGGAAGGTTCAATGATTGTTTGGAGTGGTTGATTGACAGGGGCTATTGGGCGGAATGTAGGTTATGAATGTTTGAATAGTCATCAAGTGGGGGATGTTATTGTTCAATGATTTGAATTTCGATCGTAGTGATGAAATGAGGTTGGATTTTTGACAATTGTGCCAGAAGCATGAGGGTGTGTTAATAAGTCACAGCAAATTCAACGTTTTATAATATAATATTTGTCGTAATTACTGTCGATTTCAATAAGAAAATTTTCTCGCATCGTGATATGTTTGTATTTCATGAACTAGTCAACTTGTAAATGTATACCAGTAAATAAAATTTTTGACAAATAACATAGGAAAGGTAGCATTCATGTACGTACAGTTGGTAGATGGATATTGTATAATTAAAATAAAACTGCCAAAACTGCGCTTCATGAACGCATATAATCATGTCAAAGAAAAAATTCTATCTACTCTAGAACTTGCATACAGCTTTTCACCGGTTACCGTTTTCTAACCGGATTCACCGAGCCACAGTGTTTTACCACTGTTGTACTGCCAGTTGGATTTTAGCCATTGCTACATTTATTTAAGATGTGTAAGTGGCTAGCTTATAGCATCCGAGTGTGATAAATAAAAGTATCTGTATTTATTTTTTACTAGAAATTACATATTGTTGGTCGATGGGAATCGAACGGAACTTAGTTTGGGTGACGTCACTGCGAGCTAGAAGGTGTGCGCCAATCCGCTTAGTCAACAAGCCGACTAAAAGAGAAAATCTTGAGAAATAAAATGTCACCCGAAAAATTCTCCGAGATATGGAAATGGAATATTAGAGGAAAAGTAAAACCAATATCACAGAATCCAAATAAATATACGAATGTACCTACATCTAGTAGAATTCCACGTGAAAAAGTCACTCAATCCAACATAAATTTCCTTTTAAAAATTTGGGCAGTCTATTGGAGGTTAAACATTTTTTTATTATTTTATTTATTGGTGTGTCTACAATATGACGTCTTTAGTGCTCGCCGTGTCCAAGTAGTTTTGGCATATCCACTATTCTGGGTTAAGTTTCATGGTGTAACTAGCTCTGTTACGAAAAATCTAAATCTGAATTAATGCAGAAAACTTTTCATATTTCGAGGTACAAGTATCAGTATATTATCTTACAAGTAGAATGATCTTCTCTAAATCAAGATTATAGTTGGGATAGTAAGTCTGCGATATGACTTAGTCTGTAGAACTTAGTTTTGTTGGAGATTTCAAGCTTTAATCTGGCTTAATTCTCAATGAATACAACATGCCAACTGCAGTTTGAGTTCCTGATATTTAAGAGATTAATAACTTGTAGTAATATAGAGGTATTACTTTAGTCCTGGCGACATTAATAGGTGTCTATTCGCACACACCTACACACTACATCTTTGATCATATAACTAAACATACACAAATATAGCTGCAGCTAAAATCGTGATACTGGTCTAAATTTTGAAGATCAGTCCTATGTTGATTAAGCTTTTTTACTCATTTTTTTTACCAGTACTATTTATATAATCATAAAGGTCTTTTTACATTAAATTTGTTATGATAAAATTTGTGTTGTAGTAAAAGAGTAAAACGAGAATAAGCAGATATTGACAGTTTCGTAATACCGTATTCCATTCGATGGAGGTGCTCTCAATCAATACGTTCAGTTCGCTCCAATTTCAAATGGAAAATCCCTTCTTGAAATGTAACACTCTCCGCCCATGATTCCATCTTGATACCATCCCCTTTATTAACGCCGGGAACTTTAATAAGATTCCTTCTCTCTGATGTTTATCAACAATTATGAACAAATCGAAAATCGACTCGTGTCCTTCGCTGTTGTCCTTGAAGGATAAGTAGTTTAAAATTCCTTGACACGGATACTTGAGAGGCCTGGGAAGAAAAATGTGGGACATAGCTCCCGTGGAAATTCACATCTGTCACCGAGGAAAGCCAAGGTGTCACTTTGTCCAGACGTCGATCTAAAGTGGGGTTAGTGGGTTCACCTTCACCTGTAACTTTCAAAGAGGAGAGATATGATGAGACTTATTTTTCCTGACGGAATGTAACCCAACTAGGGTTTTTCAACTTAATCCAACAAAAGGAACGTAGCCAACGCTAATTTGTTGAAATATATAACGTACAAGTACACCCACAATTATTTTTATAAGGTTATGTGAACTGTCATTAGTGTCTTTGTGAAGTTTTAAGTTAATCCGCTAATTCGAGAAATATTTGGGATTTTTTTAATTAACGTGTTTGATTTTTTTAATGGCAAAAATGGAAGACAGCAAATACTTTCGGAATATTTTGTCCTTCATACATAACGGTACTGAAGCATTGAAGAAGACCCTTGCGGTATAAATTAATATGATTCATAATTTGGTCATTCAAAATCTGCGAATCAAGTTTCGAAAAATGGCAGAGACTGTTGGTATCTCCTGTGAACGGGATCGAAACATTCTGACCAATAAGTAGAAATAAAAAAAATTCTGCCAGGTGTTTCATCCGACTTTCTGATCTTGATATGTTTATGGAAACATTTTTTACTACCGATGAGACATGGGTTCACCCGAGGCCATACGAGAATACAGGCCTGAAGTTTATTTCTGCTCAATGCGTCACGCTTAGCTAAGAGGCCCGAGCGCTAGTTTAGCTTTCGACTTATAGCAGTCAGCGGAAGCGGATGCACGACACAACGCGGGACGGAACGTCAAATTTCTATTATTTCTCGTTGTAGGAAACTATAAAAATGGTTTTCAAATGCTGTGTACCAATGTGCAGGAGAAATTACAGTAACACAAATAAATTAATCAATGTTTTTTAATTTCCACGTGATAGTGAGATGCAGAGAAAATGGTCAAATGCAATACAAAAATGTATTATTCGTGATCCCGAAGTCAGTAGAAAAGATGGTGCACGTTTAATTTTACAAAGAAAACGTTCAAAATTGACGGTTGGCGCAATACTCACAATATTTAAAATCCAGCCCTAAACTTTATCTGAAGTATATGTATCCCGCAAGAGAAAAAAATGCAGACATTTGCCAGGAATATATGAAAAAACCAAAATTGGAATTTAATTTAAATATTGACAGTGATAAAATTACTGATTTTTATGACCTCGCAAATTATGAAACAAAGTTAAAATGTGTAAATGATTTCATATTTAAAAAGGTAGATAATCATTTAACAATATTTAAGATAAAATTGTGTAACAATATTCCCCATATATATATATATATATATATATATATATATATATATATATATATATATATATATATATATATATATATATATCTAACAATAACTGAAAATCTGAAATGTAGTGTTCATTTAAAAAATATTAAAATAAATAATACAATTCGTATTTTTTATTCTTGTATACAATTGGAACAAAAATAAATAATTTAAAGTGAAACATATAGGCCATGTCTAACTTATTTCTTATTTAATTTTATTTATGAATATAAAATAGGTAATACGTAATATTTAAATAATTATTTAGGAGTTGTATATTTTTATAAATCAAATTCTCCAATCCTATTTATTTAAAATTCCGTATATTTACAATGCTAGCGTTCGAGGCGTGGCGTGACAGCAAGAGACTCGCTGTGACGTCACGAACTGAGTATTCAGGCCTGTATTCTCGTATGACCTCGGGGTTTAGAGCCAGTCGAAATAGTGGAAACATAAGTGTTCAGCACCTCCCAAAAAGTCAATGTACACGTTAATTCAAAAGTAATTTAATTAAGTCACGAATTAGCAAATTACCGTAAAACTTCGCCAAGACACTAATAATATGTTCAAGTAACTATGTATTTAAGACCGTAAACTTTGCAATACGCCTTCGTATATTCGTTTGAAGGTATATAGGTACTAAAAGTTTTTGTTGCACAAATATTTAATTCGCGAATATTGAAAATCCCTCAGATTTCGCCATTTCACTATGCGGTAATCCGCCACAGCCCGTATATCGAGAATTCCAAATTCTTCCCCGCGAGTGACATCGCGAAGCAAGGGGCACGTTTCTGGGTTAAAGGGCCGTGTGCTCGACGAGTTTCTGTGTTTCCTAATGCCCCTATTTACATATCGACGGTCTTTGACTCATCATTCATGGTAGAAGAAACGCGATTTTCAAATGGATGGAGCGAGAGAACGCCGAACGAGCGTGGAAGCTTATTTCTGACTACCAATTCATTCCTGTTCTTTTTCTTTGTTGTTCATGTTTTATATGTTTTTTAAATGTTCTGATTTAAAATACTGCTACTTCTACGGGGAATTTATCAGCTGTTCATGTACATGCACTCAGTAAAAGAGAGGAATTTGGTATTTATTTTGAAAAAAGTTGAAATGTTTTACTTTACACAGTGATTTGTTTTGTAGTTTGTGCTAAAAATACGGCATTTGTTTTGCATGCTTCATTTAAATAAAATAAGATGTAGCGACTTGTCACCTCCAAAATGTAGTTCCGAAACAATGTAATATTTAATTACTCGATACTACACTGGATTGAGGTCTATAATAACATTTGCTGACACTTCTTTATCTTTGTTACCAACCTAAACACGTTTTTTTTTTTGTATGATCGATAAAAAAAGCTTTTTACAGACAATTCATCTCTTTTAAAAGGTCGATGCACCTATCTCGGTTTAGGGTAGGAAAATCTGCCTCACTCCCAGGTATACACGAAGTGACCCATCATGTATGCAAATACTTTAAAGTAATTTGGTTTTTTCGTAACACGTTGCCTATATGATTGTTAAAAATGTTTTATTGTGATTTATATGAAACTCGATATGAGGGCATTGCAAATTCCTTGAAAAGTATATATGTAATTACTATTAGGATTCAGGAAAAATAATAAATTATATATAATAAATTCAATCGATTAATAAAACAAAATATGCATAATCAGATATATTTTAAGTTACGTAATATGTTTTACCTTTGAGGTGATATATGGTAAACGCCCATATGGTTAGAATGTCATCCTTACGATATCTGTGAACAAAACAGATTGTCACACACAAAGGGTAATAATATGCTGTGATTATATATTTATTTCATTTATTTATAAAATAAAATACCTATGTATTCAAAAGAGTTTACGTTCACTCGCTATTACTTCAATTTTTGCAGGTCCTGGAGCAATATTTATTCAGTTTCTTTGGATCTTCTTGCAGCAGACAATGCAAAACTCTTATTACTGTGTGTGGTAAATAAATATCTGCGAACAAAGAGTTATTTATTAAAGTTTTATTAAGTCTTCTTTATTGTGTCATTTTCTATCTCACTAAATCAAGATGAATTGAAAAAATAGAAGAAATTAGTTTTTGAAAAATTTAAAATACAACATATATTTTTACCTGAGTTTTACATGTTATTATTGTCACTGCTCCAACAGAATACCAGAAATAAAAATTTCACATCTCTCTGTCAGCCCCTACCCTAAGAATGCGCTGAACAATAATATCATTAATCTGCCTTTTGGAAAACTTTGTTTTAACCACTTTCATTTCTAATCAGTTATGTTTAATGGAAAATTCTAATTTTTCATATAATTTTATGTGCACGTGTAAATACTTTTAGTCAATTGTAATCTATTGTTTTGCATTTCACACATTTATCTGTATTGTATCATGCTTTGTATATTCAATAGTATATTACTTACTAATCATTTTCAAATAAGTAATGAGGAAAACGATTACGGTATTGTAAAAATATAATAATATTAATTATCAAACTTGATTGTACAAAACAGAGTAAACAGTAACATTTTATATAATTTTTGACACTGTTTACCTATGATATGATTAAAATTTCATATATAATATATATTACATTATTATTCATGTAAAATCCACATTTCTATGACAGGTACTGTACTGCATATTGAACGCAGAATATACAGCTCAAATCAACCATTAAAGTAAAGTCTAACATGTTATAAAGGTAGAAGCAAATACTTAATTTACTTAATTTATTTACAGTGCAACACAGATGTTTCTATCCCAAAACTTTATAATGTATGTATAATAATATACGTGTAAAATTACGAAAACAAAAATTATAAACTAAACGTAAAAAAAATCAATCAGGTGAGATATTACAGCCGAGGGCTTATATATTTTACCTATAGGCGAAGTCTTGAGATCAGATATAGCGCGATGCTATAATGAAACTCCCACCGAGTTATATATACTATTATATTCACTATCATCCTCTTTTTAAAGAAATAATTATCAAAATAAACAATTGAGTTATAAACCTTAATTTTATTTGACAGCTGTATTAAAATTTATTTAGCCTACTTTATTATAGGGATCCTACATCCCACCCGTGGGGTGGAAGCGTGATATATAATTTTCCACCCATGATATTTTCATTAATGATTGTGAATAAATAACTTTTCACGAGTAGGGCCTGAAAATATTGTTGCAGCTGGGGCCCAAAAAATACTTCATCCACAACTGCGTATAGGGATATCTGACGAATAATTCAACTGGCAAATCGATTACGTGGCAACACTACAGCCTGTAATAAAATAACGATAAAGAATCCATAACGACGCACTCAAATTTTAATAAGAAAAATGACTTCCGCACTTTACTTTTTAATTACGTCGGGGCAGATACTTAAAATTTTAATAAAGTTGAGAGCGATGAGAAACACGGCGCTAAGAGACGTGACAGCACGGGGATGTTTAGTTAAACAAGATTGGCCAGTTGCCGAAGTTTAACCGGTGATGTATGACCAAGTCAAGAACTTTTCAGACTTAAAAGAAACAAACACGACTATTTTTAAACTGTAGACTGCTTTCAAGAAATTTGTTAGTTCGTAATTTCAAGTGATAATAAATAATACATTGTAGTTTTCTTGTGACCAAAATACAGAGTTGCCGAGAAAGGTTGTTTGGGTTTTTAAAAGAACTTTTTTTATTTAATTTTTAATCTAGAAGTTTGGTTGTTACTTTAAATTCATTATTTGTCGTAGCCTACTACAATTAGGGGTCCTAAAAAACTATAATCGATGTAATTCTAAAAAAAAAAAAAAACTGAAAATAATGACCCAAAGCAATCTTTTTCGGCAAACCTGTAGTTTACAGCTTAGAATTTTAAAATTTAAGATCACTCTGCAAAAGTAAACCTTTGAAATAGGTAAACTAGATATTTTTTTAGTCTTATTGAAATCTGGTTATTATATCTTTATTTTTTGTAGCATATTTTAAAGTGTACTTTTGTCAACTAAAACAGTGGATCAAGATCAAGTATCACTTGAACAATAAGAGTATAGATAAAATAAATCATTAATAGCATGGTTAGATAAAGTGTTTACATTAAATACATTATGAACTCTGCCGGTTTTTATTAATAACAACTTCAATTGTGCAATTAACGTTATCAGAAAGATCATGTAGTAGAACCACAAGCAATTTTAAAATTGTGCTTATCGTTTAAAATCTGCTCTAGAATAAAAAATAATTTTATGCACGACGATAAAAGTTAATTATCTACTCGCGAAAAAAAATTCACTGGCGATGAATCACTCGTGCATTAACATTTTCCGCTCTTCGATAAAATTTTATCGACTTGTATAAAAAATAACTTTTTTCTACAAAAATACTCGTATTAAAATAATAAATATAAACAATAACCAAGTATATAGTTGCTTCCAAATCATCAATTGTTACTCGTATATGTTTTCGTTCTTCTATAGTGTTTTCTAATATTTGTTAATGCAATATTTTCCTTCCGAAGGCGATCTATCTTTAGTCTTAAAGTATTTTTTCGCGGTGAATTAAAGCTCAGTGTTTCTTCTGTTTGTTGTGATTCATTATGAGAAGATGTTTGTGGTGATAACATACATTTTTCAGGTCTAAACCGTAGCGTCAATACTTCGGAAGATGTTGAAATTTGTGGTGATTTTGGCATTGAAGAATTCGAAAATGGTAGATTTGTATGTAGGTAAAAATCTCGGTAAAAAGTAATGTTGGAATTGCATCAGGAAGGAGAGTTCTTCGATTTCCATATTGTATTTTGTTTAAAGGAAAATGTATTTCGCAAATTTTATATTTTTTGGGAAAAGCATTATAAATTATAATAAGTTTATATCGCACATTCGTCTAAATATTGTAAAAATTTTAACTGTGTCTCTTTAAATATAAATGAAAACTGAACACATCTACGAGTTCTATCTTTGTGTTTCAACCAATTTCACACTTTAGGTGCATGTGTAAACAAGTAAGAAGTAAAAATATACTTTTCCTACGTGTTGTACACAAGATTTTTGTTATTGTTCATATTTATAATAAATAAAGCTATTTGTTACATATTGTACCGGATAATGTATTTTAAATTTATGATAGAATGAACTTACATCTGAGACCTGTACATCATATTAAAATATATTTTTTTACAAAATTCTAACAAATACATAACAATTATTACAAATACATTGAATCTGTACGTAATATATTATTTAAATCTGATTCAAAATCCCGCTTCTCATTATTCCCCCTTCAACCCGAGCAGGTTGCAACGAAAATCAGCGAAGTGTCGCTACTGCTTATTCTCTATACTGTGGTAAGGGTAAGTAGAGTATCACTTTGAAGTAAACTCTGGTTGTTTTGGAAGAGGTTAAGAGTAAACTCTGAGAGTAAGGCTGAGTTTTGGAACGACTTTGAGTATATTTCGTACCCTAGAGTAGGGTTTTGGAACGCAGCCCTGGAGTTAAGTTCGAGTAAGCATATTTTCGAACGATTTGGTGTCAGATGAGTAGAATAGAATGAATTCATCTTTAAAGAAAACTAAAAACTAAACTAACCTATTATAAAAATGACAAAACGGACTCAACACAACACACGTGCAAGTTTAGTTTATGCGCATGTCGAGTAAATCGTACCCATCTCGCTCCAGATAGTTTGAAATAGTTAACTCCGAGTAGAGTAATTTTAATTCTCGAACGCAAGTAAAAATAAAGATAAAATGAACTCTAGAATTTTCGAACGTGTAGTGTTAACTAAAAGTTAATTTTCGAACGTAGTCTACAGTACGATGAGTAAACTCTAGAGTAAGCACGCACATTTTGGAACGGCGTTAGAGTAAACTCTAGAGTATACTCTGTAATTTTGGAACGCAAAGTGCATACTCAGTGTATGGTTTTGGAACGAACCTTAATATTAAAAGCGATTTATTACCCTAATTAATGACGAATGGAACAAAAAATTGACATTTTTGACATATGCCAAAAAATTATTAGAAATACAAATTTGAATAAAAAAAATTGTGTTCCAAACTTCCTTCTCACAAAATAAAATGTCTCTTTTAACACTTTTATCATAAATAACTATTTATTTCTTACTTGCTTTTTACAGGTATATGTAGTGGATGAAACTGTTTTCTTAATAACTATTTTTAATTTTGCTTTTTATATTAGATACCAAAGAGAGATAAAATTGAGACTCATTGAAAGGTATCAGAATAATTATTAGTTGTACCCATATTTCGAACGGTACTGTATATTCAATATAATATGCTATGTTGATATTTAACACGTTGAATGCCGCTTTAATTTAGATATTCTTTGCCTGATCCCAACATTTATATACCTTTTACTCGAATGTCTGTTAACATACAGGCACACAACTGCTGTCGCTTATAAGCGTCAGCGGCATTCAACGTGTTAATGACTGGAATGCTGGTGGGAGCAGAATGAGCATTCCTCGTATGTGGACAGGAATCACACAGAACGAGCAATCCTCGTCAAAAACCGTTGATCATCTATGGCAGCACAGATACTGACGCTGCAATTAGTGGTCAGTGATGACAGTCAGAGTTTGAAACTAAAGTTGCCTTGTGCACAGATTATCACTGAAGTCGGAATTAACTTCATCGCGTTACATCGCCAGCAGGATTACAGTATTCCTAACTAGATGTCACTGCTAACGAACTAAAAACATCCCTGCCTGCAATAACATGCACACCTGAGTGGACAGACAGCGATACGATGAGATTTTCTCTTTATTTTATTAACATTTTTTGTCAGTGGATATTTAATTAAGTGAGATAGCTTTTAAGTGTGGAACATTATAATCCTTTGAAGAGTTTTAAACTTTTTGTTTATCAAAATAACTTGCACTCACTAATGAACTGTACGTAAATCAAAAAAGACAAAATAAAACGTCAGATTTTTGTTAGAGACTGTAATTTTATCTTTTTATGTAATAATGGATAGATTATCGTCATCAGATTTGTTTGTTAGGTAACCGGTTGTGATTGGCAAGGCCCGAGTTCGTTTCCAACGTTCGTCTTACTAGATATTTGAAAATTATTTATAATTTTTAACTACAACAAATATGATTTCTCCATGACAGCTTTGAGAACTATGAAGTGATATGCCTTGTAAACCCCGTAAACGTGTATTAATTTAAAAGTATTTTATTAACTATCAATTATACATGAGATATTGTGAAAAATGTTAGCTAAGAAATCAAAGCTTTTTTTCTTGAATCTTATTTTAGAAAACGGCGCATGGTATTGTTTCCTTCTTTATTATCTTTTCTGCTTAAAATTACATTTCAAGATTAATTTTGACAACATGACTTTTGAATTGAATCAAACATACGTTTCTCTGCACATAGCGTACTCCGAGTTAAGTTTTCTTTAACACTATACTTTGCCAGTAGATTCGAATTGAGGTGTCAAATACTTGTATATTAATTTTAGCCCATATGTTGTCTTCAAATTTTGAATTCTGTCTTATATTTTAACGACATTGAAAATTCGTGTAGCAAAATACAGTAGCTATAAATAACTGCAAGCCAAGGGACTATTGAAAAATTCAACATTCTTTTTTTGTGCCGTATCCGACGCTTCTGAAGATCGATGCGTTTTTACTTTGTCGCTGCTCAGCACTGCAAATGGAAATGTCTTCAATACATCACACTAGATGGACAGCACAAGGGCCTCATTCACGCTCGACAAGGTCTTTCCTTCATCAAAAATATATCATAAAAGAAACAGAATAGAAGAGTGAATAAAATAGGTATCTTTTCTTACTTTAATACTTACAAAATAGGGCCGATAGTTTCTGAATATTTTAGGCTAATCAAATAATACATTCGTTGGTTAAATGAGACAAAATTATTATTATAATTAATTTATTCTCTAACAATTAATAAAAAATTTCGAACATCATTTCGTTCCAGAAAGTGAACAATAACAGACCAAAGCTCCATGCAGACCGTTGCTAATATTAATAGTTTAGAGTAAGATCCCAAGGCCCCCAGGCGTAACTTATTTTCTCAAAGATGAAATGTGTGGAATAGAGTAGTATTCCTATGTACATTGAACGCACGCATACCTGCTAAGTTGGGTAGACGGCCAATTTACAGGTACCAGTTGCGAAAGGTAAGCAAAAATTGGATTTACTACACTTAAATTCTGAAAGCTGATTTTTATGTATGGCTTATAGAGTATTAGTACAAAATAATATTCAACACTCCCAGACACTTCCGGTCGGCCTTAACTTCCGACAGACGCTTTAAAGCTTACACAAAAATACATGAACTTTACTTATTTTCTGATGCTTGATTTTTATATATGTTACTTAGGGGACTATTTCAAACCTATATGTACACAGCCAGACAAATTCTTAAGGGCCAAACATCCCCCCAGACACAAAAAACATTCTGCAATGAGTATGAGCGCGGGGGACTATACACGCGTTTCAGAGCGAGCGAGATAGCCATGTAAACTGATTTCCCCCTCTTAAATTTACAGTCTGCTCTACTCTACTGTGTGTTTGCACTGTAGCATCCTAAGTGGCACAAAAAATAGTTTGTGGAATTTTAGTCCACAATTTTTAATTTTTGACTTATTGTTCAATAAATTTTATCGAAAAGTCAACATTTATTTTGTGTCGCGTGCGATACAGTATTATACTGAGTTTGTAAGAGCATAGATGTTAATTTAGGAAATAAATATAGTTTAAAAGTAATTTTTTTCATTAAAGAAAAATTTATAGGATATTTATTTTTAAAAAAATCAAAAATATATTTACTGAGAAGTTATTTATTACAAAACAGATAGTAATTAAGTATAAACTTTCTATTGACATGTTAATTATTTATTAATAAATAACTTCTTATTTTGAATAATTAAATTTTTTATTTCTTTATCAAATGCTTTTAGTATTTTATTTTCTAAATTATGTGGTGCAAAATTTCCTATTATTTCTGCTGAATTTACGTTTTTTTTCTTCAAATAACTCCATATAATATCTATGAAGATTTTTTAGCTCATACTCATTGCAGAATTTTTTTTGTGTCTGGGGGGATGTTTGGCCCTTAAGCATTTGTCTGGCTGTGTACATATAGGTTTGAAATAGTCCCCTAAGTAACATATATAAAAATCAAGCATCAGAAAATAAGTAAAGTTCATGTTTTCTTGTGTTAGCTTTAAAGCGTCTGTCGGAAGTTAAGGCCGACCGGAAGTGTCTGGGAGTGTTGAATATTATTTTGTACTAATATTCTATAAGCCATACATAAAAATCAGCTTTCAGAATTTAAGTGAAGTAAATCCAATTTTTGCTTACCTTTCGCACCTGGTACCTGTAAATTGGCCGTCTACCCAACTTAGCAGGTATGCGTGCGTTCAATGTACATAGGAATACTACTCTATTCCACACATTTCATCTTTGAGAAAATAAGTTACGTTTGGGGGCCCTGGGATCTTGGACTAGTTCACAAAGTATGTAGGTAATTTACATAGTTAAAAGTTATTGTTTCCCTAGATACCTACATCAAAATTTTTCGCTTTCATAGATGTGATGATATAAGATAAGTGGAAAATTAAAAAATTGTTACTATTTACAATCGATTAATCTTTTTGATTATAAAAAGTGTTGTACATGGCTCTCGTTGAAAGTATTTTTTCACTGAGACCATGTTTAAGATCATATTATTTCCAGGTCGTCCTAAGATCCGACTATGAATACCGCCCTATGTCTTATCCATGAATCTACATTGAAGTTGTGGGGCGTCCTATTGTTATAGAGTAGTTAGTGGGAAGACCGAAAACGTTGAAATAGTGCTGTATAACTTGGTGTGTAATCAGTGTGGTATTATTGGAAATTTCCTGATAACGAAGTAATTCGGTGAGCGATCAGTGGTGACCTAGTTGTAAGGGCAGCCTCCGGAATGTGAGTCCGGGCGGCAATTATAGCGATAAGGGCGCACGCACGCATTGTTTTCTCTGGGTGGGTGCAAGTCGGGCTAATTCCACAGGGATTTCATGAATAAAATATCAGCGGCGTACGGCACGGCGAAGCGGGGTTCACTTTGCATGAAATATGTGTGTTTGTGGAGAATCCATTTTGTCGCTGCGTCCCGCGGGAAGATTGATCGCCGCCGCCCGCTCCAAATCTCATCGCCCCGCGCCGTTTATGTTACGTAATTCGCGTCACCGCCGCGTGAAAAATGCCACGCGTGCGCTGACAACCAACACCTTATATCATTGCCTTGCCTTAACCCTTTTCAATATTCCTATCCATCCTCCTCTTTCTCCTCCCAAAGATCCTTTGTATGGTGGCTAGTGGGTATCACTTTCTAGGCCAATATCCAAATCGTTCGCTACTCGTTCTAGTGCGATTATATAAATAAATTTTAATACCTTCCTTTCTTTATATGTTTTCGTTGAACGTTAAAGGTTGGTCAGTTGTAAGCACATTTAAAGAGTAAGTGTGCAAAATAGTAAAGTTTGGCCATATTTTTCAATAGATAAAAGTGACTAAACAAAAACTAACTCCTTACTCCAATATCTGGAAATCTACGAAATTAGGAAAGCCATAAAAGAAAGATTAGAATAATGAATAAATAAGTTGATATTATTCTGTCTGCATTCTTACAATATGTAAGGGTCCGCTTTTCTTACGGTGATTCTATCATGGAAGTATTTACGACAGTTTGAAACGAAATTTAAATATATTAATTTTCATGAGTTTTTACACAAGTATACACAATTCTAAAAATGATTACCGCTGTGAGCCCTGATATTTAATGCTAAAATTAAGCAATGGTATTCCGCAGAGAAGCTTTTTTCTTTATAATTCGTACAACAAAGGATAGATTTAACTAGAAAACTACCTAACGACAGTTCACGTGAACTTTTTTTAGTAGTTTGTACAACAAGACTGAATATGATATCCATATCGCATGAGGATTACACACGAATTCTACAGCATACTTTTGTACGACTAACGAAAAGAAGGAATATTTAGTATTATTTTTAATGTCTGGGACTATTCATTTCTGGTTGAATTTTCTTTTCTTCTTCTTCTTCTTCAGGGTCCTTCTTGGACTCCAGCTGATCTTTAGTGTTTATACTCTTTTCATACTCTTCCTTTATGTCTAGACTTTCGTCTTAAATTTCTTCTTTAGTCTCTTACTTTACGCGCTCTCGTTCTCTCTCTCGTTCTCTTTCTTTTCCTCTTTCGTCTTCTTTTGTAACAGAGGAGTTTCTTTCTTCTACTAAAGACTGTGCCTGTAGTTCGTCCCAGCTTATCTTCTGTGACTTATTTCTCTCAGTATAATTATTTCGCACTCGCAATAAGTTGCGTGTAGCTTGTTTGGCAGCTTCATGATTGAATACGTATGACATTGCGTCATCAATTGTTTTTGGCCGAGCTAAGCGTAGTGCTTGCTGAGTTTTCCTGTCTAGAACTGCGTACATGAGTGCTTCCATGGCCAGGCACTCCAAATCGCTGTCAGAAGCCGCAGGATGTGCGAGATGAACCACGCGAGCTATGTCGGTCCCAAACTCCCGAAGGCCATCCTCAGTTCTTCTAGATGTCTCTTCCAACTTCCGCTCCAACATTTGCTTCATAATTCTATAATTCTCTTCGACGTTTTCAGAACTCTCATCCAATTCCCGTACCAGTGATCTAGAATGTTCCATTACTTCTTCTTCCAGTGCACCGGAATTTTCCTCTGCTATTCTAGAACTATCCTGCATATTTCTTTCCAATGTTCTAGAATGTTTCATTAATTCTTCCACCGGTGCTCCGGAATTTTCCTCCAAACTTCTAGAACTTTTCCCCAATCTCCGCTCCAAACTTCTATAACTTTCTTCTAATATTTGATTTAATCTTGTAAAATGATCTATAAGTATACAAATCTCGGATGGCTCATATAATAAATCTTCAGGATTTTCACCGGAATCGATTAATGCTTCCCTCAATCTTTCTGGAAGCTCTAATTTCTTTCCTGTTGTTTCCAAATCTCACTCTTCCAGTTCTCTCCTGAGATCACTTACTTTCAGTTCACTTAATTTTAATAGTTCCATTTTTTATTTATTTTTATTTACACTTTACAGTTTATTAACCTGAACACCTGACACCAATTGTAACGTTTTGTTTTTTTTTTTAACTATAATGAAAGTTACTATTACTAATATTAAAAACTAATTAAGACTAAAACTATAATTAAATAAATAACACTAACCCTAATACTATTTCCCTCTCGAGCATAGCTACATCCCTATTATACAGCCGCAATTATCTTCTAGAAAAGCCCTAGAATGTTCGACCGCATATTAACAATGAACACAAAAGGTTCAGGCGACCGCAAGTAATTAAACACGTCGCGACCAGTTTGTTTACATCGCCCGCCTGCTAGCGCGATTACGTCACCGCTATAAATAGACACTCGCTTACAGCGGCGGCGACGGCGGGCGTTCCACGTTACAATATATATATATATATATATATATATATATATATATATATATATATATATATATAATTTTTATATGATATTTACAACAAAAAATTAATTTTCTTAACTCTAAACTATTAAAAATTTAGAATATCTATTTTTCTAAATTCTTTTATTTAACGAAAATATACCTTTGTATCACTATAATAAAAACTACATCTATTTATTTTGCCGATCCAGGTGAAGTAGCGGTAGCGTTATCGCTTCATGCTCCGTGCTCCGGCTGGACGTCCTTCATAACTACGTTTAAAATGTAAAAAAATATACATATACAAGGAAGAAATGATTCATCGTGATCAAACCACCACTTATATACAAAAATGTATGAAAAAGTGTATAATAAATAATAATAATAATATCTCAGCATTTTTCTGTTGCTAAGTACAATATTTTATTTATTTAACAGTTTTAACAGACTACTAAAAGACACGTGAAGAATTCACTGACTTCAAGGTACTTTGTAGCTCAGTTGGGATTAGAGCATTCTACACTGGACAACACGAATAAAAAACCAATCTCATTACTTTATTGTCGGACATCATACGTTCATTAGTAACGACAAGTGTTTTTCATAAACGTATTTTACAATTTGTTTGCAATCATTTGTGTAAAAAAATCATTAACCCCCATGTGAAATTTCCGAAACATGAAAATATGTCAATTAAATATTCCATCTCCACAGAATAATGTGAAATATATTTTAATGGGCGTCTACAATTTTGGAAAAAGTTTCCAACACATACATCAGTGTCCAACGCAGCGATCGTATATTAAAAGTGAAGCACATTTTTAATTCATAAACGACAAGTTCACGTACCGAGAACTGTAAGTAATGTGTCACTTTTTCTGGCAATGTTGCATCCTTCTCTTCTGCCGGGAGAGGTCAATACAAAGTTAGGAAATTTCTGTCAGACTGTCAAAAGCAGAGGAAATTAGAAAAATATCTTACAGTTCAAAAGAAATTTCGGAGAACAATTCTTATTAGCCAAAAGAAAGTTATCCTTGAACAAATTACATCTTACAACGTCAAACAAACGGATAACACTCCTTCAGGTACGGGATATTAGGTAGTTTACTCAATTTCCATCTATGTCAAGCGAGAATCGATACCAAATCTAATAAAATAACATGAGAAATATCAAGATAAAGTTTTGAAAACAAAGGATGTCAATTTTCTCACTCCAAGAACATTTTTAGCTTCTGACTAGGAGGTAAGACAGGAAGTACAGAGGTCGTAATAAAAAATAAGTACGATTTAAAGAATTCAATTTTAATATTTTGACGATTATGTTTGTAGTGTGGATCTCATGTACATTCTACCGACAAAAATTTAAGATTTAACAATTTTTGCATGTTTGCTGTTTGTAAACAGATGAACATATAGGTATGTTACACGTCATTGGAAAGCTAAGAAATTTCTTTTCCTATTTTACGTCCACAAAGTGAAGTTGGTAACTTATTCTAAGTGTCAAATAAATATCTTTCATTTTAGTTGTCATTACTCATGGAAAATTACTGAAATTAGATTTTTTTATAGTTAAATATTTACATCAAACAGTAAAGCACTCTTTTATCTTAAAATTCAAGGTATTTATTCGTAGGTTCATAACATAATAATTATACATTTTAATTCTAACCTAACTTATGTAACTATTGTCAAAATGTCAAAATAAATTAAATTTCAAATGTTTATTGAAACTGTCAATGTTATCAACCTTGTTATTTTAATATTTCTTTCAATGATAATTTTGAAATAAAAGTAAATTAATGCGGAATAGTATGAAAAACACGTATTACAATGTCCATTTGTAATATGTGTCTTTCAATATACTATTTCAATGGTGTAACTTTCCAATATGGCGTTCAATGAATATTAAAACATTGACATCATAATTGGAAATCCAAAGTTTTTAACATCGAAAGAACATAAAATAATTCCCTCAATATGCAGTACTTGGCTGTTATTCACAAAAATTTAAAAAATGCTTAATTTACATTTTCGGCTATGTCTAGTGCATGTATGCAATTTTTAAAAAAATAGTTTGACTGACTTCATTATTACATACACTATTATTCACGAAAGATGACTATTCAAGGTCATTTGTTCGAAGAAAAGATACACATCACTTTATAGCAGTAGCTTAGTAACATTTTGTTAGAAAGAGAAATATTATTTGACCTATGTCTATTTCATTTATGTGGTGTGACAGATATACGTAAATAGTGGCATTACTTTCTAACACACCATAAATAATAATGACATATATGTCGTAGAATTACAGATACCTAATTATCTACTGCACAGCCATCTGTACTAATATTTACCCAGTGGCGTTGACGTTTAAATCAAATTATTATTCCTTGGTTTATAAGTTATTTCTATGTTTTTGTATTTTTCAAAAATATAAGTGAAGAACATAAATCTTTCAGAAAGGCATTATTTAGAAAGAAACATAATTTTCAAATGAATTATTCTTATTTTTTCAGTTAAAATGTGTCCATAAATATTTCATGTTGCACGCCTATGCAAAGGAAATGCAATGAAGTTATCTGCAAGTAATATTATATCAGACGGCTCACAAATGACCTTGAATAGTCATCTTTCGCGAATAATAGTTTATATGTAGTGGTGTTGTAACATACTTTGATCATGTTTATTTATTATTGTAACTAAAGATAGAGACGAGACAATTTCACTGTTATTTTTCACAAAGTACAAATAATTTAACTTATGTTTACAAAATATTCCAATCTTGGTAAAGTAACTTGTCACACAATTGACCATGTTTATTTCTCAAATAATTTAAGTATATTTATTTATTTGTAGGAAATTTCTTGGAGTCAAGCTTCATTTGGTTAAATTTATATTTAATCCTTTATTGTTAAATTCAAAATTAAAGTCAAGTTAATTGACTGCGCAGGCTGTGAAAAATGTAATTAAATTTTTTTTTGACTCAAATATGGTTTTAACAAATTGCTATTATAAACCAACACCATATTATCTACAATTTAGACAAAACTTTACTATTGTTAACCACAATTATTTAGGATTTGAGAAAGGCTTTATTCAAGGCCGAAACGTTATCAAATTTAACAATAAAGGATTAAATATAAATTTAACCAAATGAAGCTTGAATCCAAGAAATTTCCTACAAATAAACTCCCGTAGCTTCAGGAACTTCCAGTACAATATATATTTATTTATTATAAATTATTTTAACTAGAGAAACAAATGACGCAATAGTTGTCGAGATCTCCATATTAAATACGTTATCCTGGAGAAACTGTGTAACAGTAATATTAGTAGTTGTAGAACATAAAATAAACTTAGATCGTCGGAAGGTAATGCGCTGGTCACATCATTTCTTTTCTTTATGCTCGAGCTGAACTCAATCTAAACGGCAAACAGCATTATAATTCTTTTGGCCAAAGAACGGAAAATGGAAATTTTAATAATTCACTGTCATTGAGACTATCTGTTACTGTTTCCGGGGATGAATGGCGTCTTTTCCGCTGTGTTCTTGGTTCACTACACCATCTTTTTGTCGCTGTAATTAATTCCCCACTGCGCTTGGTTTTATCATCACCTGCGGGGCTCTTAATGGAACTATACAATTCAAATTATACGAGTATACATAATACTCGTTTGTACATATAAAAATATTTGCGTTTTATTTACTACATTTTATCTTGTAGCATTAATTTTAAGATCGAACTTTGTAAATAAATAGTAATAACTAGAGTATTTTTTATACTAGTTTGACATTGTAACAATTTATATAATTCGAAATAAATAAACCGACAATTTAGCAATAGTAAATTGTAAATAGTCACATTTTATACATTTATTGTTTATATTTGTTTATTTTTATTGAAGCAGTCTACTCGTACATACAAAATCTTAAGTACTAATCTATTCCTTGTTACGGCTAGGATATTAATATTTTCTTTATATATGTATTTATTGAATTTTTTTATTTCATTTCATGCTACTACATTTCACTTCACGTCAATACTACACTATCATATTTTGTTTAGTTTTGTATAGATTCAGTTTTTAATCAACAATCGGCTTCTATGGCTACAATATATTGCTGATATAAAGATTCTGAATGAAAAGGAATTCTTTTCAACTTAAAAAAGCAGGATGTCCTACAACTGTTACCAAAAAGAACGCTGCTGCTATTAAGAAAATAATCGTATTAGTCAATAGCGTCACTTATGCGGTAATAGAGGGTCAAGTGTTGATTGAATCCTTAGCTATTAATAGATCTTACACGATCACCTGAAGTTAAAAAAAGCTTTCTACTTTCCAAACAAACGGAACGTGCAAGAATTTACAAAAAAAAATACACTATTAAATAGTGACGGACATCAATTTTGTTACAGCGTAGAAGGTTTCGTATGAAGAAGAGATTGGTGGTTGAATTTATGGTTATTTTCAAAGCATTTAAAACGAAGATGGTTGGCAGATTTGAAGTTGAAGGAAGGAATGATGAAGGGAATTGCATTGAACATATTTAAAATTTTAAGAAAACGTAAACCATGTGTCTTATTCTCAATAATGCTAGCGTAATCCGCATAAAATACTGAGCCACATCCAAGCCTGGTGTAAGAACGTTAAAGCTGTTGACATCATAAAGACATACCAGAGATTTCTCCCAGATTGTGGTAACGAAGTAGTTATATAAAAGAGTGTTAATGATGAAAGATGTGTAATATATCGAGCCGTATCGCGGTTGTGTATAAAGAATTTGCTGGAAGTGAACAAGACGCATTCATCTGCGAATTTGGTAGAATGCTATGATGACATGGTGCGCGAGATTACGTACGACTAATGAGAATATGTACGGCCGAGGAAGTTCAGCTGTGGATTACAGTAAAGCCCTGGAATTGAAACGAGAGGCCGAGGCCGCCAGGAACTCGCTACTAAAACGGAATTAGTGCAAGGATTTGTAACTCGCTCCGCGGGACACCGTGAAAAGATCAAACTCCTTCGCTATCTGATCATCATCGGCGCATAAGCGGAAATCATATCTAAGAAGAAAAGAAAGAAATGCTCGAAAGCACTTCACATACGCTGATAAAAGATATTGTTCGTTGCTAGAGCTATATCCGTATTTGCACAAATTTCGTTCCTACGTCTTTCATATTTGATGATATACAGACTGTTCCATATAATGTGTTAAATATGGGAATAGCGAGAACCATACAAGAGTCGCGATCGGTTAAATTCAATTAGATAAATGTTGTTCAATTAGAATACAATTTTAATGATATACATATGTATGTATTTCGGGTAATAATAATGAAAGAGTATAATCGTTTGTACATTCCTGTGTCAATTTCTTGGAAAATTGAATAGTTACACACAGAAATTTTATATCGTCTTTTATTTCAGAGTTACATACCAAAACTTATTTTCGCTTACTTTTATAATACCTTATATCTCGCTTGAGAGCGAATGTGTTATTATTATTTTTTAAATTTCATAATTCTCGAGATATACACAAACATAATATAGACCGTTAACTGATTGAGTGTGATTAGCGAGCAGTTGACTAGCATTGTTGTTTTTGCTGTCAATTTTTATAGATTATTTTAGAGAAAATAACTTCAAATAACAAATATAGAAATATAATTACACGCATCTTGTAGTTGAAGTATTTTTTCTAAAATATAGTCTATAAATAATTGACAGAGAAAAGCAATGCAGATTAACTGCTCGCTAATCACCCTTAATCAGTTGGTCATACTACAAGACCAGTCTATGTTTTTCAAATGGGAACCTATGCTGGAAATAGTCACATCTTTTTTTACATAATTTATAAACTTTTCAGTTATGTGTATGTATGTCTACATTGTTTTGATTAAAACATGAATGAAATATTAATTTCTTATGGCGAAATCATTTAAAATTATTAAGAGATAAATAAAGATATCATATATAGATCATTATTCTCTATTACTTGTTATTTGTAGGCCTGGTCTTTTCATCTCTGTTTAAACTGTCTGTTATCTGTCAGTTGAAATGAAAAATACAGTATCGATTTTTAACATAAGTTGAAAAAATTAAAATTGCAAAAAATTTAGTTTTAATTGACAGTTAACAGAAAGTGTAACCATGAAAATAGCAGATCTTAAGTAATTATTTTCGGATTACTTACAGTATATTGAAAGACAAGTATTTCAATGATGCTTATTGTAATACGAGTACAGTTTGCGTAATCGAGCTGTAGGCGAGTTACGTAAAGTACGAGTATCACAAATGGACATTGTAATGCGTGTTTTTCATACCATTTTTCATATTTCGCATTAATTTAATTTTATTTCAAAATTATTATTGAAAGAATGTTAAAATATCAAGGTTGGTAAAATTGACAGTTTCAATAAACATTTAAAATTTAATTTATTTTGATATTTGACATTTTGACAACAGTTGCACACAAGGTAGGTTAGAGTTAAAATTTATATTTGTGTTATTAACCTAAAAAAAAACCTTGAATTTTAATTTGAAAAAGTACTTTACTGTTTCATGTAAATATTTTACTATAAAAAATCTAATTTCACTAATATTCCATGAGTAATGACTAAATTGAAATATATTTATTTGACACCTAGACTAAGTTACGAACTTCATAATTTAAAAAATCCTCGAAAACATTTATACAAAATTGTTCATTGTAACTCTGTTTTTGCCAAAAACAGTTGTACAAAATTTACTTTGTGTATGCAAAATAGGAAATTGATATTTATGATACAAGTGTTAAAAGTATCTCTAAACCTTCGAACAAAATAACATGACTTTTAACACGTATATCATACACTATTTTTTCTATACTCTTTTTTATTTAAATTTGTATTTTCAATAATTTTTTGACATGTCAAAAATGTCAATTTGTTGTTCCATTCATCAATACCAAAGAAACTAATTCGCTTTTAACACTAGTGCTAAAAGTAACATTATTGTTGGCTTTCTGGCTTAATAAGCTTAATAATTATTTTTGCTCATACTTACTTTACTGACGGCGGAGCCCTATTTTTATACTATAACGTATATATGAGATACAGTGTAGTAGAGTCTTCTTTCCCTAGCTACTTTATTGGATTGCTCTGTCGTCAAAGCCATTTTTTAAAATCTATAATCATCATATTATTTCCTGGTCATCATTCTGTCATTTCAGCCTTACTTGAAATAAAATTGAGTTCAGTTAATCAGAAGAAATTAATTGGTTTCTTTGTGATGGGGGTGACGTATTTGGCATTCCCTTGTTTTATACTTCCTCGGTGTTCATTTATTTAGCTCGGAGTTGCGTCTTTGTTCTGCGTTCTTGTGCTATGACACTCTGATGGAAACTGCGGCACGTTCTTGTGTTATTATTCATGAGCGTGGGGCACGCGGATGATATTTCTCAGGGCTGCTGTAATATTTAATACGCCTTGGCGTTTTTTATTGCCCGGGCTGATTTTCTAATGAACTATCTTTTATCCACTTTAATACTTTATGAAGTTGAAGGTTTATGAGATATACTAAACATTTTTATGAAAGGCTGGTTCTCTCTTAGACGCCGGCCATGAATGCTTAGGTATACAAACATTTTTATGTTCTCTATGATAGTATTTTCGTAAATTTTTATAAGTTTATATTTAAATTACAAGTAAAATAGATATCTATACTAGCATATTATACATCAAGGGAGAGAAATGCATATTTTTTCTCGATGTGAAATTTAAAACCATAAGAGTACAGTTCGAGGGCTACAAAGGACTTAGGAAGAAATAGTTTTCTCTCTTGAGATTGTATATGCTACACTCTATATCCGAATGCGAGCATATACACTTAGTATGAAAAAAATTCTCATAACTGGTTTTGAATTTGACTTGCAAATTCTCAAACCTGTATTTTACCACTTCAATGGATATTACTTAACCCTTAACCATCCAGGTCCGGTCTTTCAGATCGCAACGGTTTTACAAATTTAATATACAGTATGACCTCTATAATCCGAACATGCTCTAATCCGAACCTCCAGTAATTCGAACGACAACTCAGAGCCATAATCCGAACAACGCCTCGTTAATCCGAACAGCAAATTGATTCCTCCTACCTAAATGAAGGAATCACTTGGTTTCATGTTCGTTGTTACCTAAATAAGGGAATCCCGTAAATTCATGTATTCTGCTACCTACATAAATGAGGGAATCCCTGGATTTCATATTTTCTTATTCTGCTACCTAAATAAGGGAATCCCTTGATTTCATAGTCTCTTATTCTGCTACGTAAATGAGGCAATCCCTTGATTTCAAATCCCCTTATAACTGCTCTGTTTACTGTTCACTGTTCATTAGATCTTTGTCTGTTACTGAGTTAAGTTTGCTTTGTACTGCAATTTAAAGCTAAGATGACTTCCAAAAGAAAACTCGTTACTTTATCGATTAAAGAAAAGATCGGGATTATTAAGAGTTTAGAGGCGAGTACCACACAGAGACCAGTATCGAAAAATACAATTTGCTGTGTGGACTTTTGTTTCCCTTTCGAAATTAATTTGGTAAATATACTTTTTTGGCCTTTTTGGGAAGATTTTAATGTTTGATGTTTATTTACATTTCTGGATGTTTCGAAGGCCCAATGGTCTTCATCGTCACCATCTGTTTTAATACAATTTTTTTTACATTAAATTGATACATTTTATGAAACACTTTATCTTAGTCAGTTTTTTAAAATTAAAACTAAGCACTCACCTAAATTCCACAGGCTGTGGATTTTACATTTTCATTTTGCTTTTTTTGTCGGGTATGTTTGCCCACAATGCAATGACGAGACATTGTGGGCAAACATACCCGACAAAAAAAAAATGTAAAATCCACAACCTGTGGAATTTAGGTGAGTGCTTAGTTTTAATTTAAAAAAAAACTGACTAAGATAAACTTTTTCATAAAATGTATCAATTTGATCCAGAAATGTAAATAAACATCAAACATTAAAATCTTCCCAAAAAGGCCAAAAAAGTTTATTTACCGAAAAATACAATGTGGGAAAATCAAGGATTTGCGATATATATATAAAAAAAAAGACGAGTATTCTATCCTATGGCACCACGGCCAGTTCTTTGATCAATAAACGAAAAACGTTGAAAATAAGTGCATATCTCGAAGTTAATAAAACGGTTTATACCTGTTTTTTACAGCAAAGATCTAGAGGTAAAAAGATGATGTGCCCATATCGGGAGAAATTTTGTGTGAAAAACAATATTCTTTTATGGTCAGACAACGGTGACAATTTCAAAGCTAGCTCCGGATGGCTCGATAAGTTCAAAAACAGATATGAAATTCGACAACTATCAATTACAGGGGAAAATTATCAAGTGATGAGGCTGCTGTTGAGCCATTTAAAAACACGCTTCGAAATAAAATAGCAGAAATGCAGTTGTGTCCAGATCAAATGTACAATGTCGACGAAAGCGGACTTTTCTGGAAATTACTTCCTCAAAAAACACTTGCTGCGACAAGACCCAGGTGGTTATAAAATGGCAAAAAAATAAATAGTATGCTTTATCGACAAATATTTTGAAGATTCAGTTATGCGGTTGTATGAAGACGATGTAGAGAAAGTGATGATGATTTGAGTTTAGCAATCAATGCCGAGTGTTCACTCCAACTCGCTATTACTGTCCTTGTATACCTAGCTTCACAATACTCGTCAACACTACCGAGTATTCACTTCCACAGCTATCGTAATATACGAGTAACTTCCAAACTTGCCGTTACTGTCCTCGTACACTATAGCTTCCCAATACTCGTCAACTCTACCGAGTATTCACATTCACAGCTAACCCAGTATACCAGTACCTACACCACTCGACACTTTACTGTATACGCTCACTACGATACTGCTGTGCTTCTCAAACTCACTAACACTCTATGTGAACATCTCTATATCTCTGAATGTAACTAACTCCCGAGCAGAGCTGCGTCCCTTTTATACAGCTGCCATTACCTTCTACAAAGGCTCTAGAATGTTCGATCGCATAATAACAATGAATACAGAAGGTTCAGGCGATCGCAAGTAATTAAACACGTCGCGACCTGTTTGCATACGTAGCCCGGCCGGCTAGTTCGATTGCGTCATCGCTATAAATAGACACTCGCTCATTGCTGCGGCGACGGCGGGCGTTCCACGTTACAATATATTCCCAGTAAATAATGGAATTAATTATTCACCCTATTTGTGTACCTTTCCTTGATATTGTTTTGTTTCCTGAATATTTCAATCAGTAATTTGGTTAATATTGGTATATTTATTTTACTAAAGTGGAGCAACTCCTTGAAGCGTGTTCTTTTGGGTAATGTAAATATTGGCTTATAATTATAATGTTAGATATTTGTAACAAAACAACGATGAGAACTCAGGATAATATTTTACTTGAGCCATGTAATGTACACAAATTAGGAAATTACAAGAAATATAATTGGCAGGATATCCACAATCCCTCAAAATATACTCGAAGGATAATATTTGCGTAATCAATTTAAAAACTCGGTTAGATTGTCAATCTTTGTCGACTTAGTGTTATTTTACAATCTGAATATACGTTTTACAAAACAACTAGCTACATTGTAATACGAATATTTCCTCATTTTGGCTAACATTTTCTTTAAATACACCTCAACATAACTTAACGCACAAGATTCACGCTAGGAAAACTCGGGCCGTTTTTTGTGCATTTCTGCATTAGGTTAGATTATGTTGTTACCTGTTTAGAGAAATATAGAAGCTAAGAGAGCTGTTGGTCATTTTATAAAATTGCTAATTTTTTAAAGCGACCAACAAGAATATAAAACATTGCTAAGTTCACGAAGGTTTGACAATCTACCTGCATTTTATAAAATTACCAGACATTTAATAAAAACACGGATTTCACAATCCGGATACGATATATACACACATAATTACCGACCGCTATCACTCCTATTGTATTCGCGCGGCTAGCTCCGTCCCCTTTCGGTTTCAGATTCGGGCCCTCTCATTTTATGTGAATATTCTAGTAATACGGTATGGTAGAATTTTTCTCGAACAATACTAATTATAAGATCTATGTGTGTTTGTAATTGTTTGAATTTTCTAATAATTGTTTTTCTTTTCTAGGTAAGTTGCTGATCTATCCAAGGCATTAGTAACATATTTGTAAGTTAAATTAATATTAAATTTTTAATGCATGTTAGTGACTTTTTTATGAATTGCAAAGCTTAAGAAACTTTTGAGTAATGGAATAATAATTGAATAAAATTTCTAGTTTCCAACAAAGTTAGAGTATTTTCAGTCCGTAATGTAGGGAACATCTCTTACGATCATAAAGCTCGTATGGAAAATGACATACAAGTAGAAACTTCAAAATGCTTTTCTGCATTACATACATTATGCATGTTTAGCTTACATTACCTTATCTGACAAAAATAACACACGATATTATGTTTAGGAAAAATATAAAACGTGCTTTAAAGCGCCAACATATAAATTCATACGATTTTAAAACTAGAATTTTATGTTTGTTTTACGAGGTCTCAGGTGCATTTTTCGTTTGAAATCCTTACAATTACCCTGTTCGGGTATGATCGCGTGTGTTCGCAGAGGGTTGTGGCAGTTTGTAAACCGCTTCAGCTGTTTTTCAATTAAGCTGTAATCCTATTAAAGAATTGTAGCACGTTTTCCCCTTTTTACTTCATATCCGGCGTGTTTGCACTGTGTGCCTGAGATTTACAGCTATACAAACGTCGCTCTTGTTTAAATATCATCTGTGTCTCTGTTATACCCTTAATTAAAATCATCTCGTGGCATATGATACATTAAACTTTATTTTCAACTCGTTTGCATCCGGAAAAACACATCACGATTTAACCACTAAAAGAAATTCTTTTTTTTAGTGTAGATACATGATTAACTTGTCAAATATATTATAAGAAAAATGTACACTGCTCAAATTAAACTGTCAAATTTTATATCCACTTTCTTATCATTTTCAACGTATTTCTTCATACTTCTGCAATTCTTGTATCGTAACCAATCTCAAGTTCTAAAATGAATGAATTAAATAGAAAAATATAGTGCTCTGAAATTAAAAGTATGAGTTAGGTACCGAAAAATATTACGCAAAGAATATACAGGTGTTTTAAGACTTCGGGTACAAATTTTAAGGGCATACAGTCAGTGGAGGTTTGTCAGGGTAGACAGGTGAGGCAGTGTCTCACCAGAAAATAAATAACTCATATCATTTTAACAAATTAATAATTTTATGTAAATTAGATTACGTTAATGCTTGTCTTTATAAATATCAAAAGAACAATTTAAGCCACCACCATAAATAATTTATAATGCAGTTCACCTAATTTACACCCGGTGACGCTTGCCTCTTGAAATGAATAGTATAATGTCTAATGTTTTTGATAAAGCTTTTATTTCCGGTAACAAGAAATTGTGTAAGGCATGCTTCCAATGCAACGAGTGCGTAAAGGATAAAAGATAGAGACCGTAACCGTTGGCGTATGTGAATGCAATCAACGCCGCGTATTGACAAATTTTTTAAGTAGGTTCAAGATATCCACTGTACGTTGTTGCATGCCAGATTAAATGTTTAGGGGTGTAAACTGTTTAAATTTTTCACAACTAATTGGCGAAAAATTTCAAAGTGGATGACGTCTGGCGGCAGATTTGTGAACTAGAGGAATAAGGAAACGTGGATAGCATACATTTTAAACAGGTTTAATTTATATTTGTCGTAAAAGAAGGAGATATATACTGTATATTACATTTTTCTACTCCCACTTGAAAAACTTTTAATTTCTTCACAATCTACAAAATGGATATGTAGGCAATACTAGTTAACTGAAGAACTGAACAAATATAATTTCATATTCATTCAAGGATGGATAAAAAACATTTGATACTTATAAAATAAAATATAATTTTAATAACAACATTAATTAATAATGTCCAATAAAATTTCAAATTCCTATAGTTCATATTCGTTAATCGTAGAATATGCTGAACAACACGAGTAAATGTCCATATCGCCTTCGGATGATTGAACACTTCGACTACTGCGTTGTGCTCAAATTTCATCCTCATGCGATATGGACATCATATCCACTCTTGTTGTACAAACTACTATTTCAGGTTTAAATAATGTCTAGTAAATGCCATAGACACTGCTAAGTGCCATAATGCGGTAATTACAAGTCAAAGAGTGTAAGTTTACACTGTATCCCAAGTGGTAAAATATGATCTTGAAATTTTCTTCCCATATAGTTTTGACGTCTCTAGTTGGTTCTATTTTTTTTCTTTTCTTCTAATTTTATAGTCAAACTATACTGTTTATCATCCTTTTTAAGAAGTTTTCTCCATACTTGTTCCAAATCGGTAGAACTTAATTTTTCTATTTCCTCTGCTCCGTAATACACAAACCCATACACAAATAAATTAATATCATAATATAACGATTTTATTAATTTATTTGGGTGAAGTGTAAATATTAGACAATTATTATTAATTAAAATAAAGGTTTATTAAACTATAATTAAATATTAAAAAGGTATTAAATAATAACGATTACAAATATTACATACTTATTAAAAATTAATTAAGACTAAAACTATAATTAGCTAGACTAATTAACTAACACTATTTATTTATTTAACCAATTAACACTACTATTTATTTTCACGATATTACTAATTATTTATTTTCACTATTTATATCACTTTTTATTTATATCACGTTCAACTGTCCGCCTACTGACCTCCACAGCGTCTATATACTCAACTGACTCAACAGCGTCTGTATTTTCTACTGCTCGGACAGAAGTCATACTTTTCACCTCAATATCTGTCTATTTATGTAACTAACTAACTGTCTAACTTCCACAGCTTCAGTATCCCCGACTCTCCGTATGCCACAATTCTTCACTACTACTGCCGAGTATCCACTTCCACTTGCCATTACTGTCCTCGTATACCTAGGTTCCCGATTCGCCGTTACTGTCCTTGTACACTATAGCTTCCCAATACTCGTCAACACTACCGAGTATTCACATCCACAGCTATCCCAGTTAACCAGTAACTTCTTGAGTCTTCCACGCGACACTATACTGCATACGCTCACCACGATACTGCTGTGCTTCACTAACACTTTATTCTCTAACATTCCTTGTGAATGTCTCTATGACTCTCCCTATGTAACTAACTAATTAACTAACTCCCGAGCATAACTGCGTCCCTTTTATACAGCTGCCATTAACTTCCAGAGAGCTCTAGAATGTCATCCACAACAGTCATCGGAAAAGTTGTAAGTTGTCAAACATAACATGTGTATCTCTCGTATCTCTTTTCTTGGTCTGCAAACTTATGGAAAATGAACATTCATCACCTTTTTGATATATGGTTGATAAACACAAAGAAATAGAAACAGTTCAAGTTAACTTCATGTATGTATAATTTGTATTTCCCACCATTATATTTGACAGTTGGCAAGACAAGCGAGAAATTTGTGGCTTGGATTGCTTGCGAGCAAATCTAGCAAATGGTAGGCTAGCAAAGTAGTTCAACAAATTTCACTTCCGGTTGCTTGTTTTGCTAGGCTTATTGAACGCATCTATAGTTCCAATTTTGAGTAACTTGGAGATTGAGCAGCAAAACATATCACATATATTACATATTTGATTGTAGTGTTCACAACAGATGAAAATGGGCGATTTGACCTTCAAATTAGTCTCAGCAGTGTTATTGTAAAAAGTATATACTGTACGGTAACCGAATTATGAAACATGAAAATTAATTTCGAATAGTAAGGCACTACAGTCTATATGATTGTGTAACAGTTTGCATAAGGAAGAAAGACTGTGCAATATGTAATGAGCTTGAATACTTGTTACTCCAAGAGATGTTAGTAAATTATTCTGACTAAAGTTTCTTTCTGGATATTTATAATAAATATGTTTGCATTTGCCTACCAATCCTGCTCTATAACTAAATTTTGCTTTCCAATTGAAAGTTTCCCGTTATTTATATTCTCATTTAAAGAATTTCAATCATATACGGATCTCTACTTAAATTAATGGTTTGTAAACAAGATACATGTCCTGCTTTAAAAACTGCTTCGCCTTCCTTTACAGGACGTGGAGAAGCAATGTATTCAAAAATATCACCTAACTCTATCTTAATTTTCTCCATATTAAACACTTTGCAATTTAAAATGCATATGGCCAGCTATAAGAAATAGTAGACACTGAATAAAAAATTTAAATTGTAATTTAATGGTAAGATACAGTATACGTAAGTGCATATTGCATTCGAACATGGAACATAAACATAACCTGTGTAGTATTTTTATTGTAATGTAACATAGGACTTATATAATAGTCGCGCCATGTATAAGTCAACAATACAAGAGATTGGTCGTCAGAGCGTCGAAGACCCCGATGATACATGATGTCTTCCGAGTGGAAAATTAGACTCACTTTTTAAGAATTAAAAAAAAAAATCCTGACGAAAATAGTACCTTACGCGCAAAAGTCGAGTTTTTTAAACTTATTTTAAAAACTAATACAACGACCCGGGTTTTGCGGGCGCTTGCAACATACATTGTGCTGGTTCGGGGTCCTCGGCGCTCTGACGTCTAGACTCTTCCATCAACAATCCGTTAAATATAATGTCTTTTCTAAAATGTGATCTGGCAATTTATTTTTGTACATGAAAGGGGAAAAACATGCAGCTTCACATCCCTTTAAAAATGTAATTATCAATTATAAGGCATTTGATCTTGAACGAAAAAAAATTTTCTACGGTGCATTTTTTCCTGGATGCCTTGCCTCACTAAAGTTTAGGTGCACGAGCCACCACTGTATACAGTACTGGACCAAAATGAGTAAAAAAAGGTAAAGGTTAATCAACAAAGATCTGATCAGTGAAAAAGGAGAAGCAATTTTTAAATAACTTCTTATTAGAAACTGAGAAAAATGTGTAATATAAGCCGCTTTCATTCGGACTGTGATTCGTGATAAAATTGAACAAAGTGAACATGATCAAGAAGAATTATGTTTCTTCGTTCGTTATTCGTTCTCCCCAATATTTCATTTTCACAACACGCCTCCTTCAGAATCAGTCTTTTTTCATGATTACAATTATCCAAATCACAAAAGATTGAAAAATGGCAAAACAAACAGTTACCTATAAGAAGATTGTTTATATTTCATATGACTTATGAGAAGTACCAATATCAATAATTCATTGGGTAATGTTTCATTCGAGAGTGACATTTAAATTCTTCTTCCGGATAGTTAGATATAACAGTTTCAACATAATTATTTATACAAGTTCCCCACTCCGCAAAATTTGTTTCTACATCAGAATCAGAGCTCTTAGAACTTAGGTCAGTAGATTCAACATTCATCACTATTGGTTTCGAATTTTCTATTTAACTAATAACTAACAATAATTTTTGTTATTCGGGAACAGCTAACTTGTCGGTCTGTGAATTTGTCATTTGATATTTGACGCTAGTTCATTCGACGTTGTGTAGGATTCGCGTCGATCGGGTCAGTTTTATTGTTCGTTTGGAATTAAATTTAATCATGATTGGAAGGAATCATTCCTAAACGAATCACGAATTAGAAAATCACAATCATAGTCCGAACTAAAGCGCCTATAATAGGTACATATATTAAAGCATAGGAGTAGAAAAAATTTATTATAGGTATTTTTATAGACTACGTTTATCTCGATGTTTGAAGCCGCTTGAATTTAGTAAATCCCTTCTCAATCTTTGAAATAAACGATCGAGATTAATATTTCAAGCCGCTTGAAAATGTCAAGTCAAGCCTATAAAATAACAGGCTTGGACTTATGAAGCGGCTTGACTTCTGTCGGAATAAACAGTGAAGATTCAACTAATGTAACTACGCCTGCGCACATCCGCAATATGTTGTTTGCATTTTACCCCATTTTATAAAAGTCATAACATAAAACTTAGCAAAATTGTCGAAAACGAAATAATTGGATTGATGAAGATACAAATATTTTTTTAATGTTTTTCAGAGAGATGACAATTTTTATATTTTGGGGTTATATATCCAGCATGAAATTAAATCATATACCTCTCCCTGTCTGTATGTCTGCATAATCGAGTATTTAACTATCTTTTTTAGTCGATACGAATTTAAAGAAGATTGAAAATAACTCAATCCTATTTTAAATCCGCTGAGATAAACCAATAGGATTTTTCAAGCCACAATATATTTGAATTATCAAGATAAACGCAGTCATAGTCTATTTGAACTTGTGAAATATATTGTATAAATATTGGATCTAATTTCTCCTTAGAATAATTTAGAGCAGATTGAAAACATTTTAGAGGTAGAGATATCTGCATCTGTCATTTTAAAAATCAGGTTAAGTCCCTGAACAAATATGCAAATAAACCGAGAACACTCCGTGCATTTCCCATCCTGCATGTACATCTGATTCTAATAGCCTCCTAGAAAGCATCTGACAAGTACGGCTGTTTACTCCGGGTAAAAGCTCTTTAAAAACTCTCATCAGCAGAGCTTTCCGAGCTTTCTGTTGTTCATTCGTCACTAAGCAAGTCCGCCCACAAGGCACAACAATACTTTATCTGCGTGTTCTTCTCCTATTAATAAATCATCCCTTTATGGATTATTTTTCGTAAAAAGATCACTACGAGCAATGAAAAGATGTAGAGAAGCTAATGGAAACAAAGACCTCTTATTGTGTTTCACGAAGAATGGATGTTATTCCCATTTATAATCACATCGAAAAGTTTTTACTCTTACATTAACACCTTATTTGTGACTTTGCACAAAATAATAGTATATTATGCAACAAGTGTATTAATAATCATTATACATGAGTTTCATACACTCTTTTTTCTACGATTATTCATAATAATTAAAATAATAAACTGGGTATAAACCAATAAATTGGTTATAAAATTCACCTGTATCATAATGACAAGCTGAAAAGAAAATCTGTACCATAATGCGTGTCATTCAAGTACAGATGACACTACATAATAAGTATACGAGTATTAAAGTATAAGAATAGAAAATGGTTATTTGTATCACTAGCCTAAAAACTGCACTTTTGCGAGTATATTTTGACAGGCCGAGCCGGACTAGAGGCCTTTAAATACGAGCACTCGCACAGCAGTTTCCGGACGTGTAATAGGTACACGAGATATTTTATTTTTGATTTATTCTTCAAATATTAAATGCTAGGAATTTTTCATGTTGGTAACAACAGAAGATTTGTATAATTTTAAATGACATGGATTCACAAACATAATTTGGGAAATCAGCAAACTTTTTTATTAGTTTTGCATTGCAAAGTCAAGTATAATTACTTACATTTAACTTAAAATGTGTTCATTTAAGTTACCATTACCAATTTAGTATTAAACGTTATAAAAAATTTCGCCAATTCTTGTATTGAAAATACTTATAAGTTAACATTTTACCAGAATAATACCAACTTATATAAAAGTCCCTATTTTTTGCCAGCCTATATCTCTAAAAACGTATTTTTGGGCGATTTATAGATGTAACAACTTATACCGGAAGGAGGCACAAAGAAAAACAATTCTTGCCATACCATACCTTTAATAATTAAATCTTTTCTCAAAAGGAGACTGGCAAATGTAAAATGTGTTGGAAATATTTTACAGATGTACAGCTTCGTTAATCTGAAAGCTAAATGCGTCGATTATGTTCACATCTGTAAATATTGCAGATCTGTAAATTTGTAACTAATGAACAAAATCGCAACGAAACCTGCACTTTTATGTATAATTTTATATTAATCAACAAAAATAGATGCGTTTTTGTCAGGCTTTTACAGATTTACAGATCTGTACGACTTACAGATGTGAACAAAATCGACTCATAAAATGTGTTACCAAGAAGTTATTTTTATCTTTAAAGCAAAAAGTTCAAAATTTTTGAATATAATTTCAATTAATAATAATAATAAGTATTAATAAATATTTGTTTCTTGATATAGTTGATATTTTGAGAATATACTAGATATGTATAAGACTTAGGTAAAATTAAATTAAATTGGCGAGAGGTATTCTATTTGCCACAACATATTTTAAATAGACTTTTTTTGGACAACTTTGGAACAAGTAAAATTATCGCGCAAGTGAAAATACGCACCCTAAAATTTAAATTAATATTATTAAAGGTTACTACTTTTAAGTGGGCCAAGGTCTCATCTTCAATAAGGCTTATAGGTACAGTCAAGATCACATCTAAAACAGGGTTTGTAGGTGCAGTCAAAATCATACCTTAAATAGGGTTCGTAGGTGCTGTCAGGGTCATAGTTTAAATAGGGGTCCTAAGTGCAGTCAACAGTCAAGGCACATGCTTCGTAAATGTAGTTAAGATCATATCTTAAGTAGGGCTCGTAAATGCAGTCAAAGTCTCTCCTTAAAATCGGGTTCGTAGGTGCTTTTATAACTATGTGACCGTGTAAGAGGGCTTTCATATCAAAATTGAAAAATAAATTTTGATCGCGACGTTCCAGAGGAAAGTTCGTTTAAAAGATATAAGTTATTAGCAAAAGTATAGGAATTGCGTTGGCTTCCGCTAAGAATTGGTATTTTCATCTCTGGCTAAATTTTCTGTTAACTGCCATTTAAAACGAAAAATGTCGCATCGAAAAATTGACACATGTGTCAGTGACAGCTAAATTAACACATTAAAATACCGCTCGTAAGAGAAATGTACACTAAGAGAGCTTTGAAATTTTATCTTTAGATAAGTGTCTGCAGTTGCAATATTGAAGATCTATTAATCATTTTATAGTTAAGTGTGGCAACCGTGAATTATTATTGATGATACGTTGATTGAAGAAACAGTGCTTAATGTGAATTAATTGTCAATTTGTAATGTTCGAGTGGCATTAAATGCTCTACAATAATTGAATCGACGAATAATGTATTTGAGTTTATTATTTATCTAACAATTGCGCTTTATTTTCTGTAATACCCTCGGCTTTATTGATTTCATGTTTGCTGGAGTAAATAAAAGGTAATATCTCAACCTCTTTTAAAAATGGCTTTAAACCCTCTCGTCTATTGGCTGTTCTAATACAACATGTTTCCCTCAAAGTTATAAGCTGAAATGGCGGAAGTCAATTTTGTGACACAACAATGCGTGCTTTACAGAAGACTTCACTAATTGGACAATCTGGACAAAATAGAGAAACAACGTGCCTTTGTGACCTTACAGCCTAAATAATGTTCCATTGTACAAAGTTCAAAACCAAAGAATCGATTAAACAACAATGATAGGTTGGAGCTATTAAAAGCTAGTAAAAATTAATTGTTTGCAATTAGCCAAAATAACAAATAAGTCACCTAAAATCACCAATGATGAGATGTAAATGGATAATAAACAACAAAATTGGATCCAAGAACCTGACTTAGTAATCAATAATTTACAAAATTCGCGTCGTATTCATCATTACCTTAGACAATTATTTATATGGCATTTGAAAAATTTGCAGAAGTTAAATTAGTTCGAACTTAATTAATCAACTTTTTAAAATATCGTTATGAGAGAAAATATAGGTACCATTTTCATATCATGATTTATAATTTAACAGCTTTGCCAGTTATTAAGTTAGCCTGAAATTAATTTGACAGCTTCGACTGTTTTTAATTCTTTCAGAAATTATTTTAAAAGCACTTCTAAAGAAGATTGTTTGGGAGCTTTTAAGATGAGGAAGGAAAGAAAAGTATATTATTGTTGAAGGGAACTACTTTCTAAATTATCCAAAAAATATAAACCATTTGTTTTGTTCTCAATAATTCTAACGTGATCGTCGTTTGCAGACAACCAATGGCATTCGTTATCTCGAGACGGTATCCAGTACATTGTTTTGTTCTAGCAGTTACTGAAAACTCACTAGATAATGTTTATTTCGTTTGGAGAAATCTCTTAAACTATGAAATTATGTGTATAAAAATAATTTTACACTTGCTTCGCACAATAACATTTTCATTATCTTCGGTGCTAATGTAATATACGGGGCGAAAATACTCGTGTTTAGTCGCTAATGCCTCACGTGTTATTTCAATCTTCATCGTCTGTTATCGGTTGATTGCTAAACATAGTAATTTACATGTTAACGAGTACGACGGGAGGTAGACTGTAGACATTGCGACTAGTCGGAAGGAAGGCGTTCTTGAAAACGCAGCTCTGCGGATGTGACAACGGGGTCTAAATGCAAATGAAATCATTTTAATTAAGAAATTAATTAGAGAACACGAGCTCGCGGCTGCAGCTGTTTCAATTGTTGCCGTAACAATTCCGTGCGTCGCGTCGTTAGCTCGCACGCGCGCCTGGAAGGAAACAGAAATCTGGAAATAATAAACACCAAACATCATTTCCATATTTGTATCCAGCGGTGTTAATTACGACTTTCTATGTTCGCTACACCTACTCCAGTTATTTCAATTATGAAACAACTTCCTAGAAAACTACGGGGAGGTGCAATAAAAATAAGAAAAAACTGAACATGTTTTCTCTATTGCTACCAGCGCTCTTAATTAGAACTCCACTTCTCTTAATATAAAACTTAATAAAATCAACTTTGAAAATAAGAGTAACATACATGTTTTCATTACAAAAACTATTTCCAATATATGGTATAAGGTTAATTTAAAAAAATTTACAGTATATTAGAGACAACAGTTTATATAATCTACAAAAGCCTTAGTATGAATATATTTTTGCAAAATATCATTCGAAACCAGCTAAATTAATGGTGGAAGTAGGAATTGGTAACATTTTTTTTATGTCAAAACGTAGACAAATCTTATAGCAGAGGTATGTGCTTACATAGTATCTAAAAAAAATTACAGGTCTCAATAGTCAGCCAAGTGTGATTAAGGTTACTACCCGTAAATGGATAGTGTACCGTCACGTTAGAATTATTGAAATAAGACACATGGATCCTTTTTACAATTTTATTTTAAATATGTTCAAAGAACATTTTTCTTTCAACAATAATACACTTCACCATTATCCCCTTGCTCTTACCAATCTTCTTTTGAATGCTTTCAAACTAATTACTGGAATATTTAAAAACTGTCAAATTTATTACTAGCGACTTCAAAACTGTCAAATTTTATATTTGATTCTCTAAAAGTGGAACGTCGTAATTCAATAAAATTTATCTATAGAAATCTCTGCACGAATCTTTTGAAGATGATTTCGCGATTTACATTCGCCTTGCTCCCTTTGTAACAAATTTGTGGCTTTGGCGGGCTCGTAACATATTCCCAATATGGCGGAAACATCTCGGGCCATGACCGGTTGACCGCGAATCCGGCACGCGATACTGGCTTTCAAAAGCGCCGGAACGAATGTCCTGGAGTGTAATGCCGCGTCTATTGTAGCCCTGCCGGGCCGCGATTTCTATTTGCGGGTAGAAAAAACCCGCAGCTATCCCATTTCTCGACCTTCTCTCACTATTTTATAACCTGCAACTGACACTGTTCATTTTAACGGCAGAAAGCGCGAATGTATTGAACATGGAGTATTGAATTGTGATATTGCACTGTCAGCTTTATACGGTTTTATTGCGCGCAGTTTCAATATAGGGACTTCTTTCGCACTACGATAAATAAATACACTTTCAGGAAAGATTTCACCAGATAACATTTTCTCATAGTGAAGCATGGAGCAGGAATTTATCTTTTCAATGAGTTTTTTTGCTGAAATGTAATGGAGGACTCTACAGCTTTTAGTGGTTTTTGGACTTCTTCTACAATGCGCTTTGTTTGGTCAATAATTATTAATGATTTAGAGGGTCTAAAAAGAAACTGTAAGTTTTTGTTAATTTTGAAACCTGAAAAGTCAACAGCATTTTGTGATTTAGTTAATAGTTTTTATTTGTAACAAGTCGTCCTGTTGTTTTTGGAAACGTCTAATAATTATTTAGTACTTTTTACTTCCTTGTACGAAGTAAAGGAAGTATTGTAATCGCGAAAAATTTCGGTTTTGAGATTTCAACGGAAATATCCATTTTGACCATCCCTGAATCTATTTTGACTAATTTCGTCGTGACGTCTGTACGTACGTACGTACGTACGTACGTACGTACGTATGTACGTACGTACGTACGAACGTACGTGCGTATGTATCTCGCATAACTCAAAAACGGTAAGCCGTAGAAAGTTGAAATTTTGTATTTAGGACTGCTATAACATCTAGTTGTGCACCTCCCTTTTTGGTCATTACATAATTTCTAGAAATGGTACTTTATTTGAAGCCTATAATAGATTTTGATGAAAAACTATCTTAAAATATAATCTAATACTTTACAAATTTGGTATATAAGACTTTTATGTCAAATGGAATAACATAGTGGATTTTGGTTAAAACAGGCTAACCGGAAGTGACATATTACCTGAAGCTGTTAACAGTTTTTCTTCAATAAAATGGTTTCATTTTGATTTTAGAAATAAATGCTTTAAATAAATTTTTTAGAGAATTAAATTCTGTGTCTAGCACATCAAGTATTATTAAATTAGCCCTTCGTATAAGCGAGATATGTATATTTAAAACATATAATTTTTGGGCTTTTGTAATGAAGCTTGCTATGGATTAGGACAAAAAATAACAAAAAAATAAAAAATAGATGATAATGTCAAATTACGTCAAATACGTGCAATTTTATACGTGTTTTATACTTGGGTCTATACTTCATATTGGTCTTGTGTACAAGGAAGTCGTGTGGTGTCCACATCAGATTTTTTTTGTAACCGAACAATGAAACAAGTTTTTTTACAAATACATTTTTATTCGTCAAAATACCTCCTTTAAATTACCATAATTTTTCCAGATATTAAAGTGCCAAAGAACAATAATGTTCACTTTTGTGGGGGAATCGGTGTTACAAGCTGAAATTTTCACACAAGAAAGTTATTGATCTAACAAACCAAAATTCCGAATTTGTTAAACTATAAGCATGGCAAAAGGATACTAGAATAAAAATTTGAGTTAGGCACATGACGGTATGACACTTCTGGATATCAATTTTTTTTAAAAAATATTTAGTTTCGTGGCCAATCTTTTTTAAATTATTTTTTAAAATATATGCGATACATTTTGGCTTACGAGTGTAAGAAATTTTATATCGATTTTAATGAGGTAATACTCACTGACAGTGGAGAATGATGGAAAAAAATTAACCAAAAATAAGCAATTTTTATGTTTAAACCCTATTATTTTAGTAACTAAGGCATAAATAAAAAATAGTATTTTTTATATAAGTTTCTATGATCATTTAGGAACACAGTGGTGTATTTTTTATAATATTTGGAGGCATTGTAATCGAATTATTTTATGAATTATAAAATAACACGTTTTCTTGCAATTCGCGTTGGCTCTGCGCTCCGCGTCCCGACTACTTCGTGATATCTTCTATCTCACCATAACACCATCTCACTCTCTCTCTCTCTCTCTCACATGGTACCGATTTTAGTACAAATAAAAAGTAATTATAATTTGTACTAATTTTTTTAAAATATCTGTATATTTAAAAAATGTACACCTTTGTTTCCACTGTTTGACTAGAAAAGATTAAACTTATGCTTATGCTCAGTAAAGTGCGCCACTCTACTAAGCGATACTCCAACCTCTTTAATCAGTCCAAATAGTAGTTGTCGTCTTGACTTCTACGGATGTGATGATCTGGCGGTCAGTCAGTTCGAATAGCATATCTTGATTTTTGGCCGTGTCAGTCGTGAGGCATACTTTCTTCTTTTTCAGATGCGGCTTCTTTGTATTTTCTGCTTTCAGATTGTCAAATAATGATCTATAATGAACAATCACCATCGACTTTTCGACAGATGACACAGTCTTCGCCTTCTTCTTCGGTAAAAGTTCATCTTTCGCAGTCCACAGTTTTGACTGTTGCTTCGTCTCAGAAGTCTAGTGGTGGATTCAAGTTTCAATAACTGTTACAAATCGACGCAAAAAACTTACTCGTTTTGATTAAATCGTTCCATCAAGACTTTGGAAATATTCATTCGATTACTTACGTATTTTTATTTTTTATTGTGCTTTACGTAAAATAGAATTACTGATAATAGTATCCTAGTGCTCTTTTTAAATTTGCAAACTAAATACGAGGGGCACTAGAAAAGTAATCTACCTAGCTATGAAACAAAAGACGTACGATTTTTTTGATAATTTTATTTTTCAATATATTTTCCCCCTACATCAATGTACTTGCGCCATTTCTCCTCCAGTGAACTTATACGTTTATAAAAAAAATGTCTCTTCTTGACTCTCAAAAAAGTTGTCGACCGCTGCTTTTAGGCCTTCATCAGAGTCAAAACGGCGTCCTCTAAGATTTTTTCTTTAATAGTCGAGAGAGATAAAAGTCAGACGGAGCCAAGTCCGGACTATAGGGAGGTTGGTTTATGTCAACGAACCTGCACTTTTGCACAATTGGCCTAATTTTGGCAGCCTTATGCACGGTCGCATTGTCATGCAGCAGAAACACTTCCCGATTGGAAAAATCGGATCTTTTCTGGTTAATTGCTTTCCGTAAATTTTTCAACAGTTTCGCGTATACGTCCGCATTTATTGTTGTCCCTTTTGCCTTATATTCAATGAGAAGGATACCCCTAAAGGCCAAAAAAATTGTTGCTATCAATTTCTCAGCAGAGAATTGCGTCCGTGCCTTTATGAACCCACTGCATGGATTCTATTTTTGTCTCAGGATCCCAATGGTGCACCCAAGTCTCGTCGCCCGTCACAATTTGTGCCAAAAAGTCAGATTCGTTGGTTAAAGTTTTCAAATGATTTCCAACCTGCGTAATTTTTGTTCAGGTGTCAACAGTCGTGGAATCCACCTGGCTGACACCTTACTCATGTTCAAATTGTCGTACAAGATGGTTATTACGCTGGGTTCAGATATATCTAATGCCATACTAATGCTACAGACCTTCACACGACGATCTTCGAGGACCATGGCTTCAACTTTTTGAGTCATTTCGTCATTTGTTGCCGTTTTGGATCTTCCACTTCGGGGATCGTCTTCGATGGATTCACGTCCCCATCGAAACTGTTTAGACCAAAATTTTATTGTGTAATATGATGGTGTTTCATCCCGATACACGGCCATCATTCTCTCACGGATTGTTTTCGGCCAATGGCCCTCTTTTGTCAAAAATTTTATAACACTGCGATACTCTAATTTTAAGTAACTCATTTATCCTCACAATTCACTTTATAAATTGGAAACTAGTTATAACAATAAACACAAATAGATAAGGTTAGAATTTAGAATACATGCCACTATTTGACAAATTATGCGTGTGCGTTTCAATTGTTTTTTTCATAGCTAGGTAGATTACTTTTCTAGTGCCCAATATAATTACTATTTTTATAATTTTTCAATTGCAAACAATATATTTATTTTCTACATATCTGGTTTCATTTTGCATATGAAGCATGTACTGAAACTTCCGGGCAGTTGAAAAAGCTGCTTCTAAATGATTTGGAAGTAGCTGTATTTTAATTTTCACAAAAATGAGCTTAATTCATTTGTGCTTTAAGCTCTCGACTTCAACTTATGATTTTGATTTCTAATTAAGTTATCTACATACTCTGCTATGTGATAAATGCCAATTTTCTTTTCGTTATTTTTGTTATTGTCGTCTTGAAGTAATTTGTTTAGTGTATGATCAAATATCCTGCAGATTCCATTAATCTGTTTCTTGCTAATGCAACTGTATTATTTATTTAATGTTTACAATCCAGATTCTGTAGAGGGATTGTATCTATAATTGATTCTGATTCATTAAAATATTACAACAATATATATTTGATATTGGGAGATTGAATTTTGAATCAGGTTGAAGAGCTGTTATTTTTCCGTCCATAATATAATGGAAACCTTCCAAACCGATCGTGTACATAATTCTGGATAGGGGATGCTTTCTGGCTAGAGGATGTTCTCTGTATGGATAGGGGATGCTGTGCTGTGTTTACCCGATTAACATTGTCGGTTGAATAGGGACACGACAAAGCCATGGTGTATAGCTCCTGCTGTCGCGCCTCTGACGTCACAAATAACGTCACGATATGTGAGTGCTTCCGGGCTTCACAAACCGCACTTAAAAGCTTTTCCTCCCCGGCAAAAACACGCAGCCAGGTGGCGCAAAACACCACAACCCCAGCACTAAAAAATATTCCCCGGATTGAAATAGTTCATTTGGGGAGCAATTAACGGCTTTTTGTTCCAAGGAATTATAATTAAATCCTTTTTACTAACTGCTTAGTTACTGTTTATTACTTACTACCTTAAAAACACATAAATCTCATTTCAGTTATGTAATTATTATAATAATGGAACCAGCAATTTCTGTACATAGCAAATGTGAATGAGATACTAACATTTATTCAAAACTAATTTGATATTATACAATCAATGTTAATCCGTAACTAAATAAATTTTGTAACTCACTTAAAATAGTTTTTTTTTTTTAAAATACCTTTATCATTACTCAATGAGGTTGTGGTATCCAACTTTTAAGAATTATGACCGACCCTTCAAAAAAAAAACCCACTTGGTAAATTTTTAATAATCTACTCTTTGTAGTTTTAAATATGTATATTTCAACGCGCTTATAAAAAAAATTCAGAGCTCATGCTAATATATCTTTTAGTGCCTGAGATATTTACGATCAAACATGGATCCAAAAAACTCTATTTATGGTCAGAAATTAAAAAATAGGTAAAGATACATGACTAGCATGGGCGCCCGCAGACTTTTTTACAAGGTGGGTCGAAATTGAATTTTCAATAATTTTCAAGGTCAAACGTGATTTAATGCAAAGTAACATAATATAGAGTTCTTTACAATGAAGCAAATTTAACAAATCCTTAAAAAATTAAAATCAATATTTTATGACGAAAATGCGTATGTACGCTCTAAAAGCGTAGAATTGCCCCTTCTACTAGGCTTTATGATGCGAGATGCGAGCATAAGCAATAACTACAGAAACAAACAATCTGAAAATACAATGATGCATTAAATTAAAATATTATATTACTGAGTAACAATATAATTATTCTATTGAACTGCTCAAAATAAAATGTATAATAATTAAATGTTAATTAAATCGCGCTCCTCACAAAATACGGCAACCCTAATCATAAGTAGGTACTTTTAATATAAATAAATATGCAATGTCTATTCATTATTTACTTTTCTATTTCTTTATTTCTATATAACAGTAAAATCGATAATTGTGAAAGTTTTGAGAAGAACGTGATCATAAAATGATTAGAATAAACTACGGCATATTAAATAAAACACCGAAAATAATGTAATATAATGTGAAAATAATTGCAATACACATTTAACAGTACATAACATAATTTACTCATTCTAACACTTCAGTTATTTCGTTAATTTTTGATTGAAATATAAGAAAATATTACCAATAATTATTAAAAAATACAATGATACATTGAAATGAAAAAATAAAATTATAATTTTATTTTTAAAAATGGATACAGTCCATAAATGAAAGGGGGGTCAGTCGACCCTTTCGACCCCCCCCCCTGTGGGCGCCTATGATTACTAGTAACTATGGCACACATTTATACGTGCAAAATTACATATGTATGTAAGTTTTTTAACAATGAATACAATTTCTAGAGCGAAATTAATTGAAAATTTTAAATAAAATTCGCGGTTTTCAGTTTTTTGATTATGAAAACTTAATTAAATGGACATATTTTGTGAAAATTGGTAAACATGTAATTTTAGCCGTAGAATCAAATGGCGTCGCCATAGCAGGCATCATAATTCAGATATGTGTAAAGTTTTAAATGTAAATATCTTCAGAACGAAAATAAGTCGACCTGCGGTTTTGGAATCAACGCGTTGAATTGTAACTAAATGAAAATTGCAATTTCAAGAATTTTGAAGATTTTGGGACAATAAACACCTCTTTTTGATGTTATATAAATTTGCTTAAATTTTAGCTTTAAAATGGAGTAGTTAGAGTTACTATTAATATATTCGTGTGATAATGTATAAACTAGTAGAGTGCACTTCTCCGGCCATATAAACTGAATATCTCTCCATATGAGGGTAGTTAAAATCCTTACATTAATTCTATATCTCGTGGGAATGAAGCTCTCAGCTTCCATCTATAAAATTTAAATATATTGACGGTAATACAATTTATAATAATCATCTTCCGAGATCGTTTAAATTTGATGAGATGTTCATAATGACATTACAGCGGAAACATCTAATATTATCAGCATACGAAATGAAGTATCGTTAACTCAAGTACCCTTAATAAACATTTACATAATACTAAACATTATGGACCATGACCGTAGTTAACTGTAAATGTCCACTACATGGAACTCTATTTAAATTTGAATAAAAAGACACTGTTCTGGGGTCATATCATCCGGTTAATTATAATGCAAATCTTTACTCCGCAATACTAACAATTTTCAAAAATTTATTTTATTGAAATTTATATTAAATTAATTCGTTTCATTCATTTGCGACAACGGTTTGCCACTGAGTTAAAATAATACGTTATGTAACAAGTTTTATAAACATCACTTTAGTCATGAGTGTATAAAAAACGAAAGTCTAAAGAGTTTATAAAGCGTGTCACTATACTTTCGTACGACTGGAATTTAAAACAGTAGATATACAGATGTATACTTTTTAGGTTTTTTATTGCAGCTGTCAGCTATAGTAGGAAACTTCGGCACGTGCTTAATGAATTAACTGTTGATGGTTCGTAGATTCAAGCCGTATTCAATATATTTTATTGAAAATCAATAAAAATGTAAATTTTACAAACAAATATTTTTAAAATTGGTTGAATTGTTTAGAAAATCTGAAGCCTGGTCTATTTACGGCTTATTTTCGAGTATTGTCCCAAATAGTTTTATGCACCAAATTTTGAGCGAAAAGTTCAAAATTTTCTAAAATCCAATTTTTATATTTCTTAACGCGCTGATTCCAAATTTGGAACCGCAGATCGCTATCTTTTTTGTTTTCGAGATATTTGCGTTTAAAGTGGGGTCCCAAAAGCACCCATTTTTTTATGAAAACTCAAAAATGAGGCTTTACGCTCTTGGAAAAATTTCATAATTTTTGAGCAACTGGTGCAAATTGTATGTATAAAAATAGGAAAAAATTGAACATTTCTATACTTAAATATGTAATTCTGTCTGTAGAATCGATTAGCGATGTCACGAAACTTATATCTCTACCCATTTTTGGGTTACTTTTCTAAAATGGGTATTTTGGAAAAGCTTTAAATGTAAATATGTCGGGAACGAAAAGAGATATCGCCCTGCGGTTGGAATCAGCGCATAGAGGAGTATCTATAAATACAAAAATAGAATTTTCAAAAATTTAAACTTTTTACTCAAAAATAAGAGCTTACGCCTTATTGAGGAAAATTCTGCTATTGTATGTGAATTATGAGTCTGTCATGTATTTCATCAGTAAATCTTTGCCTTAGTCAGGGACGTAACACCCAAATTTCTAAAGAGTTTTACTTTATTTTATAAAAGAGAATAATTTTAGAACGCATAATACAATTTGTGTGGTTGTAAAACGTACATATTGCAGAATAAACATTTTAAATATTGTATGTGATCCTACTGTCAACAATAGAAAGGGTAGTATGTCTGCCCGTGGAGAAAAAATTGATGTTACTCCTGCTTAGTAACATTGTTATAGCAAGTAATCAATAATAATTACAAATACTGAATAAACGATTACACGTTACATTTGTTTCTATTAAAATTGATTACAATTTTCAACAACGTTGCTAGGATTTAACAACTTTCTTACAGAATTGAGATGTATATGTGTATGTGTATAAGAAAAGTATCTGGACTAATAATAGCTATAATACCATCTATTTCTGATGAATTCACAAAACTGAGATTATTTTACAAAAATTAAAATATGTTTAATAGCGTTTACGACAAAATTTATGTGGAATATAGTAAATTGATAATTCCTTTATTACATTATTTATCAACATTGAAATAAAATTAAGTTATATATAAAAAAAAAAGATTTTTACTCTAGGCAAAGACGAACTATTATGACGAGAGGCTCGTATCTAACACAAAATTTGGAAAATGATCACAAAACTTCAATAAAAATTGGTTTGATATTTTTAAATTGTTGAATTATACTATGTATTTCTATTCTATAGGCGCTGCATTTTACACAATGAAAACTGAATTTGGATTTCGCAAACATGAAATAAGCATAGAGCACCGTAATTCAATGAGGAGATGTTCTTCATATTCATATGTCAAAAAGTAAAAGAGATGATAATTTTTGTTACGCACATTTAAAATTAGTTTATAAAATAAATGTTTCCTTTTGCTAAGGATTACACAAATTGATATGCTAGCAGCAGAATATAATTTACTTCCCAAGACAATAAAATTGTACGAAAATTAATGTAAAACTGTAATTACAACAATAATGGCCCTACTAGTTTTATATCATATTTAAGAATTATAATTTCCGGGAACTTTAAATTAATAGTCATTGTATTAACAATTCCAATTTTTAGTGCAATTTCTATTATTAAATTTTTATTGTTACTTAGAAGTATTGGTAATTTTTGTTTATTTTGTTTTACCGTTTCTATATTGTTATCTATAATCCATACATTAAGGTGGTATTATGTAATTTATTTTTATTATAATACTGTTCTTATGATATAAGTATGGCCCACTCAGATTTTTCATTGGCCCACCTTTGGCCCACCCAGATAATAATATATAATCCTAGTTACGTCCCTGGCCTTAGTTGACGTTAGCGCGTTTATCCTGTTTGTATCCTGCAGACTAGAAGGAAAGCTATGCCATTTTGCCAGCAGAAAGAGGTATATTTTAGTCCATCCCTTACTGCCTCATTCTTATTCTCACATCTGTGCTCGACATTTTCTCGCCAACATCCCCTAGAACTTTCAACATAAATAATCCTACAGTCACATTGGTCACTTGTATGAAGTTATATATATGGTTTATAGATTTCATAACAAAATTATCATAGTGGAAAACCCAATATTTTTTCAGATTTGATTATTTTATTGCATTATACAAAGTTTGTACATAATATTATGTAGGGTGTACAGGTTAAATGTCCAACATGGGACTCTCGAGAAGTATAAGAGATACGAATTTTGTTAAATTAGACAAAAGCTTCCTCATTAGGAGGACATGTAGCGGTGTATTGTTTACCTGGTAAAAATGCATAGGTCACTATACAGGATGTTCGTTTTATATTGTCCACTATTATTTTTATCTCGAGAACAATAAGAGCTACGAGGTCGGTTAAATTCGCAAACAATTTCTATTTTACAAGACTATTTTAATAAGCATAAAATTATTATTTTTCAACCAATGGTTTACAAAGACCAAATAGGTTGGATCTCAAATAATTATTCAAAGACCAAATTTGTTATTTTAAATATATATTTTTTATTTGCTTATTCGATAGAGAATTTTATTCTGAATTTTTTTTTTTTGAGCAAATTTCATATAAATTGCCACGAATGGAAAAATGAATACATGTTATTTTTTTACATAAAATAGAATGCCATGAAAGAAATATGTGAATATTTTTTTGCGTTGACATTTATGATGAATTAAAAGAACAATTAATCACTTTTCTGTCAGGGTACTCTGATTTTATGTAAAAAAAATAACATGTGTTCTATTTTTCCATACGCGCACTCTTGTTCTAACCGTATTTTAATCGAATTAATATAAAATTTTATTTGAATTTTTCTTTAAAAATACAAATATTATATCACTGAATTCAGAATAAAATTCTCTATTTAATAAGTAAATAAAAATATAATATGGTCCCATTTAAAATAACAAAGTTGATACCCACAATTTGAAAACCACTGGTCACAAAAAAAAAATTCGCTCATTAAAATAGTCTAATTAAATAGAAATTGTTTGCTAAATTAAGCGACGTCGTAGCTCTTATAGTTCTCGAGATAGCAATTTAAAAATATTAAAATTAATTGAACTGAATGATATTGTGAGAACTTAACTAAAAAACTTGTATTGGAAATAAATGAAATATTATCTATTATTGTATTTTTCATTTGTTTCATTGCTACTACCATTGTTTTTATATAAACTAAAATGTCAAATGAAGCAAGTTTTCACCAAGAATACAGGTATTTTAGTGACTGCAATATTTTTGACGTTTCGTTTGACAGCCCAGCTACACAGCTATAGTTTTCGAAATCCCAATGTTGGACACGTTATTTATATGCTGGACATTCTTTTTATGAATAATTGACTATTTGAGTTAAAGTAACCCAAAATACTAACTGAGACACCATAGTTATAGCGTTATTAATATTCGTACGGTATGTTTAACTCATTACCAATTTTATTTCAAAAATCATACTGCAATTTATGAAGTTAGGAACTTTGAGTAAAAGCAATGATTTTTTCATTTAAAATATGGAGAATTCAACGTTTTCCGTAAAAATATTTACTCAGTTTAATAATGCAATTTTGCCAAAGTTTGAGCAAAGAACTTATGATCTTATTCTGTTTTGTAATGTCGGAAGTTTACCTATGAGATCTACGAACACTTTGAACAAATTTAGCATTGTGTACGAGCACATTCTTTATTTTCTATCTCAAATTTCGACATGCAGTGAAGTATGTATTTTTTATATAACAGACAAAGAAAACAGCATAAGTTGAAAATCTTATTATTTAACTTAGCATACTTTTAAAAGTCGACAGTAATTCATCGTACAAATATACATACCATAAATTTTATGAAAATTTAATTTATAAAAAATATTAACAGAAAATGTAAACATCAAGCGGAGCATTTATCATGTTATTCTAATTTTTTTACCGTTAAAGGAATTTTCTTTGTAATAGCTTACACCGGTTCCTATTGATACGTTATTAAATATGTAAGTAATTTTATGTTGGAATCTTTATTAGCAAATTCCGCAGTGATGAAAAATTACTTTTCATTGGAATGTTGATATTAAATTTTAATATAAAATAGAAATAGGAACGCAAAACACAAAACGAATTGGAATTTTTATCTCATTATATACTTGTATTATAATAGTCATTTGTATCACTAGTCTGGATACTGCACACTTTTGCGACTGTGAGTTTATTTTGACAAGCACTCACTCGCAAAGCAGTTTCAAAACGTGTGATGCATAAGATTTTTTGTGCCTCTCCCTAAATTTATTAAGTGAATTTATTTATCGTCTAAGTATGAAATACTAGGAACTGTATCATTTTATTTTATTATGTTTATATGTTGGTAATATCGGAAAATTTGAATAATTTCAAATGACAGATTTGCAAACATAACCTGAAAAATCAGCAAACATTTTTTATAAGTTTTGCTTTGCTAGTTTACAATTAACATTTTAGTAAAAAAAGTTGTAAACATTTTGCTTATTCTTGTGTTGAAAATACTCACAAGTTAACATTTCAGCAGAATAATACCAGCTTATTACCATAAAAGTCTCTATCTTTTTGTCGGTCTAGGCCCGCTAAAATGTGTTTCTAGACGATTTAGAGTAACGTAAAATTACTTGTAGACCGGGGGCTAGTGCTACAAGAAAAATGTATCATGATATTCCAAATACTGACCCTTGGTGCTCTCTTTTAATACCCTGGAGAATGATTTGCTGTCTTCCCCGGAAAAAAAGACGATAAACAAAGCTGTGGGTCATCGTAGGTCATCAGCCAAACTAGTTTTAAAAAAATTATATTTTAGAATCTAGGTATTCTATATTGGACTTACATTTTTTGTTGTCTTTTAGAGTAAAAATTTTCCGTTCACTAAAGCCCGCATGGAATAACATGGACAATTGTTGACAGATAAAATTCACAGTAATAAAATAGCGCCTTCTACAACAATTGAAAACGGCTGGCATTTATTATCGGCTACCATTTCCATATACATAATGTCATTTTATTCAGCTCGCGTACAGAAAATACCTAGATTCTGAAGTACTTTTTTTTAAACAGTTTTGTGTCATGATCCAATGCTAGGTAAATCGTCTTTTTTTTTCTGGACGGAAACAAAAAATATGTTACCACTCATATTAATTAATTATATTTGTTTCGGGTAAGCGGCCATTTTCTCATCTAGCATAGTTCTCATAACCTCGATATACTCTTAAGGTAGGAATACATATACATATTTACAATACTGGTAAAATATATCAATTGTTGGTGTAGATTAGGTGTTAAAAATTAATCACAATCTCAAAAACTGTTATACAAGACACATTAGTCAATTTCGGTGATGAAGCTTCTTGACTGGAAGGGAGTATGAAATGAAATAAATTTCTGGATTGCAGTTCACCTCCTGAAGAAGGCATAAGTGATGCCGAAACCGTTTGAGGCCGAAAATTAAATACATAATTGACTGCAATCCAGAAATTTATTTCATTTCATTAGTCATTTTCGTTTGTCTCGGAAAATTCTGAAGGATCTTAAGCGTTCGTTTATTGTCTCAGAGCGTATCTATCTGCGTTAGTTTTTTCTCTCGTACCTCTCGGAAAGAAACGCTTCGAGAGCCTTCAACCGCTCTTACAAATCTGTAGGGTTAGTGTACCAAATGCGCGGGCATCTAAAATATTGAATATGGGATTCAAATGTGAGTGATGATAAGCGACTGGATAAGTGATGGACAAAAGAATTAAGCAGGGATGCAGTCAATAAGTAAAATTTATTTAGTCAAATGTCAACGCTTCGCTTCCTGTTGAAGCTTCATCCGGAAGCGAAACGTTGACATTTGACTAAATAAATTTTACTTCTTGACTGCATTCCTGCTTAATTCTTTTGTCCATGGGATTTAAATTTCGTCATATTATATAGCAAACAGAAATTTAATATATATGGCTGTATCATGTAGTACATCGCTTATATTAGACACCGTAGTTAAATATTTTGATAAATAGAAACAAATGTAACAAGTGAAATTACGTTTTTTTCAACACCAGCCACATATTTTGAATGGATAACATTTTTAGCTACCTTGTTTAATATAAGCGATGTACTACATGACACAGCCGATAATACGTTATCATCCATATTTGAAATATTTTTTTCTATATAATTATGTAACGGTCATCGGTGGTCGTGTGGTCAAAACCAACACATCCCGAAGAGTCTGAGTGCATGGCAGCAGAGGTCACAATAAGCTACTCTGTATGTAACGAGGCTGGCAACAGAACTAGAAATATAAAATTTGTTAATTGTATATATATATATATATATATATATATATATATATATATATATATATATATATATATATATATATATATGTATGTATGTATGTAAACGTTGAATTTGTATAATGACAAATACATTCATTTTATATAATTATGTATTTTAATATGTTTCACTCTCTTTATTTTAATAGAATAATCTGTAATCTCTCAATTTCTTCTACTTCCTAATTGAAATCTTCATAAAATAATTTATTTGAAATTATAGGTACTATATCCCTACATTTATTTAAAAAAGACATGCTAATTTGATAGTTAACCGTTGATATCAAACATGAAATCATAAAATAAATATTAGAACATTGAAATTCGCACTATAAAACGCTATTGTCTGTTCTTATATTACACAAATACTCTGAACTATCTATCTAAATCATCTGATGCTGTTATGAGACAAATCTGACTACTATTTCAAAGATAATAAACAAAATCGCCTAATGTAGGTATTTAAAAATATCTAAATTGCGAAAGCAAATTTCATTCCTTGTATTTTAATTAGTTTATTGACGAGCAATAAGAGTCCGTATAGATGATGTCATTAAAAGTATTCCACAAGATATTTGCGGCTACTTTCCGAATTATTAGGTTGTCGATTTTGAAAGTAAACAGAACAGATACTGTATGTATTTTTTACGAATTTTTTGTTCGTATTTGTAAATCTGAATGTATATATGAATGTGTTTATATTTACATGAATTAATGTTTAATCTTGTAAATATAATAATGTTAATGTTCTATGCATCAAATTGTTTTTACATTCTAGTAGACCCTGAAGAACGTATAAGTGTATACAGAAACGTTTGTTTAAGAATAGATGCTGTATGAAAGATTTCGAGTATTTGTTAACACCTAATGCTCAAAGATTCTTAAAGATTTTGGAAAAATAATAATAAACATATGTATAAACCAATAATATGCTATGGTTAGTATCAAATTTAAATTGTTAAATAACAAAATTTTAATGAAGAGCAATTAAACATTTCTTTCGATTATGTTTTTATTTACTATAGTATAATCCTGAAAAGTAATCTCTTTGTGGAACTCACGGTTTACTGCAGGACCAGAGTGACAAAAACAAGATCAGAAGGCCTTATCACTTTGCTGAAGTGCCGTGTGTAGTAAGTACAGTTCTGCGTTAGTCGCCCGTTTAATTAAATAAATGAATTATTGGATTGTTTCATTACCAAATCAGAACTGTAACCTAACACGGTTGTTCGCATTTTTTAGGATACTGAATCTTTTGATGTTAATCAGCTTTTGTATTCGGTTTGATGTAGAATTCAATAGTGTAGCTGATATTTTTACCTTTTGAAATTTAATTCTGTGGATTTTTTGTTCACTCGGTTCATTTGGAAGTTGTTTTATTTTTTTTTTCAAAAAAGGAAGATTATATTTCTTTTATTTTTATCCAGATTGTATAATATTACAAAGCCAATATGACAAAATTATAAATAGTCAAAATCACAAGGAACATTTTGATTTTGAGTAAATTTGACTTGTCATTGCGTGGTTAGATAGTTCATTATTGAGTATATTGATTTTAATACTTTAAATCTTAAATTAAAATAAATCTTTACAACATCATAACTGCGAAAAATACGGCGATCACAATGCGCATGTAAATTCATTCTTGACTTGAAGTGACAGCATGGACCTTGCAAGGTTTTAAGCTAACGTATGCAGTCCGAATCCGAAGTGCGCCGTGTAAAATTTTGCGTTACAAATAACTACATGCAAATGCCTGTTCTTAGATTACAAATTTAAGCCAGAAAGAACCTATGCTGTGTTCAAATCTGATTGTGAGTTTACTTTTTATATCAAAGATCTCTTTTGCCCTTAGAACTGTGTTTTATATAAATTTGATGATTTACATTTATTACACAATTTTTTTATAGGATATTTCAAATAATTATTTTAATCAAAACATCATTGTTGATTTTATGATTTTCATCCGTTGTTAAAGTATTAAAGAAGCTATTAATTTTAAATTGAGTTCCCTGTTCTTCAGCCAAATAGAGATCAGAGATAAAGTGGTTTGTACAAGGAAGGAAAACAGCTTTTTTCGAAGGCTTGGCCGAGGATAGAGCTCGTACAAAAATATGAGAAATGTTTGTTGTGGAGCACAGCGCTCCCAGCTGTTATCTTTCGACTGTAATCTCCAAAATCTGGAGAATGAGATTGGAATATTATCTAAGTGGAACGCCTTTCGATCAGATGGGAACGATAAACAATTTTAGCGATTTTCATTTTATCCTATACAAAAAGTTTGCGTGTTGAACTGTTGCTTCAGCATTGTGAATAAATTGACTTAAAAATGAAAATGAGTTAACAATTTTATAATCCGCTTACGTTAAATTTGTACTGCAATGAGAAAGTTTTTCCTTTGGGGAAAATACCAAATTAGAATTAGAATTCTATTGTACAATAATTTAAATCGCGTTTTACACTGTTTGAATATTTCATGAAAATGTACAATAGTGACTCAAAAAAAGGTCTACGATATTCATCTTTGCTCTGTTTGTTTTATTTTTCTTTTCAAAATACTTGACAGTTTTATGATTCTATTAATGTTATTAATTTTAGCGGCTATAAGGAGTAACTCTCTCTACTCCGTGAAGTTTACAAGGAAAACTCTTTTTGATAATCTGCAATCCTTAACTTCATAGTCCCTCCACGGTATAATATAAGTCGTTGTCAACATTCTGCTGGACTGAGCATGGCCACGCTAATTTACTTCGTGAATTCCCTTTTGTTCATTAGATGTGGACGAGAAAGAACGCATGCGCATACCGTGTAATCACTTGTCAAGCTTTTACTGCCCCGACGGACGCGAATGTTACGCATGACGTTTTAAGGAGAATATAAAGCAAAAGCTCTTCGAAAGAGGGAAAATTGTATTATAACAATAAATACTTCATCGCGGCTTTGTGCCCAGTGTCTGTTATACCAAACTGCTTTCGGTAAATTGTGGTAATGACGATATATTTTACCATGGAAATTGACTACCAATCCAAGATATCCACCAACGCAAATAAACTATTTATCAAAAATTTATAAACGAACAATAAGAAAAAGTCTTGGGTGGAGTCTTTTTCCAACCACGGTAATGATTGTGTAATTTCAAAATATTAATAATATGATAGTGAAGTGTAGAGATTCACGGGCTTGGCTTGAAGCTTGAAAGCTTGACTTGGCTTGGTTTGAAAAAGCTTGAAAAATCAAGCCAAGCTTGTCGTTCATAAAAGCTTGACTTTTCCAGCCAAGCCAAGCTTCTGTTCCATGAAGCCCGAGCCAAACCAAGCCTAACATTTAAAAAAAGCTGGAATTTTCAAGCTAAACCAAACCTTCGACTGTCAAGTAGCTTTGTTGAAAACAAGCTTTTTCAAGCTTTTCTTAAGAAATGTTGACGAGGCTGACAAAACCGTAATTTTATGGTGGTACGTACTTTGGAGTTCCCAAAAGAACCAGCCTCCATTACCTGCCAGTCTAGTAAGCTTCAAAACTGTACCCTTCATAATTCTTATTTTCTCAATCTGAACCAACTAATCGCACATTGTAGTTCGCGTACACAAATAAGTACAAAATAAATTTATAACATGTTAAAAAAGTTTTTAAATGATAATAAAATTTTATTGTTTTATCCTTTAGCTACATTAATATAAAATGTATGATGAAAAATGATAATACAAAATTTATTACAAATGTCAATCATTACATATAGAACTATTGAATTTTTTTTAAATACTTATTATTGTGTAGTTTTCGTATTTTGTTTAAAAATTAATTAATTAAATACTTGAATTTTTAAGTAACTGGAATTAATTATAAGCTCAAAGCTTTAAGAAATTAGGTTTGATTTTTAAACAAAAAAAAAAATATTAAATTTATCTGATTAGATAAACCTAATCAATATTCATTTAAATTTTAACTATTTTGATTTTAAATCATTAAGCTTCAACAAAATATTTATTACTCGTATATATTGGAATGCTACAAATAGACAATTTTGCTGAAGAATAAAAATTATAACTGCAAGATATAATAATATACTCAACACCGTACCGTAAATGAGTGACAGACTACGTAGGATGATAATTATTTCATTTTAAAGTTGCATTTTATTCAATGTTTTGTTATTCTGGTATTTCCGAATAATAGAGACGAGACAATTTCTGTTTGTGGATATGTATAGTCTGTCTAGAAATCTACCGTTATTACCCTCTCAGCAGGTCTATTGTTAGGGATTTAAGCTTGATTATAGCGGGGAAAGGACAGGTACGTATTAAATGTTTTCCTGTTTTATTTTACTTTATTTTGTAATAATGAAACAAATCTTTTTATTTTTTTAAATAATAATGGAACAAACAATACATAAAAAACAAAATTAAATACATAATATAGTAAAAAAAAACGAAAATTCTTACTTAAAATTATACACTGCGGAGCAGTTTGTCATTTAATAATGAAACAAATCTTTTTAATTTTTTTAAATAATAATGGAACAAAGAATACATAAAAAACAAAATTGAATACATAATATAGTAAAAAAAAACGAAAATTCTTACTTAAAATTATACACTGCGGAGCAGTTTGTCATTTAATAATGAAACAAATCTTTTTATTTTTTTTAAATAATAATGGAACAAACAATACATAAAAAACAAAATTAAATACATAATATAGTAAAAAAAAAAAACGAAAATTGTTAGTTAAAATTATACACTGCGGAGCTAAAAATCGCGCACCATTTATCCACACTTGATCACTTCCGGCATGAAGTATAATAAATCGTTTTCCTCGTGCTGGTGGAACATTGACACTACAATCCTTTGAACCGTCTGTCCAACTTTTTGATACTGTGTCGTGACTATCATACCAAGTTTCGTCTAAATATATTATCGGACGTTTTTCAGCACGATATTTCTTTATATCACGTAAAAATTTAAAGCGCCATTCACGTATTCTTCTACTCTCCATTATAGTTTGCCGTTTATTAATTTTTTTAAATCGAAAACCCATATTACGAAGGGTCGAATGCAAAGTAGCCACAGAGCAATTTATATCGCATTTATCATCTTTTAGTCTCTGGTACAATGTACGTACAGACGGCAACGTTTTTTCAGTATACATCGTGTATATTTTACGTCGAATTATATCTTCTTCAAAAGAATTCACTACTCTCGACTTACCCGCGTCACGTCTTTTCTTTCTTGGTCTCAATTCACCACTTATTATATCACGAACAGTATTATACGGCACTTTCGTCATTTCACATGTTTTGGTTAAGGCCGAATTTTCATCTTCATTATCTTTTAAATAGTTATACACATTTTTAATTATTTCTTTCGCTTCTAGCGGCAAACACGTACGTTTAAGTTTTGCACAGCGATCTTCTTCAACGGGTAAACTATCATTATCATCTTCAAATGGTCGCCACATAGTAAGTGTCTATATAATTGCTCTCAGTACGAAAAGTAAAGTAATACTGATTTTAAAATTTTGAAAACTCATTTATATACGTTTGGTACGTCATTGCTAATCTTATTTTCCCTAATTTTAATCTATGGTCACAGCATGTTTCAACAAATCTTATTTGTTCCTAATTTGTAACAATGGTCAAATACGTAATTTGATTCTGTGAATTCATTAGCTAACAATTTTGAAATTTCGTAATGCATAACAAAGATTAGCAAATTTAAATTTTTCGGAGTCCGATCCTTACGCCAGGTAGTGCTACATCCCGCTGTGCCTGGTCTACCACAGGCTTAGTAAGTCAAAGCAATAACGGTAGAATTCTGTACAGACTATATATTTATTTACAAAGGTTTCAATGCTATTTTAGCTAAACCCCTAATGTACCCCTAATAAACCGATCTAGTCTGTGACAGGTATAATAGATAATAACAATATATACCGACAAAGAGAGCATTCTCTTTTAAATATTACCTTCATACAAGTTTTCATTGTTAATAAATAAGCAAATACATATATTATCATGGCTTATTACCTAGTTCTGGGAGTTTTTAATTTGCTTTTATTCACAAATTTCGGTAATGACGACGTATCGGTATCGTTGAGGGTATTTACTTTTGTGCTATTTGAATTTGGACATAATTACTGTAATTATATTTATGTATTTAACTTGCATGCTTCCGTACTCAAAAATCAATACAAATTTCATAGGAAGAGGCGAGTAGGTATTGAGGTCACGAACAAACAAAATTTTGGGGAAATATCCGTCTGTAGGGTTTTATGATTTCCAGCTGTATTTGAAGTAGGTATAAAAGGTCAGTCTCAGGTCAGTTTCATCCCATTGTATATTCCAAAATAATTATGTATTTATTTGAACACTGTTCTTCCGTGTTTGGAGTCTTGAGTTTTATTTATTTGTACATGGTGAATATTACTATATAGTATGACAAACTTTAACAGTTTGTTGGGAAGTCATTTTGGGTAAAAATAGCATTATGAACTTAAGTCCTATTCATTTGAATTATTAAAATATAATAAAGTCTAACTAATGCATATGCCTAATGAATGCAGTCAACAAAAATATTAAAAGAAACTTAAAAATTGAAGGAATAAAGGGTAAATGTTTAATAAAAGATAATAAATTTATGTTGATTGTTTACTCTCAAACTAAAATAAATGAATAAAATATACACTTCAATATTTTTAAAAATTACAAAGAAAAAATACTTGGTGTAAGTTTCATAAATTTTATTTTAACGTTTTATTTATCTTTACGCATAAAAAGATATTGTCAATTGTAGCACATTAAATTTATGTAAAACAAAACGTGATTTATACATCAATACGATACAATGAAACATCGACATAACATATCGATATATTGATACATCAATATTCCAATATATCGATATATCGGTGTATCGATATATTTAATTTAATTTTCATAATACCATACTGTTAAATGTGCTTTAACAGTACTGTATTTTCAATATATGCGTCAAAACAGCCACGGCCGTTATTTTTTATAACAGTACAATTATTAAAAATCATGTGTTCCTAAAAAAAATCGCAACATCATGAAATTGTCATGAAGAGCTGTCACCTGTCAATATGCCATAGAAAATAGAATTTTCAGGAGATATTTTATGTTATTATGAAAAATACTGAACGTCAAACGGCTATATGCAAATAACTGACTCGGTTGATTGTAAAATCTCGGCTGTCGCCTCGATTTTACAATATTCACCCGCGTCTGTTATTTGTTTCATATCAGCCTTATGACGTTAATAACTATAACATCAAATATTTATATTAAAGTCTTGATACCGAACAGCTACTACAGGTTTTCAAGACTCATATACCTACTGTGCGCATGAGTATTTATAAAGCTTGAAATAGCTGGAAAAGGCTTGAAAAAGCTTGATAAAGCTTGAAAATCAAGCCAAGCCTAAAATATTAAAAGCTTGAAATTTTCAAGCTAAACCAAGCTTTGTTTCCATCAATCCCAAGCCAAGCCTAACATTAAAAAAAGCTTGAAGTTTCAAGCCAAGCCAAGCTTGTTCATTTCAAGCCAAGTAGCTTGGTTTGGTGAATCCCTAGTGAAGTATAGTAAGGTAGTTGTGAAGTGAAAATATGTAATATTTAATAAAAACATATAAAGGAATTATTAAGAACCTGGCCGAAATAAGGCATTTAGATGAAGATTGTAGCAAATAACATATAGGACATGATAGGATTTCCAGACGTTAAATCGAAATTGGATAATATAATAATGGAACCCTTGACCTTAACATAAGATGATTGAAATGATCGGCATTAAATTCATTTACATAATAATTAAAGAAAACACTAAATTTAATATTGTAGGTACATTTTATCTAGCCCTTTTAAGGACTTTTTAGTTTTCGGATATTAATTTTCTTACAGGTTTACTATCTGATTGTAACAGCGTCAACAATACGGAAAAAATAAGCAATAATGCAAAACCGGAAGTACATCAAAAATTTAAGAAGGAATGAGAACAACAATTATTAAAACTGGAAACCATGCTTTCTATAGATGTCAAAGGACAACATTAAAATTAAGAAGATATCCAGGATATTGAATTCAGTTAGATATCTTTTAAATTTGCCTACTTTTTAAAGCCAAATTGGAATGCTATAGGAAGAGTAATGACAACTTCTTCACAGAATTCAAATACATGCACCTAACTTCGATTTCCATTTAAAAAGTTAGGGAGTCTACTGGACGTTAAACAATTTTTTATGTTTGTGTTTGTTGACTAGTGCGCTCTTTTCTAGTCCGTATCCTGCCCTAACCAGGGCCGGCTGCTAGTGTGCGTGTGTCCAAAAACCCTCTGACTGGGTAGGCCCGGCGTATCCAGGGTGCAGTACTACAGGGTACAGGCTACAGGGTAGTCGCCTCGGCCAAAGTGTCAAGCCAAGTCAAGAACAAAACGTAAAAATCTTGAGACGAAAAAGTCATGAGTAGATTTTTTTCAATTATTGCATTTGGATTAAATTTGTCTATAAACTTACAAGATAGATTTAGTCTTGTTCTCAAATAGAATTATGTACGTTAGGATTCCAAATTTAATCCAAACGCAATAATTTTTTAAAAAAAAAGACTTATGACCTTTTGTCCCGGCAGTAGCGAATTATTATTATTATTATTATTATTATTATTATTGTTATTATTATTATTATTATTATTATTATTATTATTATTATTATTATTATTATTATTAAGCTTTTATTGTAAAAGTGCGCTCGTAACACGTGCCAATAACTTTATCAACAAACTGATCATGGGAGATGAAGTATACATTTTCACCCGGATGCCTCTGTGAATAAGCAAAATACTAGGTGAACACAGAGAATACGAGGGCTGTACATCAACATAAATTGAACTATCTAAAAGTCACAGTTTGGTGCGGTATGACATTCCAATAGGTTATAGGCTTTACTATTATGAGGGCGAAAGTGCCAATACAGTTACGACCGATATCGAGCAATACTAAAAAAATGTTCATACAGACAGAGCTACACTGCATTTACTAAGGCAGATTTTCGAAAAGCGAATAATTGCACAAAATTCAGATTTCAATTTGTTTCCATCGCCACTTAATTAGGCAGCACCAGAATTTTTTTGGAACTACCTGAAGGAGTGAAGAATTGGGTTTATATCAATAAACCAATGACTACTTAGTAGTTTAAGGAAAACTTTTGGAAAGAAAGAACGCAAGAAGTAAAAAGTACTACTTAATTTTGAAGCCCAAACATTCATTTGATTAGTGGTTAAACCAAAATCTTGTTTAAATGCAGTTACCTACTATATCATTTTTAGTTCATATTTTTTTTCAATTTTTCAATTTCTTTTGGAAACTTGAAAAATATTCTCTCTGTAAATCAATTTGCTATAGCAAGCTTGGCCGCGGTCGATGATTGTCGATCTGGTATTCGGTCAATTTCGCTGGAAATTGAAAATATTACGGAGAGAACATGGAATGTAATTCAATAGGAAACAAATGAAATAAAAAACAGCGAAACACGGCGTTGGCTATGTTTGAAACAAATGAACATGAATGCCAGAGTATAAAATTGATCAGAATGCGCTGGTGCAATTTATCAGTTTATTGAAGCTGTCAAATAGAGATACAGCTTCTTGCAGCGGATAATAATACATGATTTATTGATACGCGACGTTCGGAATATTTATCAGGACTCTCTTTCTCCACTTATTTTCATATTTGCATGACTTATTGCGCCTTGAAACATGTGCAATATGCTTGCAAATCCGACATTCACAAACTACGTTTTCATCTATTTTTAACAAAGGAGTCAATTTTTCAACATCAATATTCTTATCAAAAACACATTATTGCAAATTTTATTACCCCATTAAATAAAAAATGAGAAATGCATGATTTTTCCAGAGGTGTGCAGCGAAAGAAAAATATAATTCTCTCCTAAGGTGTATATAAGAAGTACTATTTTTTCCACAACAGGAAGGTGTATCAAGGTTATAAGCCGAGGTGCATACACTCCTTTTTAGTTAAAGTTATAAATTTTTATTTAAAAATACATTTCATAACTGACTGATCCTTCACTTGTAGAGTCTCATGCTGTCATCTTGGCAAGTCACAAAACAATCTGCTATTGCCAAACGAAGTTAATGTGTATTCTAAAAAAACAATTTGTATCCCGTAGGCTTTTTTCACTTCCTCTGTCAGCAATAATCCTCGTTACCCATTCTAAGCAGATTCCTTTTATTTGCTTGGAATTTGTTCCAGAAAATAAAGTTAAGGGTCAGCTTACGTTAGTCCTTGGAAATGTTTTCTGATCTCAATTAGTGAAACAAGTCGGTCATAACAATTCCGAGGAACAGCGGAAGTTGAGAGACGAAAATTGACTAACCAAGGCCTGGAAGGCAACTCAAGGCAAGGGCGAAATATTTCTTTTCGTTGTACGCGTTGCTCCAATTTAGACATAATGAAATTTACGGAAACACAAGTCATAATACGTTCATTTCATTCACCAACTTTTGGATTTAATTAATTCATTATTTACCCTCTTCTCACAAAATTCAAAATAGATTTCCAAGTTCACCGGATTTTTCATGGAATCAAATAAGGAAGTATTCAGAAACAATGTAGTAATAAATCGAGGAGAAACCATAAAATTATTTCTATCTAACTTTCAGTTTCCACATTTTTCCCTCGCTAATTTGCCAAATCGATTAACTTCATAAAACGAATGATCTTGGTGGAAAATATTGACCGAAATCCGCAACCCGATCGATAAATTTACGCATGGAAATTCGAGAAATAGAACCCCGTGATATTCAATATGATGATATTTCAAATCTGAGGAAGGTATACGTTTTCCTACCCTCCAAGATTGAAAATTGAAAATCTTTCCCCTTCATACAGCTGAACCCATTTAAAATCAACATTTTTAAGATAAACTCGATATGGAAATAGCGGGAAACATTTTCAGGTTTATCTGATACTACAGAAATCATTCGTTTGCAAGGATTTATTACATTGGAAACGTATTACACAATTTACGTAAGCTGATATTGTAAACGTACATGTACGGGTGTTAGATTAAACGAAATGCTATAAAACACATTTAAATCTATTTCCAATATCTTTGAGATACAAAAGATTTGGATTTAATACTTTGTTGTCAAGATTAAAATAGGGTATTTCATTATCTTTTTACGTCTGTTAAAAATTAACATTTTTTTCATTAAAATGTATTTATAAAGTATGACTTATTTTACTCATAAGATTTGACTTTCCTATTCGTGAAATAAGACTATACTTTTTACTCATTTTGTATAAAAAACTATTTTAGTATTTTTTAGTTATCCTTTATATAAAAAAATAAGCCCATATTTTTTGTTTGTGACCTTTTTTGCTGAATTTTTTTTATATAATGACCCATATACTAGCGCTTCATTATAATGATAACACTACTTGATGGCAACTGAGTAGTAAACGAATAAACACTTATGCTTGCCAAATTAATATTTCAATTCTTTTTTCTTTTTGTTGCTTTTTTGTTTGGAGATCATTGTAATTGTACTACTTCTACTTCGCTATCTATCGGCGTTTCTTTATAGTAATGTCAAATGCGAACGTCATTCTACAGGCCCATTACTCAGACTGTTTAAAAAAGATGAAATTTTTAATTATAATTCATAATTTATCACAAATATAATATTCATTATAGAATTCATTATTTTGTTACAACTGCATCTAAGTTTCAATTCATAGTATGACTAAAATCCGGTATTTTCATCACTGATTAAAATTTCTAGACTTAACTGTCATTTAAAACGAAACTATCACATCGAAAAATTAACGCATGTGCAATTTTTACACCTGATGTTATAATATCGGTGTTATATTTTTCGTTTTATCTGACAATTAACAGACAGTATGACGAGAGATGAAAATACTGGACCTTATAATTGTATTTTTTTTTTCTATATTACAGTTTTAAAAACTTTTCGGAAAGTTGTCCTTTGATCCTGTGGCCATATTAAAAGATGGATGAAATACATGACTTTTTAATTTACTATAATTGAAATTGATGTTAAGGTCTCCCGATATAGCACAAATTTATGTATTTCTACTGAAAGAAGTCTATTCAATTAGTACATGAGTTAGTCCTTATTGAATTACCATAGTTGTAATTTGTAATATTAGACAAGACAATCTATTCCGAGCGTAACAAGATTGAGGCGTGACCTAAACTAAGTTTCCTGAACTAGTACAACGTGTAAGATAGTTCGGCTGCAAAATCGACATTTTAATGGGCATCTTCCCTTGTACAGTGGTGGCGTCAAGGGCGTAAACAAACCTGACTGCTCAAGGGCCGTACTTTTCACCCTCTAGTGAAGTGTTGTGCTTGTGATTCTCCAGTATCGTTTCTATTTCAGATATTTACGTTTTTCAAATGTTAAGGTACGGTTGCCTTCAAAGAAATGTATTTTCTTTTTATCTTTTGATGTACCTTCTGAAATTTTCAGAACTAGTCGACGCAACGTAATTGAAATTCGCAAAAGGAAAGGATGTATTCAGAGAAAAGAACATTTTTATAAATAATGCAAAAAATATATACCAATTAATATTCATTTCTCTATAATTAACAAAGAAATTTATTTTCATTTTCAGTAATATGTATTTATTAGTGCTATCAAGAACCGGAAAAATTTAGAACCGGATACTCGGTTCCAAAACTATCCGGGTACCCGGTTCCTGGAACCGATCTTCGGTTCCGAGTAGTGGAACCGATTTTCGGTTCCGGTTCCGGATAATGGAACCGATCTTCTGTTCCGGTTCCGAGTAGTGGAACTGATCTTCGGTTCTGGTTCTGGGTAGTGGAACCGATTTTCGGTTCCGAGTACTGGAATAATCAATTATAATTTTAAATTAGCCTCGTCATTCTTGAGAAATAAACACATATGGCTTATGCCATCAAGCTGATCCGTACATCAACATTTGTTTTAGTAGGGCTAGGGCTGTTGCAAGAATTTTTATATGCCTTCTTAGTATTAAATTTAAAAATATATTACTTATTTTGATTTGTTAAAGATCCTTTGTAATTTGGCTATCTGGATCAAGTCATTTTAATACATTTTCTTACAATTACTTGATCCACATAGCTAAATTACTCTCCCACAAATATCATTATTTAAATAGCCTCAAATTTGAAAATATCATCAAATATCCATTAGATATTTTACAATTAATTTTTAAAATTTATATTATATTAGAAAAAGTCACGTGATCTGAAACAGAATTTGACGTCACGGTACATACGTCTTCAGTGGTTCCAATTGGTCCCATTATAGTGTAAATTTTTTGTGTTTTGTTACAATCGTTATGATATATTATCAAAGTTGTCAAACAAGAGTCAAATTTTTGGGTTTGGTCCGTATTATAAAAAGTTCAATAGAAAATGAATAATTTACGCATTGTATTGTGCCTTTTTGCAAAAATTCTGCTACCTACTATTGAATTTACAAATATGCCAAAAGATGCAACGAAAAGAAAATTGTGGCTGGAAGCAGTAAGTCAAAGAGCTGATGGTTGGATAATTACATTTTATTTTACCTTAACTCTTTAAAACTTCTTATTTCGGCAGCAGTAAAACAATCATTTTCTGATATAATTTCAACCACCATCCAGCTATCGACTTCCGGTAAATTGTCCGACTTACCTTTAATGTAGTCTGTATTAGCCAATAATATGTTATTATTCATTTATAATGGGAAATGTCAGTGTCAAATGTCAAATTAGAAGTTTGTTATTAACATGTGACAAACTGTCGCCTACGTTTATTTCACTGACTATTTCACTAATAAATATATAAACCAATCCAAATTCAAGATTCTACATAGTTACCAAGTTTCATTTCAACAAAACACCGTCACAAAAAATTTTTCGCATCTTTTAAGCCAATAAGTTTTTGTATTTTTACTAGTAAGTGAGTTTTGATAAGCGATTTTTTTTGACGTTTTAGAAACTTTTGTTTACATACCTGTCAAAGTCTGTATATTTTCTGTGTTATCAGTTTTTATTAAAAACGAGTCGATTCGCACCGGAATCTATTTAAAACGTTGAAAAACAAACTAAAACATAATACCACTAAACACAATAAAACTTACAAAATTTTTGTCAAGAAAAAATTAAATAAATGATTATCTGATTTTTATTTTGGAAATAGTCATCCGAATACCATTCGTGGTTAAATATTATCCTAGAATATTCCTATTGCATTAGTGCATTAAATTTAACCAGTAATATAACTCGTCGAGAGCAACAATATTTCTTAATAACTTTTTTTCGAAATCGCATAATTTTTTAGTATTTTTACCACCCCGTAAATTGACGAATCGTTCCAAATATTTTTGTAATAATTGAATGCAGTATCAATACCTATGAAAAAATTTGTTTTAGTAATTGACAGTCATGTCAGTTGTTGCAATTAAATTTTAACATTAGTAATAAACTTGTTTATAAGGTAACATTCCGGCAAAATGCTTATGTTTATGATTAGCGGATACACAGACATTGTAATTACCTATGTCAACGAAGTTACACGAAAATGATCCTCTTCGTAATATTCGTAAGTTTATGTTGTACCCCATACAATATCTTCGAGATCGTCACAGTTTGATGTGTCACATATGACAATTTGGAATATTTTAAAAGAGCAACAGTTACTTCCATACCTTGTGCAAAAATTTCATTGTTTCCAGCATTTCAATTTTGCGAATGAGTTGTATTGTTCACTGATAGGGCTGGATATATTAGAGAAAGTTTCTTTAATAATGCACAATACACTTATCTGGTCACAAAAATCCTCATACTGTAAGAAGGAAACCCAATTTTCAACAAAAAAATATTAATTTTTTGGGTGGGAATAAATTGACGAGTCATTGGTCCTCATATAATCATACCTCGTTTAAATGGACAATAGTATGTACTTATATTTTTTGAATAACGTATTTAAACTATTATGATTTGCCGAGTTGACACACAAAAATTCATCTCATAACCTCATAACTATTATGCTCTTCCCAGTCTTACCACGCTCTTACTCTATTCACAGATTCACACTAGCTCAGAAACCTGTTTCAATACATAATTTTATAATTTTGTTATCCAAATTTTAAATTTCTTTATTTTTAAAATTGTACTATTTCGAATTTATTAATAATAAATATGTTTTCCGTTGATCGTTTATTAATTACTGTGTCTACAAGTATGCAAACACCACCCGACAATTTTTGTGCTGTGTACATCGATCTTTGATTCAGACAGTAGAGATCATGCCAGTGGCGGGTATCGAAATTTTAAAAAATCTTTAAAGAATTTTAACTCAAAAACTAGAAGATTTAGAAAAAAAAATATTAAGAAAAATTGTTGCTCTCGACGAGTTACATTACTGGTTAAATTTAATGCACTTATTTCATTTACACCCTGTATATGAAAATATATAATATTGAGTTCAGTGGATTATTTATCTAAAAAGAATGAGGCAAAGGAGCAATCAGTACAAAATCTAGAACCTTGGCGCTGTATATAACTGTAAATGTTACAATTAGGATCAAAAGATGCATTCAAAGCTTCATTTTTGGAATATGTTTAATCAGTTGAACCTTGATTTTGATTATTAAATAAGTTTGATTTTTAATGGTGAATTGTATTGATTCAGCAATTAACGTTGATCAGTGAATCAACTCTTGATTAGGAAATGGTGAATTCGGCCGAATATTATACATCTCATTAGAACGGGCATGTATTGTATATTTTATTTACAACGTTCTTTATTGGAAAAGTATGATAACATTTTTTACTTAAACTCTAATTCTAATGGTAGTAAAAATGTCTCAGATTGCTAGAATTGAAACTATTTAGGATTGATAGTAAGTAAATCCCGGTCTTCTGTTTCCAATTTCTAACTAAAAACATCAAACAAATTGATTCGGATGTAGTTTTATTCTCTGCGACATCCCAAAAGGCAAAGAGAAATCTTAGAAGCGCCAGAGACGCATGGCAAAGCAGTGTTTGCATTTCGTTACCCGCACACTAAATTATTCCGCACTCTATTACATCGTGAATGCGTCAGGACGCCTCCAGAGCGCAGGCGACGCCACATGTGAATGCATAGTGACGCTGACGCGACGCCGACGACAAGACGACACACAAGAACATGTGGTACGAGTACAACAAACAAAGTACTATTCAAGTATGAATTTCATGCGATTTTAATAGACTTGCAATGAATATCATATATCAGTGATATAGATACAAAAATAAAAATTGTTTGTTATTACTTTTGTTCACCAAAGAAAGCATATACACATACGAGTTCATTCTTAGTAAACCAAACGTAGACATATATATGAAAAAAAATATAAAGAGCAGGCTTAATTACAAGTTATATTACACCAGAGAGACATATACGAGAAGTAAGCAAACTAACAACTAACAAGACAACAAATAAAGCAAGTAAATCATAAGTAACCAACACATTACAAATGAATCATAGTTTGACTCTGACTATAAATTTTCTAATGGCCAATTGACCGCTTATCTAATACAGACTACGTTTATCTCGATAATTCAAACGGCTTCAAGTATATTATGACTTTAAAAATCCCATTGGTTTATCTCAGTGGAATGAAAATAGGATTAAGTTATTTTCAATCTTCTTTAAATTCGTATCGACTAAAAAAAAATAATTAAATACTCAATTATGCAGACAGACAGGGAGAGGTATATGATCTAATTTTATCCTGGATAAATAACCCCAAAATCTAAAAATTGCCATGTTGTTATTTGTCTTCTCTTTCAAAAACAAAAAAAAACATTTATTTTTTCATTACTCCAAATATTTCGCTTTTCGATAATTTTACTATGTTTTATGTCACGACTTTTCTAAAATGAGGTAAAATGCAAACAACCAACAAATGATATGAATTTAGTAACACTGCAACATACTGCGGATGTGCGCATGCGTAGTTACATTATTTGAAGCTTCACTGTTTATTTCGATAGAAGTCAAGCCGCTTCGTAAGTCCAAGCCTGTTATTTAATAGGCTTGACTTGACATTTTCAAGCGGCTTCAAATATAAACCTCGATCGTTTATTTCGAAGATTGAAAAAGGATTTACTAAATTCAAGCGGCTTCAAACGTCGCGATAAACGTAGTCACAGTTAAATTTTAACTTGTGGTTATCGTATCGAAAAGAAATATCAAATGAGTTGTTTAATATTACTGTTAAAATTCCGATATGCACTTTTTTGTTAACTTGTTTTTTTAACGTAGTCTTTTAACCGCGACTTTAACTATAAACTGTGCAACTAGCCATTAGTCTTCTAGTCCAGGGAAAGGAACTAGTGAATAGTGCATCTCAAAAACACAAAACTGAAAAAAGTCCAAACCAACAATGTGTAATAAAAAGTAGACTCCGAGCCGAGTATTGTTACAACTAGTATATTCCAAAATAGACAAATTAGAAACACTGAAAATAATTGGAAAAATGAGAATCCACCTGGGATGTGCGCTTCTTGGGCGAATTAATTAACGAAGTGCTAAGCAAACTGTTACGACTTGAGGCAGAAAATTTGCTGATATTTTCATTACCGTACAAATTAATTTCCTTTATTACCTGGGGACTAGCGCTAAATTATTGATGTTGCGTATGATATATGGATCACATTAAAGCGAAGGGTTGCTTGCCAAATATTATAAATATTCTTCGGCTGGCTATAGTTACATATAATAATAAATTAATATGCATTAAATTTTCACTCGATTTAATTAAATTGAAGTATTGATTATCGACAGTTTGTGGATTATTGTTATTTATTGTCTGTAATAATTTTCCAGAGACTTTCTAATGATGAATTACGACAACGAAGGGAAAGCTTCGATGAAAGTTTAAGACTTCGAAGGAAAATCAATAAGATTATAACTTTTAATATGAAATATTGTACACAAGGGAACATTTCCTACACGAAGTATAAATAATAATAATGGCTGGTTGTATAAAGAACTAATTAAAGGTCTGTTCGTTTGTCTTACTCTAAACATGTAGGCGTACTTTGATATTTCCCTTCATTTGCTTAGATCAGATTTGAGCAAAGAAATTGTATAAAAAATTATAAGTTAAAATATTTTATTCAAATAAAACTTTCGTACAATAAACATTTTGCACTTTATGGTTATGTACCTTAATCACATGATTGAGATTGGTCTAAACACACCCTAACTAAGAAAATTACCCACAATATTTGCTTACTCTTTCTTACTCCTTTTTTCTACATGTAAGAAAATCATGATTTACTCGTAAGTAGAGATGAACAATTGCTCGATTGAAACCGAACAATATTTAAGTAATGATCTGTGACACGAACGCTGATTTTTGGGCATGGAGTAGAAAGGGTAAGACAAACGAACAGACCTGAATAGTGATTAACGAGTAGTTGACTAACATTGTTTTTCTTTGTCAATCATGTACGAGTATACTTTATTGTGAAAAATACTTCAAATAAAATCATAAACGATTGGGACATAATACAATGCTGGTCAACTACTCGCTAAACAGCCTTAGGGGCCTATTCTGTAACTCAGTGGTTAATTTTTAACCATTGGAGGGATTTTTAGTTGTCAAATCAATATCTATTGGATAAAAATTTTAACCAGTGGTTAAAAACTAACCACCGAGTTACAGAATAGGGCCCTTAATCAGTTGTTCATACTTCCAGCCAAAGTTTTTATTAACTCATAAATATCATGTTTACGAAGTTGACATCCGCCAGATGTCTCAGCGTATAAGATGAGAAATGTTCCTGGCACATAATTATCATTTGAATTAAAATTGGAATATTGAATAACCTAGTTTTGATTATTTTGCTTTGATCATTTTCATTATTGTAATCAAATTTTCTTCGTTGTAATTAAGGTTTTTGTTGTAATCAAAAATCTAAAATCATGGGATATACCCAAACAAATAAGAGATTGTATATCACTAAATTATCTGAAGTCTTGATACTTAGGTATATGCACATATGCACGGATCAGAATACAAACATAGAGTAACAATATTTATTAATCAATTTTTGTGTGCCATAGGCATTGTTTTTGTCGTAATCAGAGTTGGGCAGTAGCTACTAGCTATGCTTCATTTTCTCGTAGCTGTAGGCTGTAGCTTAGCTATTTTAAATAAATTGTAACTGTGGTTTAGCTACATTTTTCCCTAAAATAGCTGCAAATTATAGCTCTTTAAGTAGCTTTTTCAATAGCTATTTGCTACTTTTTCTGTATTAAGCTACTTTAACGCGCGTGTTTCGAATAAAAATAATGCATTGAGTGCGCAGTTTAATTTAGTTTAGTTGTAGTAGAGGCACTATCTGCATATGCAACGTAAGTGATAGTGAATTTAATATTCGTTAGAAACATTTCATTTTATTCTACGAATAAATAATAATATTTTGTCGGCTTTTGATCACAAATGTGTTATAGCCCTATTCAAATACTTTATTTAATATTTACCATATTACATTTTTACATTTTATAAGAATATAATATTTTTGAAAACACTCACAAACACCCAAGCCCCTGGTGGGAATCGAACCCACGACCTCAGGATCGAGCGGTGACGGTCGCTTCGAGCGTTGTGCGCTGCCTCAACCACACGACCACCAAGGCGGCTATTTTATTCTTCGAATAAATACAAATGAGTATCATTTTTGCATTTGTTGCAAGTATCATTACATCATTTATAATTAGTGCTTTCATTGCGATTACTCTGGGTCTCTACTGTTTTCTTCGATTATGTGACATGGAATAGTCGAAATTATTTTGATGTCGACTGGTACAAGAAAATAGGACCTGCGCAACCAAGATCGGTTTTCATCTCCAATATCTCAAAGCAACAATATCGCAAAAACCTCCTGTATCACATAATAAGTCCAATTTCAAAATTAACAAGAAAATAATTTTAGCCTAAATAGTATAAAGCACTGGTACTCATTTCCAAACATCTCAAGCTCCATTCTATTCACATAAAGACTAGTAGTACCATTATTATGTATAATTTAATTTAGTTCTGTTTGAATATGAATTACATAGAAAGCCGAACCGTATGAATGAAAATACTACCAACGAAGATCCAGATACCTTCTGAACCTTCCGAAAAAAAAAAAAATTATTTATAGTATGTACTAATTTTATTTAACAATAAATAAGTAAGCAGTAGGTATTTCCTTTTAGTTGTCCCTAAATTTGCTGAATTAAAATCATAACTTATAAAGTAGCTGTAAATCACACTACACTACAGCCAGTAGCTATAACTCAGCTACTTTCAATTTAAAATAGTCGTAGCTGTAGCTAAGCTACATTTTTATTAAAGTAACTGTAGTTGTAGTACCTGTTAGTACCTTGCCCAGCTCTGTTCGTATTGCAAAATCTTTTCTAAAATAAATTAAATTGATTTAATACGGGGATATAATAATTCATTAAATTGTGCTGTAGGCTGCATGTAAAGTGAGGATCATGACTTAAATATAAAAAAAATTAGGGGATTGTAATATTTATACACCATGGTTCTATGTGCTATTTGTATAGTTTTTCATACGACGAAATGATAAATATACAGAAATATTTTGTGAAAATCATGAAATACTTCTTTTCAAAGTTGTTTTTCCTTCCGTTTTACCGCATATTATACTGGCAAGTAGTAAGTGCAAATATAAATCTAAAAGGTTGGTTTTATTTGTGAAATAAAAGCAAATCTTGGCTTTCTGGTACTTTCTGCTCTGGTTTTGATATGAAAAGTGTCGTTTTTGCAGAATCTGTCGCAAACAAAACGCTTGGAAAGTGCGTGTACGCAGTTGCCAATGTTTATTGCACTCGACTTGATGTGAAAGCAGCTGTAGAATTTCTTCACGCTGCCTCGTCTTACTAAAATTTATCCGAGTGGAAAAAGCAACATTTAGTGACTTTACGGTACAGTGGTTCGTGACTAAAACAACAAAATTCAGCGACTGGGAAGCGATGCAATAAACGTCGCTTCCTTCCAGATGTAGGACACCTACATCGTCATACAGCTGTACAAACTTTATAATAAAATATTTCTTTTACTCAAATAATGTATTTTCAATATTTATACCCTTAACTTACATCGTTTAAATTCAAAATAATATCTAAGTACTATTTTTGTTTCCAAAAAAAAAAAAAATGCACGAAAATATGATTGTTTCAGATACAGAATTTAATGTTGTACAACTTTTATTGAAGCTTTTTTACCTAGAATAATTAGGGAAGCAGAAAATTACGAAATTATGATTTTACATATTGAAGTCCTATGTTCGGGAGTTCCAGTTACTACCTTGTATGTCGACTGTGCAAAGAGAACGAAGAAATTTCGGAAAACATTATACCGGGTGTTTTTTTTTTTCAAAGTGTACAATGACGGACAGACAAAAATAGGACAATATATTTTTCTAGTGTAAACTGATCTCAATTATTCGTCTGCCTTCATCTTCAGTTGATACTCTGATTCTGGATTCCTTCGTACTCTGTCTTCCTGTCTTCGCTTATTTAAAATGTTAATGACAGGTTTTTATTAATATTATAGCGCTGGGCTATCTGTTCGGCTTTGGCTTTCCTTCTTCCGTTCTAACAATTACCGAACACTTCACAATATAGCTAATTCAAAGCATTTTTTATTCGATTCGACAATTCAATTTTTGACAAGTCAAAGTGACAAATGTCATAATTTTAAAGCCAAATTCAAGCAACTAAATCGTAAAGAAGATGGTTTACTTGATTTTTCGACTTGTATTTATTTCTGTCCACCATTGTACAGTAAAATTTTTGAAAGATATCCGATCAAGATCATCTGTGAAGTGTATGAATTAAGATTTTGTTCTGTTAACTTCAGTAGTGTCGTTTAGTTAGTTATTATTATACAACTATATTATATTTCAGTAAAAGCATTCAAAATACAAAACTAAGTTAACTGGTAAATTAATTAGCAAATTTAAAACCAAATATATGAAAAATATGATACTGGCACTGTGTCAGTGTTAGTGACACTGAGAGAAAATAACGTTATTCGTATGGCTATGAATCAAGATAATATATCTGAATTAATAAATAAAAATTTTCAAAGACAAGCGTGTTATATCCATCCTTATCGCACACGCTTCGTGTGAGAGAGATAAATATATGTCAATTTATTAATTCGTTCATGATACAGATGACCTTGATTGGACATCTTTCAAAAATTTTACTGTACATAGGAGATTAACATGGGAAATTAGTTTTTTGCAGACTGTTGTCCCTCGTTTAACTTAGAACGATGGTTGTGGTATCAATAGAAGATAAAATAAAATAAAATTCTGCATAAATGACACCAAAAACATGTAAATTATGTAATATTTTGGTCCCATAAACTAATTATTAAATTCATTCAATTTCGTATTAATAGCAATAGCCATGACATTTTATACGTTATTACAAATTTTGCCACATTAAATGTCATTTTTTTACTATATTGATACCACATCCATCGTTTTAAGTTAAAAGGGACAGCAACAGTCTACAAAAAACTGATTTCCCATGTTAATCTCCTATGTGTAAACTCATGGTATATGCTTAACCGAAAGAAGACTCAACCATCTAGGAATCTGTCTAGTTACATGAATATTCTGGAATTGCTTCTAGAAATCTAAACATATAAATAAATATAAATAAATATATCATCATGGCATATTACCCATTGCTGGGTGTGCCCTGCTTGGTTCGCAGATTTCGGTAATGATGATGACATATTTGTATCGTGCGGGCGTTTACCAGGCGTCACCTCACGGGCACTCATTGCTGGCGTGGAGAGTGCACCACTGGGGCCAATTTTGTGCCATTTAAAATTTCGGGATCGAACCCGGTCTCCCAGATTCGCGACCAGACACTCATGCACGCGGCTACGAAACCCCATCGAAATCTAAATTAGGGACGTATTACAAATTACAATAGACCTCACACATTGCAGTGACAAAACGGGATATTATTAAAGCGCTCACACTCATAATATAATAATAATAATAATTAAAACAAATGCAAAATACTTTGAACATTATTCAAAGGATAAAACAAATTAGGTAAATAAATTCTAACTCAAATACCATAACTATTATAATTTGTAATAACTATTTTCCTTTTACTAATTAACCAGGAAAATGACCGCCATTGACCACCATCCCCTGGTATCTAACTCCAACATCATTATTATTATTTACGCGAACGCTGCACTAATTTTATGATTACACGGGTTAATTTGATGACAGTGGAATAACGTTTTCACAAGATTCAAGTAATGATATTCAAATGTGGACAGTAATAATCCCTACGCACATATTACATATTTATCGAACTTCCTTGTTCCAGTGTTATTATCATTGATTACTAATAACCACTGTTTACGTCAGATTGAAAACACTGTATTAGAGTATAATGAATATTTATTGCCAATGAGTATTGCCGCTCATATTAGCGAGTAATTCAATAAATTATGATGGAAATTTTATGCAATCTAGATATCTCGAGTACACACTCCGTCCAAATATAAACAAACACATATTATTTCCCTCGTACAGGGTGAACACAATAAACCGTTATACAGACATTTAACATGGATATAGTATATTAAAACATAAGTTACAGAAGGCAACCTTTTAAAGCACGAGTTTCAAATTCGGACACGAGTGCGTAGCAGCGAGTACGTGAACGAGCGAGTACTTGAACAGCCTTTTGTAATGAATGTTTTATACTATTTTCTTTCGGCTTCCATTTAAAGTATTTCTTAATAAAAATAGTTGATATTTTCCAATAAGGGAAATTTTTGACAGAATAGTAAGGTGTATTTCGTGCCGTCATAGTAATATCAAATAACAAAATGTCACCAAAAATCTATTGAGAATGAAGCTGCTAGGATCAATAAGCGTGCGAGAATGTGACATACTAATTCGAAAACAGAAAATAAACCGTTTTTAAAATTGTATTATTTGTTCTGTTAAATTTTATGTGTACTGTATTTTGGAATTTTGTTAATTCTACTCGCAAAACTAACGACTTACCAACGGAAATGCATCTAAACTCTAATACACAGGGCGATGTCTCTGGAATTGCTAATTTGTTTGTTCAACAATTCTCTAGCGTATACACAGTTAACAATACCACCACGACAAATCATATTCCAGATTACTTAAATCAAGTCGATATCTCCACTTGTCACTTGTCCGTTACTGATGTTTTGAATGCTCTAAATTCTGTTAATATTACCAAAGGACCAGGTCCAGATATTATACCACCAAAACTATTGCGTGTTTGTGCAAACGAACTTAGTTACCCTTTATTTATTCTTTTCAATAAATCTTTAAAACACGGTCATTTTCCCACAATTTGGAAAGCAGGTCACATTACACCAATTCATAAATCTGGTGATAAATCAGACATTGGCTGCTACCGCCCAATTACAATTTTATCGGCCATACCAAAAATTTTCGAAAAGCTAGTTCTTCAAAAAATTACCCCCGAAATAACAAAAATAATCATTCCTCAACAACATGGTTTTGTAAACGGGAAATCCACTGTAACTAACTTAGTTCTATATGAAGATTACATTTTAAAATGCTTTAATGACAGAATACAAGTTGACGCGGTATACACAGACTTCAGCAAAGCGTTTGATAAAGTCGATCACAACTTGTTAATTATGAAATTAATAGCTTTAGGTATTCGCGACCCATTACTATCCTGGTTATCTTCATACATCCTTAACAGAACCTTGCGTGTTAAAATTAAGTCTCATCTTTCCAGCAGTTTTATTGCAACAAGCGGAGTACCTCAAGGATCCCATTTGGGTCCTGTTTTATTCCTATTATTTATAAACGATATCAGTTCTGTCTTCAAAGACGTCCCTTACTTACTTTATGCTGACGACCTCAAATTTTATTTGGGAATACGTACAGTTAATGACTGCATTAAAATCCAAAATTGCATAGACTCTCTTTTTGCTTGGTGCACATCTAATAATATGCATCTAAATATAGGAAAATGTAATGTCATCAGATTTCACAGAATATCAGGAACCATACAGTTTAATTATCAGTTAAATAATGTTATTTTACCTTTTGTAGATCATATTAAAGACTTAGGAATTTATTTTGACTTAACTTTGACCTTCATATTACATAATGAGATTTCAGTTAAAAAGTCACTTAAAATGCTCGGTTTCATTCAACGAACTACAAAACCTTTTAATAACATTAATACTTTAAAAACACTTTATTGTTCATTAGTTCGTACTAGTTTAGAATATGGCTCAACCGTGTGGTGTCCTCATTACAACAATAGAAAACTAAATATTGAAAAAGTTCAACATAAATTTTTTCGAATTGTAGGCTACAAATTAAATATTCCTGTTGATAACTTATCGTACATTTTCATACAAAAATTATTATCATTAAATACTTTAGAGGAACGGAGAATAATTTATGACCTAAATTTCATCCTAAATATTATTAATTACAAAATAAATTGTCCAGAATTGCTAAATTTACTAAACTTCAAAGTTCCTACATATTCAACTAGAACTAGCGATATTTTCTCAATACCGTCTGTTTCCAATAATTACATGTTTAATTCCCCTATGTTACGATGTCAAAGAACAGCAAATTGTCATTCCTCAAATGTAGACATATTCACTTGCTCTAAAACAAATCTGAAAGCTCTGTTCAAATAATTTAGATAAAATATATTATATCATTTTACTTTATTACTATACACTATAATTTGATTTTCACTATTCGGTATTATTATTGATATGTTACTTCATACTATGTTGTTTAATATTTAAGTATACACACATTTATCTATTATTATGTTTGTCCTATGCTTATACAAATTATTGTATTTTTTCATTGTAAATGGGTTACCCCGTATATATATTAATAAATAAATAAATAAATAAATACATTGACTCAGACCATAAAATTTTAAATTATTGATGTGAACATTTTTGATTTAGTGCCTTTGGTAAACTTAATTTACCGACCTATTGAAAGAAGATCTAGTATATGTTATTTGAAAAAATGAGCGTCGGATTAACTACGAAACACGACTTTTTGTTTTTAACAGTAACTTTATGTAGATATATTTACGACTTTAGATATCGTATCTAGAGCACCTTACAGAAAAGGACAAAAAATAATCTAACCGAAATTGTGTCTCAAGTATTATAAAAATAAAATACCTAATAAAATAGTCTCAATTAAAGTGTGTGATCATTGTCGTAACCATTCCGCTAATGTGATCTTGTCGTTGTCGTGTTAAGGACGTTCGTGCTTAACTACGTGCTTAGAATGTTCGTGAAGGACCACAATTAATTTAAACAGTCATGTCATTAGTGCCGGCGATTACATTCTAATCGGCGTAGCGTAGGCCAGGACCGAAGAAGAAATTGTTCTTTCAGCGCTGCCAGAAATGCGACAAATTAAATTTGTGATTCGTTGTATTCGCTTGAGAAGCGGCACGAAACAATAGAATCTGCCAATTGGACCAAGATTTTCCTTTCAACACCAATGGACGCACTCTCGATCGAAAAGACGGCGTAATCAAACAAAGAGACCAATTTTCGTTATAAACCACTTTTATATTGCTACACATAAATTTTGTTTTTTGTTTGAAATATTAAAAGAAATATTGATGGTGCATACGTTAGATTACCGGTTGTTATTTGTATGAACGAAGTTCGATTCCGATTGAAACTTAAAAATGAAATGTCGAAATAGTTCAAATGAATGAGATGCTCTCTCCACCACAATTTTAAGAGCTCGTGAGGTGACGCCTGAAAATCGCCTTAAACGGTACAGATATATCGTCATTATTGAAATCTTCGGATAGAATTTGTTTTCCAGAAATGGATAATAAGCCATGATGATAAATTTATTTATTTATATATTAATGTAGTTTCAGTAGGTACTTTGTATTTTTGTTTTATTTGTAATAAAGGTTTTAGGTTTGCAAACATACTTTGAAGTTTCTAAGTAAACTCTATCGTTATAAAGTAAATATAATATTCATACAAAACCATATTCAATGCATAAAATATTCTAACCAGTATAGATACAAAATGTTTGTATATGCAGCGAACTTCTTTATATTTACTTGTATATTTAAACACAAATATTTATAATATATATTTACTTTAAACAACAAGTGATGTTACCCTGATCTATAATTTATGGTGTTTAATATTGACGATGTTCGCCCAATTTTCTCGCCTATTCATAAATTGTAAAAGAATATGTCTTATAATATCATTATTATTATTATTTTTGTTATTATTATTATTTATATATTTTAATATCTTGTGCACCAATGCCTTTAGTTTGAACGCATGGTATTGACTAACAAAATGGGTTGGCAGAGTACAATCTCGAAATGCATATTTATTCAACAAGCACATTTCTTTCGCTCGTCCACATTCATAAAAGCTCTTTTTCCCTTTCCAATCAGAAACTATCTCTCGTTTAGTACGCTAGTAATCATATACATTTCACAGGTCATATACTCGTCATTCTTTTCACATGAACAAAGCATCTCAATTAACTCACTCACACTCTCTTAGCAATATTCTTCCTAACATTTCATCGAATTATTTCGTACACGATTCTATCTTACACACCCACATACACCACCTAAATATCTCATTTCCTAGGCAGTTACTTCCTTTTTATGCTTTCTCATCCATACTCATCATGATAAAATTAAAATTATTTCTAAATGCTTTATTATTGGTTATTTAAAAGATTGGCATGTCGGTATATTGTTTGATATATATATATATATATATATATATATATATATATATATATATATATATATATATATATATATATATATATATATATATATATAATCATAATCAACCTTTACAGGAACGACCATCTACTTACTGTATGATATTCTGTTTAAAATATAAAGTAGAGCTACTGAATTAAAAATCTGATGTGGACACCACACGACTTCCTTGTACGCAAGACTAATATGAAGTATACTCAATTATAAAATTGCACGTATTTGACATAATTTGACACTAACATCTATTTTTTATTTTTTGTTATTTTTTGTCCTAATCCATAGCAAGCTTCATTACATAAACCAAAAGTATATAAGTTTTAAATTTACATATCTCGCTTATACAAAGGGTTAATTTAATAATACTTGATGTGCTAGACCCAGAATTAAATTCTCTAAAACTCTTATTTGAAGCATTTTGTTTTAAAATCAAAATGAAACCATTTTATTCAAGAAAAACTGTTAACAACTTCAGGTAATATATTACTTCCGGTTAGCCTGTTTTAACCAAAATCTGCTATGTTGTTCCAATTGACATAAAAGTCTTATATACCAAATTTGAAAAGTTTTGGATTATATTTTAATATAGTTTTTCATTAAAATCTATTATAGGCTTCAAATAAAGTATCATTTCTGGAAATTATGTAATGATCAAAAAGGGAGGTGCACAACTAGATGTACTCGAAGTTCTAAATACAAAATTTCAACTTTCTACGGTCAAAATGGATATTTCCGTTGAAATCTGAAAACTGAAATTTTTCGCGAATAGAATACTTCCTTTATTTTGTACAAGGAAGTAAAAATGCATGGCCTAACGTAATTACATACTCGAGCGATATGTTTCATAAGGCAATTAATCTGAGGTCCTTCGGGCATCCTGTGTCTTTGAAGTGGAAGAAAGCCCGGTTGGACGGTTACGGTCATCGGTAAACTTTGTTAACCACTTAATTAGATTAACGCTGCTCGTTAGGAACAGACTTCACTACTCGGAAGCAACTAGTGACGCACTACGAGGATAAGATGGGTTTATGGACGTAATTGCTCATCTACTTATATATTCTGGGGTTTCGATACATATTTCATCGCGGTTCTGAATTTCAGATTGGACCAAAGTTGGTAGTCTTCTAAGTTGCTGGTCGTTATGAAATTTATTCGGAGTTGCAAACTCGGTCCCACATCAGTTAGCTCACCCTCTTTAATTTTATTTTTACCCTTTGAGTCCTAATGGTAAATATATGTCTCAGACAAATATTGAAGATGCCCAGTGGAAAATAAATGTTTTTTTTAATAATTAGGGGCATTAGAATACAACAAATATATAGGATTTACAATTTATTTTGTGGAATGGAGTCCACTAAAAAATTTAAAAAACGCAAATACACCATTTAAAAAAAATACATTTTTTATACATTCCAAATTTTCAAACCGCAGTTCGAAATCTCTTTTTATTCTTAAAATATTTACATTTAGGATTTTACCCATTTCTAAGCTATGACCTCGGCTATGCCATTCGATTCTACATTACGTAAGTTTACCAATTTTCAACAAAATTAGTCGCATTAGTTCAATTTGCACACTCAGGAAACTGATATCTTTGAAAATGGCATAGGAGTAGTAGACCTTGCATTTTTTTGCGTTTTTGACTGTTTTCAGTTGATTGTCCAAAAATAACATTTTTTGAGGTTGAATGCAAATATCTCAGGAACTAAAAGAGATATTAATTTGCGGTTTGAAAATTTTGTGAATTTTAATCAATTTTGGAGGGCATAAGAAGGGCTGCACTTTCTCATTGCTGCGGGGCCTTCGGTACTATAAATCCAGCCCTGATCCTAGTGGTAATCTAGTAAACAAGAAAAAAATGGAATCCAACGGGTTTAGTAGAGCAAGAACAAACAAATGAAATGAGGAGTTGCATTTCTTTGTTCGCGTAAACTACAAGCCAAAAAAGGAAACTCTTAAATTGTCAAAAGGCAATTACAACTCTTTGAAACTTATTATTTGTATTACCATCTTAGACGTAGTCTACCAAAATGGCGCTATTCAAAGTAAAGGAAATGGATGATAAAGGGTTGAGGATAAAATCTCCATCTGAACTTCAATTGTGTACGTTTGCTTCTTTGAAAGTGAAATGAAATCATTAGAAGACAATAGATAACCACTTTACAATTCAACTTGCTAAGTTTAAAGTTTAGCTTTTGCTAAAACTAAAAGTAGATCCATTAATATTCACAAAGAACTTCTACCAGATTCTAACAGAAGAATATATGAATGAATAAGTTCATAAAACTAATGATTTCTTTCGAAATACGAACGAAAATTGCATTGGGAAAATAAACTTCATTAATTTTCCAATAAGTAAGAAATACAGAGCTACCACAACACAATTTTCCACCGAATAAATCTCTAAATAGCGCACTACAAAAGTCAATTGTGCAAAGTGTAACTCAATAGAACAACGTATTTGAAGTTTTAATACCAATCCATAGATATCGGACAAACAATGCGGGTCTTTGTTCTCGCGACATTGTACCACAATATACTCGATGTGAATTTATCAGCAATATTCTTTCGCAAACAAAGAATTTATTGCTTATAGCAATTCCCCAATTTCAAAGAGAAGAAACCCGTCTACGCCACATTGTTTAGAATGAAAACAGAAATGTTTTCCGCGATATGAACTATAAAGCTACACAGAAAATCAGAAACTATTAAAGTTGAGAAAACTGCGTCAATGCAGCAAAAGTTAATATATTTATTTTATACTCAATTTACTGAAATTAATTTTGTTTGTTATAAAATAGAAACTATTGGAAAACTGACATAATGTTTTATTAATTCTGCAATGATTTTATTATTTGTTCTTAAAGAATTGCATTTTTACAATAAGGTCTGTCTTTAGAAAGGCTTATAAATCTTATACGAGTATTAATGCCTAGAATCCCACAATAAACCACTTGTGATCAAAGCAATTTTTATTTACTCTTACTATTATAGCGTTGCATTAGTAACGATATTTCAAATGAAAAAGTGTCACTTTGATATTGAAAAAAATGCGTCCTCCATTATTTTTAATTATTATGATTTTTAAATGAAACTTTGTATAACTTTAATCCAAGACTACGCTATGATAGCGTGGCGAAAAATACCCCTTAAGTTTCACCTTCATTTCCCTTTCTAGAAATTCTATATTGTAATTTTTTAATCTGTAATATTTTTATTAATATTCTATGAGGAACATATTCAGCTGATTTTGTTCTCAAACAGTGGTCACATAAATTGTTTGTTTTCCAGCTTTTTTAAATGTATATAAATAAGTTTTCCTTTTCCCACTCCCGATATCGTAAGTAGGCTATTAGGACGTTGTTTGTTGGTTGTTTGTAGGGATGTATGTTTCTCCAGTATGGAATTCACACATTCTGTAACAGAATGAGCACATTCCGTAACACTGATACAGAATATCAAAGCCTACTAGTTGTTCAATTCACCTATTAAAATACATGGGAAAACGCAATTGTTTTCAAAATATAAACTTTTTGCTCGCTCGGAAATTTTCTATTCCATACTAGTTATAGAATGTACTATTTTTATACCGTTCTAACAGTGACGGTTTATACCTTAAGTATCGTCCTTATATCCCTACGCAACTGCCTTACCTCCTTCTCTGTAAAATACCAATACACCAACAATTACATATTTTAAACTTGTGTGAAATATTTACTCATTCTTATAATTTAGGATTTTGCATTTAATATCTTATCATTGACTTTGTCAATTGTGACAGATGACAGCGTTTTTCTTAAATTTTCCATGGAATACTATGATTATTTATTTCAATGTATCAGTTTTCAACCGAAACCTATCTGGCAGTAAAAATTAAAATGTAAAAATACGTCGTGGGGAGTAGAAAATTCAACTCGAGAGGTAATTATATTTGACCAGTCTCGAACTTAGTTACCAACCCTTGCTTCGCTCGGGTGGCATACACATCCTCGACTGGTAAATACTATTTACCGTTCTAATAGCATAAATAAGTATTAAATAAACTTTTTAGTCCAATAATTGCGATTATACGTGAATAATAATAATAATAATAATAATAATAATAATAATAATAATAATAATAATAATAATAATAATAAATTTATTAAAAAATCTACATATAAATATTCCAAATGTTTGATTGCTACTGGCAACCTAAGTCATTTAGTATTTACATATTTTACTTTCATACAAATACAAGTGTTTTTTATCTGGCGTGACATTGGCATCATAAATTCAAACAAGTGTAATTTAATTTATTTCCTTTATTTCGTTCTTTTCTGCATTCATTCAAGGATGATGGCAGAAGTCTGAAAAGTAGGAATTTGGAATAGCGTATAATAGGTATATGTGACGTAGGCATTCAAAACCCGAATATTTTAAAAATATTTTTAATTTTATCATGCAGTGTGAAGGTCTAGTTTTAATATAAATGTATGTTTTAATTTTAACATGTTGTAGGGCCCGATTATTATTTGAAATGCTTATATTAGACAAAATTCAAAATGCAAATAAAAATTGCTCCTAAATTAGCAGAATATTTTTGTGCATTCACTTATTAACATTTTATATATTGTTGATGAGCAAAATAAATCATGCATGATCCCAATTTTGTAGGCAAAATAAATATTTGCAATGATCTAACACGGTATTTATGGCGTAACAATAAAATCATTACTAATTTATAAAATGTATACAGGTATAAATATGCCGCAAATTCTCAACCACCGAATCCAAATGAATTGTTAACCGACATTCTCATGCGCGACCGATTAATATCATATGCGGTGGAAATAAATTTAAGCGGGTAAAATATATTCCCGTGGTTACAAATTGCGCCCGCGGTGACCAAATGCACTGCGAATGCTCACTTCGTTATCGGAGTTCATCAATACACATTACATGTCGCATTGTTCTCATATTCGTTTATTATTTTTCCATCCATTCACCGGATTGGAATCAGATGGAACATTTATTCAACGAATTGTTTATAGATTTTCACTTTATATTAATTTTCATACACCCTGTAATATAATTCTACGAATTCTTTTTAGCCAGTTTATTAAACATTCCGTATTTATTGAAGTACGAAATTAAATATGCTTTTTAAACAAAATGAATATTCATAAAAGAAATAATGTAAACACATTAATACCTGTAATACGAGTTACTTTTTTTAGCCTACAGCAAAATAATTTTCAAATAAGAAAATATAAATTAATCAACGCGGATCAACATAGAAACAAATTACATCACATAATAAATATTTTCATTTTACGTTAAAGCTTGAGGTATTGAATTTCTATCTTCAGCGTCAAATTTCTCTTTTGTTCCGATAATGGAATTAAACAGTAAACAGAACAAATCCATTTAGCTAAATGATTTTACAAATAAACAAAATCAGTATAGGCGTATATTGATCATTATACAAGTTATTATAAATATCTTTGTTTCGCTATAAAAAAAGTTATGTTTACTTTGCTCCCTTTGAAATTTCAAATAATATTAGATTTCATGTTTATAGTCAGTACTATTCGAGCTTTGTTCTCATAATTGGCGCATATATCATAACGTTGTGTTATTAATGTTAAGTTAAATTTATAAAAAATGTTATTTTTTCGTAATAGGCATATTATACAACAAGGGAGAGTAATGCATAATTATTTTTAAGGTGCAATTACAAATAAGTTAAATTTATAACAATGTTATTTTTTCGTCAATTACAAAGCACCGAGGGACATTCATTCTTTCCTATTTTTTCTCCACCTAGAGTAAAAACATCAGAAAAATCAAATTTTTTAAGAAATAAAAGCTTGTGACAAATTAAATTCGCTTCTTTCACAATTCAGTGAATTTGCGAAAGTTTTAGAGATTATCATCTTCACAATACAAACTTATGTAATAAACAAATTCGAATTCATTTTGAAATTTTTTGCTTATACGTCGTTATTACCTCCCGCTACCCTTGGTAAGGAAGGTATAGTGATCGTGCTAAAAATTGCGTAATGGAGATTTTGGTACATGATCACGTTTCAAGGTCCCTAAAATCCAATTTTAACATTTTCACGATGTTGTCTGTGTGTATATGTGTGTGTGTATGTGTGTGTGTGTGTGTGTGTGTGTGTGTGTGTGTGTGTGTGTGTGTATGTGTGTATGTGGATCCTTGACTCTAACTCAAATACTATCATTCAAAAAATTTTGAAACCTTGTATTTATACGTTATTCTAATATGGAAAAAAAGCTATTTTGGTGTAAATCAGATAACCGGATATGGCACTTTACTTGAAACTCAAATAGATTTTCTCCGTAAAATACACTTAAATGTTATTTTTTCGTTATTAAATTTCCTACAGATTTGTATAAATATTTGTTCTATATATTTTATGGGTAAATTTATAAAATTATCTCTACTTTAAATCCCAGAGCATACGCTTTAAACAAACAGCAAATAGAACTCCTTGGTTACACAGTTCACATCTCAAGTGTATGTAACTCACAGATAAATATCACTGTCAAAGAACTAATCATTTCAAATTAATAACAGCTGTATTTCGTTTTGGACAAAGTCTCATCTTATCTTAGATCACTTTAGATAAACTTAGGAAATCGTTGTTCTTTTTGACACAACTGATCTGAGTTGTTCTGAGTAAACTCACTTCCCCCTTTCCGATGCTACTCTACCAGTTTACAAAACTCAAAATGATTTGAAACACCCAGCTTGCATTTTAAGGTTATATAATACAACAAATTTTATATTCACATATACAGATATACTTACAGTAATATATTTTCAACATTATCCATTTTTCGTTTATAAATAGTATCATAGATCAGAAAATAAGACAATAATTTTGACAGCTGTAACAGCAAATACTATTGGTATTTGGAATTAAACTTATTCTTTACGCGTACCACAACTCACTTCATGTCAACTCAGTTACAGCTGAGTTTCAATTGGCTCAAAAAGAATACATCTAATAGTAACGTTTTAAAAAGAAAATAGTAAATAGTTCCATAGTTATATGGAATGGGACTTAATTTAACGGAATACCAAAAATGTAGTGAAGAATCTTTAAAATAACCCCAAGAAGTTGTTGATGCAGATTCTGCAGCTGTTCTAAACTTTACCAATAAAATTTTAAAAGTTATACCACACAGCCCGTAACCAATAATCGACAAGTATACCAAACAGTAAAAATAATATAAACTCTAGGGCTAGGGTTTATTTTTCACATATTTTCTCCATAAAGGTAAAATGTATAAATATTGCTCCCTTGGGTTCATTTTGATGTTATTTAATGCGAATCGCTACATTAAAAATACAATTAATTAGTACATCTCGATTGTTCACTTCTGTTTTGTGCACCTTTCTTGTCAACCAGCTCCACAAACAAAGGGCTGACGTAGCGAATTGATATGTGGCATTATTCATTACTTTTAAAAAATCAATAATGAATTACTGGTTATTTTTTGAGAATTAAAATGTGCCTTATTTCATTGTACCTAAACTTTTAAGACACTATTACTTGAAAACAAATGCCATGTGCCTGCATGTCAGATCGCGAATCCAGGAACCCCGGTTCGATCCTGGCCGACGCCAAAATTATTTTAAAAAAACACAAAATTGGCTCTCTGTTTGCAGTCTCCAAGCCAGCAATAAGTGCCCGGGGGGTGATGTCTAGTAAACGCCCGTACGGTACAAATATGTCATCATCATTACCGATGTTTCCATACAAAGCAGATTAGCCCACTGAGCAACTGCTAAAATAGGTACACATATTATTATTATTATTATTGTTATTATTATTATTAATATACACTCCCGAAGTTTAGCACCTTTTTCCTAACGCACCTTCTATAAAACAATAGCAGTACCCAATAAAATATTTCAAGACATTACGGAAAAGAGTACATTATTTCCCAGTAAATTAATGAGAGTAAGTTTCTTTCCCCTGTATATCTTGGTGAAAATCTTTCCTTGGAAAACTTGGCGAAAACACTAACTTTCGTCTGGTAATCACTTTCGTCTATTGATTTCTGTTGATCGACTGGGGTGTCTCGCCCCAGAGCCGTACCCTCTCGCTGGTGTTTACGCTCGAGTGAGCAACGCTGGGAGCGTTTAAACTTTTACACTGCGATCACCTGCTTGAGCTCTCGTCCTTCCCTCAACACTAACTGATTTACGCGAAGCAGCGTTCCAGAATCGAGCCACCCCCGTCAACCAAGGGTAATTGTCAAGGGGTTATTAACAACCGGGTTATGCTGAGCTAGGATGACGGGAGGATAGGATAAATTGAAATTATTGACGAAAATTAGGTAATTTTTAGAATATTACGAGTTTTCAACAACTAACAACGAGAATTTTTATTTGTTTAAAAAACTAATAATTTATTTATCAATGGCACCTTTAAAATTTTCCCCATTACCCCATTTGATACAAAAATAACGCTAGATAATTGAAAATAAGTAAATTAGGTAGGCCGTGGAATACTAAATTTGGACATTCATTTTACACGGTTATCTGTCATTTGAAATTAAGTTGCAAAAGTTAAGTTACTTAGAATTCATCATCTAAAGACGATTGGTTAGGAGCTTTTAAGACGTGGAAGGAGAGAATAGTAAAGTGGGTTATTGTTGAAGGAAAGTATTTCGAACATTAAATAAAGTTCAAAAAATATGTTATATGTGTCTTACGAGTATACTCAATATTTCTAGCGTGATCCCCGTACAATACATTGCTGCTAACGTTGTTTTTAATCGGTAAAACACTTATGGAACGTACTTTGTGGTATTGTGGTAGATAGTCTTAAGCTTCTTCAACGATTTTGACTATCTCTTCTATGGTCGTAAAACACTGTCATTCTAATGCCTTCTTCATGGGCAAGAGAAAACAGTCACAGGGGGCCATGTCTGGTGAATACATTAGTCAACATTTACTCATCGATATTTTTGCGACGTCTCTTTTTGTTTAAACTTTGCATCAGCCGTATGAAATACCAACTTCCTCAGCAATCTCCCTTAAAAGATTCTGCGAATAATAAGTACAATATCATTTTCATTGATAGTGTAACGAAACCTTTCCGGAACATTGCGAGCGGTTCTTTTCGAATGTTCTCGGAACATTATTCTGCCCACAGATCACTATAGAGCGATACATGAAGGAAAAATAATTGACAGTGATATAGACAGAAAAATATAGTGACAGTTTATATAATTTTTGTAATACCTCTGCCATTAAATATTAATTTTAATAAACGAACTAGCGTTTCATTCCTAACAAACGTTACAATTGAAAACGTTTTTAACATAAACTTGATTTTGACATAGCATCCTCGTTAAAAATTTTAAGCACTACTTCATTGCAATGTATACCACTTTTAACATAAAATTTAATAAAGATTCCTTGTTCTGTCATTCTTAAACAAAAACATAACCGAGCGAATGATTCGTCTGTATGTAGCTGTCAAACACAAACTACGCGTCCAATACTTATATGTATGAAACCTGACATACAATGTACAGACAGTAGTATCAACAAGATAAAAAATTAGCTTCTTTTTCTTCCTCTTGCTCCTATTGGAGCATAGGGCGATATGATGTCCTTTCTTAGCAGATGATAAGATGACGGGTTTCTTAGACCTTGGGGATTAGGTTGTTGCAATTTTCCAATGAATTTCTTCCATTCTTGTGTATCCCTTGCCACTTGTCCAACCTGCCTCGAAGATATGTTTGGCTCTGTAATTCTCTGTCAACAGTTCTTCTCCATGTTTACCTTGGTCTACTTACACGTCTTCTTCCTACTGTATTGAAATTTAGGGCTTGTCTTGTTATATTCTCTTGTGGGTTTCTTAATGTGTGCCCTTCCACTATCCACCTCCATTTTACTCTTTAATTGTTGTCTCTATTTTTTCCTCGTTATTCATTTGTAACAGGTAATTATTTGTTATTGTTTCTAGCCAAAATAACGTTTTAAATCCTCTCCAGTTCCGTTTCATATTTCTGGGCTGTATAATACTACGCTCTTGACATTAGTCCGGAATAATCTTAATTTTGTGTAGCAACAGACCACTTGATATCCAAATTTTCCTTAGCATATTAAATGCATTTTGTGCCTGAGCTATTCTTCACTTTAGGTCGATTTTTGTGCCCCCTTCTTTACTCAGTATACTTTCCAGGTATCGAAAATCTGTAACTTCTTCTATTTCTTTATTGACTATGATTATTTTATTTGTACTTTTTTGTTATTGATTAGTAGCTTTGTTTTCTTTTCGTTTATCTACCTACTTTATTGGCAATATTTATAACCTTGTTCCTTTTTTCTTGAATATGCTTTTTATTTTCCGATATTAGGCAAAGGTCATCCGCGAATTCTAGATGTTTGTTGAACGGGTTCCACTGTATTCCTGTTTTATTGTCTACTACCCGTGTCATAATTCAGTCCATTATAATTAGAAATAATAGTGGTGATAAGACACAGCCTTCATTCTTGTCTAACATAGGTCTGAATGTTAATTTTTTCGGACAGTTTGCCTGCGTCTATCTATAATATATAAAGTTTATGAGTATAGTACCATTCATTTTCGTTACTTGCTCCAGAATTATTCTTAGGGTGCAAATCTGGTGGATACATGACCTTTTTCGCGAAAGCCAGCTTGGTATTCTCTGAGGATGGAATCTACAGAATGTTTCATACTATCTAGCATTATTCTTGTCATTATCTTGCTTGCCATGAGCTTAATCAAAAATTAATAACGCATTTTTTTGTTTCTTTTTGATCAATAAATATACATACGAAGGTGATGTATGTTTTGTAACATTCTTTAAGAATCGTTATGTGGGAAATGATTTGAGTCAATTTCTTCTAACAAATCAGCAATTGTGCCCATCGGTATTATGGCTAAATTGTCTCTAATTTAATACATGTCGTTTACAAAATCCGAATTTTGTAACTCCCTCCCTAAATTCTCGACGTCTAACCTCAACCCTGCTCTTCCTTTGTTCTGTCGCCTTCAGCTGTTTCACTGTTCAGATATTCAGCTGACCAGAATCAGACCTCCAGGTTACTGCTGTGGAAAAATCTGGAGCAAACAATGTTGAACATGGCCACACAACAACTCTGATTTGCAAACTAAATACCTCCTGAAGTTTGGACTGCGTCAGGTTGCGCGAAATGTTACAATTTACTACATGGGTATTAGGTTGTATTTTCTACGTTATGATACAATGGCAGCGAGTTTGGTTATATTGGAGCCCACGAAAAATTTACCGCTTTAATAATTTTGGGAGCGAGGGAGACAGAGAAATCTAATTAAATTTTTTACAGAATAGTTTATATGTTTATTTTTGTTGATCAGAATTTTAATTGAAATTCCACCTGTTTTCCATATTAATTTCAGAGGTTTCTGTATGATTAGAAAAAATTATATGTAGGTACACGTACACTACAGGCTTTATACAGAGTGTTAAAATATTTGTCTCTTACGTCGAACAGAATATTAATAAAAATGGAAGTTTCAACTATTGTTATTGTTTCGTATAAAACACTGACTGGTATTCTGAACATCCGACTATAAGCAAGCGACGAGCTAATCACTCGACTAAAGTATATATTCAGCCCTATTTTGTAAGAATGTTGTTAGGTCTTAGCAACGTTGCTATAGCAAATAATCAGTAATAATTGCGAACACTGAATAAAACATGAAAATGATAGTTTTTACATTCATTTGTAATTTTTTTTAGCAAACTTGCTAAGACTCTATCTTCCTTACAAAATAGGACTGATTATTACATTATGATAGTCGGATAACTAGCTAGTTGCTTGCTTAGTCGGGTGCCTAGAATATCAGTCTTTTTGAAGAATTATTTTAAAAGATAAAAATGACATTTACTTTCCTTAAAATTTAAATGATATGCTATGAATGCTCAATTCATGCGACGGAGTTTTATAAAATCAGAGTTATTTTCGTAAAGAATTGTGGTATATATTATGTAAAGCTCCATAATTATATAGTTTCGGTAGAAACTTAAAAAACGCAGAATTATAACTACAATCTCATACATTCTAAACGTAATGACCGAGCTCACCTAGAACAAACTCACTTACGAGTAACCGAATATCTCATCAAAACGAATTCACCTGAAAAGTATGCGTTATGTTCCTTTGAAACATGATTAATTGTTTAAGTGCACTATTTCGCATATTTATAAAACTAACAAATACATATTGACAATGGCGTGAGTTTTGTGCGTTAGGTTAGATTATGTTACGATTTGTTTAAAAAGAATAAATAAATTTCGGTCTTTGTAAGTTTGGAAAAATAACACAATTTCCGGCGAATATTAACAGTTATGCAGCTAAGATCTATCGAAAGGCAGAAAATTACTTTTCAAGCGTTACATTCCACCTTTTAGGAGAGTTAACCTTTTCGGTGGGTTAGATATAGGTGAGTATTTTAGGTGAATTTTATTAGGTCATCCTAAACAACACATGTCTAAAATTGTTCACCTTTAGGTTGCCTACTCTGTACTGTAATATTATTTTGTCATTTACCAAGCGTTACCTCGAGAGCTCTCAAAGCTATGATGGAAAGAGCACCATAGAGCTCCCTTTTGGGCGATTTGATCTTAGAATCTTTTGTAGTATATTTTTTAATAATTAAATCTCTTCTATCTCAAATTTTAATATTTCTATTATGCTACATTAAACACTATCATTGAATGTGATAACCACTGATTACTTGTCCCATTTCTCTTTATTTTTAGTTTGTCGTTATCTCCATTTTCCATCCGACGTGATTTCCCATTGCCTTGATCTTGTAAAAAGACAAACTTTTATTCGATATTTCAGTGCATTTTCAATTTGGATTTTGCATCGGTGCAGTCTGCCGCATGTCAAAGCTTACAATTTAGATCGAAGATCAGCAAATCAGATTTCCCTGTCGGGGAATATGTTTAGGTCTTGCGTTGCGTCTTGCATGTTGTGCAAAATGAGTTTCCTCTGTCGCGAACGACAAGCCATGCCATGCGCCAGATCGCTAGTCATGCATATAGAGTACGGCAAGACCCGTGCCACAGCCAGTCATCTGGCGTTACTCGAGGAACTGGACAAGGATTCGCACTAACACGGGCTTTCACAAATTACATTTACATATATTTAAGGAATATGAACAAGATTTTGAATTATAATACCTAATGGATGAAGATCAACATTTGATTGTTTTCTCATGCATATTATACTGATATTGCTACTATTTGAATAAAAAATTATTGAGTTTCATACCCGTAGAATACAAAACTAGGCAAATCCATAGCCTATCTAACGAAATAGCGTATATATTGTTCATGTGTTCATAAAATTTGATTTGTTTATTTCAATTCTCGATCTTGAAATGTACAACCAAAACTGAATTGGCTCTTTATATTTTTTTCGGTGGCACAGTACATCACAAGAGAAAATTAGGAGCAAATTTCTCGACTGTGGTGTAGATTAGGTTTTAACAATTGAAGATATCTTAGCAAAAACAACCTTAGTCCAATTATTTTGAATTTGTGATAATCAAAGAAACAAATTTCTAGCTTTTTTAATTTTATAGATTTTTTTAACTTAATTTACCCCAGGATCATGTTTAAATATTATAAAATTATTTGCTGGATGTTTAGAAACAAAAATAAACATTCATGAATAATTACATAATATTTAAATATTTTTCATCAGGTCTAATAAGACCTTTCAGTTTCATAATCATAATTCGTTGTACAAAAATTTTGTATGTCTGTTTGCTCTTAAATTCAATAACAGAATTCTAACAACTAATTACAAACAAGTAGTGGATATATGACGAAACATCAGCGAATGACTTGTTTATACTTAGACACGAATAAATAACGAAAGAAAATGATATGACCATGCTGTTAGAATAGGTACACAAGAATACCGAAAATAGTACTAAAATATAAACCCCCTGAAAACAGGAACAGATTTAGGGGATAATCTATGAAATTGATGATGATGTTAACCTTTCCGCTTCTAAATAAAATATGTTTTTATTCACTTGTATAATAAATCACTATTTTACTTTATTTCCAAAGAAATCAGCTTAACAATTATTAGCATTTAGATTTCAGAAAATTGAATGATTTTATATATTTTATATATTTTTTTGTATATTTAATTTTTTACGTTTGTTAAAATACTCTTTTTTCTTTTACAGGTGAGTCCAAATAGTTCCTTTTAATTTTTAATCTATTTTTGAAATGGTGAGTCTTAATTTAAAATTATTTATGATATCTCAGAATCAATTGAAATATACCAAACATATATTAAATATCGTAATTATAAAATAAAGAAGGTATGCATAATTATTGAAAAACTATTTCTCGAATTTTGTTGGAAACGAATTTATTCTCTTATACATCTCATACATATTTGCTTCTAAAAATTGTCTTCTGCGGTAACCGATGTCTATCAGAGAAAACTGCATTTTGTTATCATTTCTCCAACTTTTGTAATCAAATAAATGCTAGAAAATATTGTTCAAAACTTATACGGAATATACGATGGCATCGAAATTGAATAAAATCTGAATCGAAATATATGTATTCGCTAGTTGCAGATTTATGTTTCTTGTAAATTCCACGATTTGGAGAGCAATTGGGCATGTTATTTTTTCCTCTAGTTTCATGTGGGTCAAAGGAAGGTAGACTGTATTAATTAGTAGCGTTAACACTTCTGGAACACTACATTGAAATAATGCATCACTTGTATTATTGCACTGGAGAAATTAATATTTCGTTCGCGTGTTCAGCAGCACTATATTGTGTGTAAGCTCCGTATATTAACGTTTATGAGAAATATTACACTTTCAACTATATTTTAACAGGGAAATTCTAACTATTCACGTGTTGAATATTCTTGAAGGGCATTTACTTTTCACTTTAATATTCCTAGATTAATTTCAATCAAGATGTTATTTCATATCGCAAATAGTTTTCCATAAATTCCAAATTTGACTATTTATATGGTTATAACAACAAGCTCAGCTAACTCACACCATGTGGTCCAGATGCGGTACTTCGTCACCGAAAATCAGTCACTAAAGTAGGTATCTAAGCAGTGAGAAATATTTGTTGTAATGTTTTATATATTTATTGTGTATTAACACACCAATAACAATAATAATAGTTTTCCAACAACTAGGTATTCTACTTCATAATTATAATAATCGAGCATGTATTTTAGAAAATCGAGACACTATTATACCTTAAAACTGACACAGTTCATGGTGCGTAATATACTATTTCGCACAGGTCATTTCTATTTGGCACGAGTTATATACGGTTTCTGATCCATATTTATACGGTTAAAAAAAAAATTAATTCTAAAATAAACAAAATATAACGTATTATGCTTACTTACATTGATTTTAAATTTGCAAGAATATTATTTCTTTAATCTATAGAATTTCAATATGCACTTACCTATTGACGGCATTAAATAATTTTTATTATATGAATATTTTGTAATTTATTTCAAAAACCAATTTTAAATATGACGTTCAACAATACTCATGGCACAAAATTTTATTTGAGTAATGCGGATTTAAAAAGTTTATCCGATGAAAAGCGAAGCGTGTTCGGCTGTCGTCGTTTTCGAGAAATCGAACTTATATGAATTCTGAGTTCCGAAATGTACTCGTCCACTGAAACCGTATTCGGCCGAGTAGACTGATTAGGTGGGCCGACGTAAATCTCGTACATCCGACAGAAACAGAGTCGCTTCGTCAGTATCGCTATCGCCAGTTGAAGGATGTACTTTCTTGAAAATTCATATTTCGTGAGACGAAGAATGTAGCGAAATGAAAGCGAGTGCTAGGTTAATTTATTATTAAGCAAAAGAAGAAATCTAGAAGAATTTCATCACTTCAGGCCTTATCATACTAAAAGTAGTATTTCTGACGTGTCACGCACTATCCATGACTCAGGTTCATGTCGCTGGCTTCAGCTACATAAAAGTCATGGATCCTGTTGTCAGATGAAATGGAATCGGTTTCATTTCCTCTGACTATTTATCGCTGACTTCTCTATTGCGCATGCGCAACTGTCTTTTAAGTACAGGAATATAACTTTACGGAGTAAAATGTAACTGCAGAAACGTCAGAAGTTGTCATTTTTTGTTTGATGCGCATAATATTATTATGCTTGCCTACAATTGCATTATTCTTTCATCGTTTTCATTCATTTTACTTGCAATAATTTGATATATCAAACAAATTTGAAATATGTTGTCATTAAAGAAACCATATCATTACCAACTTCAAGTATGAAAATCCACTAAAAGTCAGAGAAAACGGTTATTCGAAATTGCAGTGTGACACATCGAGTGGTCATATTAATTAAATCAGCGAAAAAGAGAGATATGATAGTAGTGTGATAGGCCTTTACATGAAGAACTGATGAGAAACAGAGGAAATTTTTTTTCGACTATTATAGTGTATATTAATGACTTCAAATACAATCTGGGAGAGCAATAATTGTTTTGATTAATCATTTACGATCGAAAACATACGACTAATCTGATTTCAATGGGATCTATCCGTTACTCGGCTTTATTGGGAGACATTTCAGCCGATTAAGTCGGGTGCAATGGACTCGTGTCAACGCCTTCCCTTGTCTTTGGATTAATCAGCCGTTTTCGGTCATAAGTCGGACGAGTTTTACTCGGTCGAAGACGGTTCCATTGGACCACCAGCACCCCTGTGATTGGATTATTTTGTATGTCGATAGTGTAAAAAACGTTACAGACATTGCAGTCACTAAGTGCTTTTCTACAGGTATCGAATGTATTCAAAATCATCCTCAACCGGTAGGAAGCACTTACTGCTTACTGTCCTAGATCGTTACATAACTATAATAAATAAATAAATATATCATCACGGCATATTACCCATTGCTGGGTGTGCCAATCTGCTTTGTACACAGACTTCTGTAATGATGATGACATATTAGTGCGGTGCGGGCGTTTATCAGGCGTTACCTCACGGGCACTCATTGCTGGCGTGAAGAATGCACCACAGGGGTCAATTTTGTGGCAGTAAAAATTCGAAATATTTAGCGTCGGTCGGAATCGAACCCGGTTCCCCAAATTTTATTTTTCTCTCGGTGTTTTGTAGCCATCGAAAAAAAATATACATTACTGGCATTATTAATTTAAATTATTACTTTTTATCTATGAACTGTGCAATGAAGGGGCCAAGGAGTATTGTTTATCGTCAAAGCATAACCTGAAGGATTTATAAATATTAATTATTTTCTAAATAATCTTTTTTTAATTTTATATAGGTATATGATAATTATTATCGAAATGCTATTAAAAACACATTTGGAATATTTCCAATTTATGATATACGAATATAATATAGCCTAACTAATTTACCTAGGTAGGTACAGTATGGCTTGGCATTGCTTTTATCGTAGGTACTATACATGTATTTTAACGACATTGATCAACTAAGGTTGCAACCTTTTCCTTTATTTTATTTTGTTAGTGGTATTTATCCTTTCAAACCGCTTCCACAAAATCAAAAATCTTTTCTTAAGAACCTCCGAGGATGTAAAATCTAAAGTTGAACAAAGCAAGTGCGGACCACTTCATTTTCCTGCAGGATAGAGAGGGGTGCGAGACGCAAGCCGAACGGTTCAGAATCGTCGAATCGCAGGCTATAAAGAAGGACGGCGACCCACGGCCTAAAGCCTGGATTATTAGACCCGAAAGCGGCCGCCGTTCTTTTCGCGGGGATTTCGCTACTTCAAATTGTACTGAATATCATTGGAAATTTGTTTTCCTGAGATACGTGGATGGAAATTCAATATTTCAACCTCAGTATTTATTAATTGAGGAGAGGTTTATTTGTATCTGAATGAGATACAAGGAATATTATATTCTGAAATCTTCCCAATTTAATTATTGTCAATAATAATGTTAGAATACATATGCAAAGGAATTCAAATTGAAAGAGTTTTACAAAAAAATTGTCTGCTGAAATCAAATTTTTAATTACCATTGTAAGAATCCTCTTTTAAATTGTAGAGTTAGTTGCAAAACATGCAGATATTATTTTATTATAGAAGGTTTCATTTCCAATAGAAAAATAATTAAATTTATATTCATATGTTCAGTATTTCTTTATTCAAATAAATTACTTTTATATTATTAATGTAACTTCAACTTCCATCGTCTTATACGAGTACAGAAGTCCAAAGAATATATCAAAGAAATTTCGCAAATGCGTATTTCTCTCAAGACGTTACTCCTATTCGTATGCATTAATACATTTTATTTCTTTCAAGAAAGGTTAGTGGAAGAAGTTTAACATGTACAAAGTAATCCGTTTATTCAAAATGAAATAAACTGGAAATATATTCAGCCTGCGGTGACGATAATTAAATTTAAGTCTGAAAAGATATATTTAAATTTAACTATCATTGAATTCAAGGAAAATGTTTAATATGTATAAGAAATCGACATTATGACATCTCTAATAATATCGAGTAAAATGTAAACACATATTTGTATCATAAATAACTACACGCAGGGTACACATAAATATATGACTAAAAAACCCAAAAGTTGTATTTCGATAATAATTAATAAACAGTCGATATATATTTGAAATAAACTGGGAAAAGATCATGTCAGCCACCGGAATTTGAACCCGAAATCGTACTTTACCGGAGTAACACTCTAACTATCTGAGCTGAGGCTGCTCTATCACGATGGCTCAATTATTGAGAGATACATTTGCAGTACGCTAAGTGGAAGATCATTTTAGACATCGTGATAGAACAGCCATAGGCCATACCTCAGATGGTTTTATGATTAGAGCGTTACTTCGGAAAATTAAGGTCTCGTGTTCAAATCCCGGTGGCTGACATGATCTTTTCACAATTTATTACAAATTGTATTCCGATATTTATTAGTTTTCGAGTTACATGTGTTACATAAGTAAGAAATGTTAATAAGCATAGGTTTGATCTTCAACTTTTCCGAGAAAGAAGTCATATTGTATTAGAATCGAAAAAAAACTGACAAAGATAGTATCAAACGATATTTTAAAAAATAATAGTACATCTATGGCCACTTTTACAATCATTAGATAAACCATGCATAACGCTATACCAGGTATAAAATTGAAAATTTTATTTTACAAACCTCGGATAAACCCCAGATAGAATAAACACCAGTATTTCTTATTCCATGTACATCGGTCATATAAACCTCGGATAACTTTATCCCTTGTTCTTATGGATACCACGTAAACGCAAACGATGTGTTGTTATTCATACGTTTGATAGATATCAATCAAGTATTTCATCATCAGTGTCAGAATCAAAAATATCATTTATATTATCAAACATCGTGAAAAATGCGAATTAGAAGGTAGAAATAATAACAATATTTAAGAAATATATCTAACTGGAACATAATTTTATTCTGTCAGTTACCAACCAACAGTATAACTATCTAATAGATAAAAATGCATTGTAAAAGACATTCTTGTTTATCGAACGTATAATTACTAGAATAAAGTTATATCTCCGATAGCATAGATTATTCATCAATTGTAACAGTGGGCCTAAGATAACCTTTCAAAAGTAAGCAAAAGGTCGCACTTAATCGAAGTAGTAACTCTGATAGTTTCCAAGGTAACAGACATAAACTACGTAAAACCTAATTTTTCACTGCCTTACATCTCGGAAACTATTGAAGTTCGGACCCATGTTGATTAAGCTTTTTTTTATTCATTATGTTCAGTAATGCCCTTAAAGTTTGTACCCGAAGTTGATTAACACCCTGTATATGAATAACCTCTGATTCTGCCTTTGAATAAAAATATTGGCAAAGTGCTTTGTTTATCTATGTATTTTTTGCTATTATTTACCGAATAAATATGAGAGGCATGTTGAGTAATATAATGCAAGTTAATTAAGCTCCCGAGTATGTGGTCAATTTAAATTAACATGCAAATTCGTACCTGTGGTCTGTGGTCACTGAACAAAAACTACAATATTGGATCTAAAGGTTATATAAAAAGTAATGTCATTTTACTATACGCGCCCTTAATGAAGTAATTTAAATTCAAATAGCCAGTTTTATCATTCGGCACAATATACATATGAAATTCTGTTCACTGACTACGAATGCGCTCATTTTTACGTAGCAAGTTCTAATTTTCTTTATTTTACAACCCAGTTCGCATGCTGTTAATTACAATTTTTCAATCTTTTGCTACAAACATAATTAAAGCGTAGCCTTGGTGGTACCCATTTTGAATAATAACCGACATAAAAATTATACAAAATAGAAATAGAAATATTATTTTGTTGTGATTAGTTTTTCGTTAAATGAATAAAATGAAATTAATTTATTATTAAAGGTAAATTTCTCGGCTTTTGTGTAGACTGGGTGTAAATAATTACATGAAATTTCAATCACAGAGCTTTTATTCTTACCATACCGACGTTTAGCTTTACGCTTATACGTTAATCGGGCTCTAATTCAAAAACTTGAGCATTATCATACTTCCAAGTAAAATCTTACAGTTTCATAATCATAGATTAATAGTATTTTAAAGAACGAATGACATAATTGGTCATTTTATTTTATGAGAAGGAAGTTTGGGTAACGACAATAACGACACGAAGCGGAGTTACCCAACCCGTCGACCAAAATAATCGACAATTATGAATTGAGTTCTTCATACTATTTTTTCTATTTTGCTGAGCTTCTTAAATTAAAAATCGTATTTCCAATATTTAGGAAATTTTTTGTCAATTGGTGATTAATGTGACATTTGACAACAACATAACCTTATTTTTGTAAAATCAAATATCTACGATATTTTCTATTTCGTTATTATTGCTACTTTTAAATTCATATTTATATGAAAATAGTATTCTTAACATTCTTTTGTGTTCGTTTATTTAGCGAGATTTGATATTTGATATTTTTTGACATTCCTATCTGTTACAGCTACATCTAGCAACCACATATTACATTTTATAAATGTTCGATCAAGTGACCAGATAACCAGTTGAATGTTGTTAAGAAAATTAATAAAGTGTTTTTTGAGTTTCGTTTCCCTTTCAAATCCATTTGTGTTTTTATTTAGTATTATACAAGTTTAAAGTTTTTACGTTTCTTTTACAAGTGTAAAGTATATTAAATACCGAACTAATATTTCCTATACTTTACATATCCACCAACCTTAAAAAAACAAATCATTCTAATCTATTACAGCACTTGAATGAGCTATAAACGAACTTTATTGGGTGCTCTAATAGCTTTGTTACAGACGCAAAACAAAAAAATACTTTTTCTACGACCACTACAGAAAATTGCACTTTTCCCATGCTGTACAAAGCCCGAAAGTTATTCATTTCCCACAGCCGTGGGTTAAAGTGTGATAAATTATTTCTCACGCACTCCCGCATGCTTTGCAAAGCCTGAAAGGTCATTTCCCGCAGTCGAGGGATAAAGAGGGAGACATTTTTTCTCACACAAGTTGCCAACTATAATATAATGTTAAATGTATTTTTTGATTTATAAAGTACAAAATATTTGGTAATTACTTATCCATGTACATATATATTTTCCTTTATAGTTCAATTAAATAGTGAGAAAGAATTTGTGCTTTATTAAAAATTTAGTATTTATATCTTACTAATGAATGTGATAGCAGAAAAAGAATAGTGAGCTACTCGTGCAGACACACCTACTGTCCACTCGTGCTCAAACTCACGCACCTCGTGGGTAATAGGTGCTTTTCTGCACTTGTTGTACAATATACTATTTTATTTATACATGAGGACTAACAGACATCGTACAAAATTATAATTTGTTTACTCTACTTTAGCAAGAGATCTTATCCAATGTCCTAACAGTCCTTTTCTTAGATGGTTTCCATGTTGAGTAATCTTAACCACTCTCTGCAGCTTGAAATACATTGTACTATTTTGTCATATTATTATACTAGATTTTTCGTTCGATTTGCATTCAAGTTTAGTTCGATTATTATAATACTTATGTATAGACGTGCAGTATCGTACAATTTCGTGTACGTATTATGTTTTCGTAAATGACAGATTGACAAACAAAAATATATAAACATTCATGAATGACATTTTTTACTTTTCAAGTCAAGCTGTTAAGTTTTGTGTACTGTCTGTTATATTGTCCGCATGCATTTGAATCTAGTATCAAACTCGGAAAAAAATTAGGCATATTGTATATTTTTAACTAGACTCTACTATGAAAATCGAACGAAACTCACGAAAATGTCTGGTTTACATTATACTAGAAAGGATTACAAATTCTCGAACGAGAATCAAACTAAAATCTAGACAAAAATAGTATAATGTATTTGATGCTTGAGAAAAAGGGCTGTTAGACCTCCGGCTTGATTGACTTAATGAGTAATCCTAATATCTTTTTACCCTCTTAATACGGTTTCTCGTAAAATAAGTTCATATATAGTTTTTATTTTCACTTCATTTTTAGGTTGGGGATAATTTTAATTTTATTATAAAACCGTAATATATTGAAAAGTATTTATTTAAATTAGTTTCCAAACTGCGATCCGTTGTCATCTTAATATAAATAATTTTCGTATATTTATTTATAACCCTATTACAATACATAAAAAGCTGTATAGAACTTTTTTGCTTATTTTCCGCGGTTTAAATTCACCCCTTTATCAATCAATCAATCATACTGCGATGCTGCTGCATACATTGTGCTTTAAGTTGTAAGCTATACGGGAGTTTCAAGCTTTTACGTCGATGACGACACGAGAACGGATTACTCCATTCCTAGCATCATATGTTTGCCTAATCATCTGTACCGCTCAATCAATACTACCATCCAAATATAGACTTGATTAAGGGAGGAATTAGACAGAAATTAGGGTGATGTAATAACGGATGCTTTGGATTTCATTCTGTTTAAAGTTCTTTTATCTTTCAATTCATTTTTCCCCTTAATATGAAAAATGTTTATTATATCTTCACCCAAATTAAATTCTTGAAATTCCCGCACAAACCTCCAGGTCTTGAGTGTTATTAATGCAGTGCATAATTGAATACAGGAACTTTATACCGTAACAATTTGATGAAATAATGGAATGTCTCTGGATGGAGATGAAATGGAAGATCAGGCGTATTTTTATCATTCCGTTCCGGTGGAGAATTACGCTAAGCATTTCAATTATCTTGTTCTTAATACTTATCTCCGTCAGAGTGGAGTGCTGTTTTCATAGCTTGTGATATACTGCCTGTCAGTATGAGTGGCTATCTTCAAGCCAAATATTTGAAGACGAGCAAGATAAATGATGCCATTCGGAATGTAGTTTTTTGCAAACTTTGTTTTTAAAGTGGTTTAATTAAGAAGAGGAATTTAAAATACAATTATTACAAACTATGAATCCAAATTGCGGTAGAAGTTTATTGCACCATTCTGTATTTTTCATAAAGTGCGATGAAATTTGCGCTCTGTTTACTTATTTAGTTTGTCTTGTTGATAAAATTTAAAGTTTTATATTCACTCACCAGAAATGGCAAATGGTGTTTAGTTTATAAAATGTTTATCTCGCTTTAAATTTTATATTTGAGACCGTTTTTATTACAGTTTTATCTACTTTTAGTAAATTTGAAGTATTAAATTTTATTAGGTACTAAACACTACGTTATAAAGAATTTAAATTCAAGGAAATATCAAACTAAGCCAGGCTAAAGGGTATGCAACATTTATTTAGATTTTCTTTATCTTTCTTAATATTTAAATATTAAGGCTAATTACAAATAGATACATTGCCTTTATGCTTGCACTTCGCCAAAATGAGAACTGTAAGAGATATGACCTTGGTTAGTTAGACAAACTTTATGCAATTAGGGAGACATTAAATGGTGTATTTTTTATCTGGAAAATTGCATAGGTGAAAACATATATGCGAAAATGTAAATTTTGGAGTGTTGCAACATTCAAAAGAAAATATTTTTTACTTTCCAACGATGTAAGGTGAAATGGGGTAAATGTAAGAGGGAGGCTAAAGTAATAGCTGCCATCCATTTTTTTTTTTTATCCATACCCAATCTAGTCCTACCTCTCGACGTGTGCCGTACGTCTTCAACTACGCGACAACCACTAGTAGTGTCCTATTTTACCAATCAGGAGGTCGTAACATTTCATTTCGCAATGTGCGCATGAAGTGATGGTGTATAAAATTTAATGCACAACTTTTAATTAGATATCCTTCGGAAATAAAAGCTATATTTTTAAGGTTTTTTTTATTATTGTCATTAATTTTTATGTCAAAAGGCTTTGTTAACATTTATTTGACGAAAATACTGATACATTTAAAGTTAAAGCCACTATTGCATTTGCCCCAAGAATTTTCTTTATTGCAATCATGGTACACGGGGCAATTGTAATAGGGCTTTGCACTCAATCGAAAGGAAATTTTGGAGTGGGTGGGCTAGTACGTTACAACAAACAAACTTAAAACACCATTCAAAGACTGGAGAAGACGTATTTGTGTGGCCCGAAATTAAAGATGTTGACTGTGCTTGAAATAATGCTAAATCCTGTTATAAATAAACGCGGCACTATTCTTTCAATTATAAGTTTGAAAAATTCATTATTCCGTAATTAGTATTAACACGATTTTTCTGACCCTGTGGTTTTGTTTTAAAAATTATTCTTTCTGTAAGTTTTTCTCTGATTTCATTCAAATAATAACCAAAACCAAAGTTTAGTTCCAGTTATTCTTTTTATTCCAATAGGCCTTTTTCCCTAAGACTGAATTTATAAGAAAACAATAGCCTGTTATTACATTTAGCCCGTTAGACTGGGGAAATGCAATAGTGTTACCACTTTTTTAAATTGGTATATAATATGTCCAATATGAAATTTAAAAATATCTTTATACACAAGTAGAAAGCTGAACTTTGAAGTTTAGCTATGACATTCGCATTTACCCCACTTTCAAACAGCAAAAATACAACAATTATTAAATTTAGGGGTTGAAATTGAAAGCAGTAGTTGTGACACAGAAATCAATTTTCCGGATAAACAATTCGTCGGCAAAATAGTCTCCTAATGAGGTAAATGAGGAATCTTCTGTCTAAATTCAATGACGTCGTATCTCTTAATTATAGTACTCGAGATCTCCATGCTGAACACGTTACCCTGGACCCTCTGTATAGTGATGCCAATTTGCGTGCCAACTACAGCAATCTTTGAAAAAAAAATATATTATATCACTAGACTAAATCAGATATTGTATAATTTGCTCTCATTTACTTTCATAAAAACTAATTATATGCTATTCCAGTAAAATAATTAGAGATTCTATATCTGAAAAATTTTATGTGGAATATGGAGAAAATACCTTAATTAAAACAATGAACTTTTAAATTCTTTGCAAAATCCCATTCCATTTGGTATAAAAAGTAATTGAATAAGTACAATACCTACATACCTACTCCAACTTTTCCGTCGTTTAAGTGCACCCACGTTATTCTGGAAGTTCTATTGAATTTTCAAGAATAAATCTACGGATCCTCTTACTCTTATTCGTCATTGGAAAGTTGTCCATTGTACTGTATATTTTAATTAACTGCGGTTACTTTTGTTTCATTTTCAACCCAACTAAAGTTTGCATTTCCTGAGAGGATTTTTCGAAATGGACGACGGGAGTTTCTTTTGTTTTCGCCCCTACATTAATCACTAGGTTAATCATCTTAGTTTTTCAATAGAGCACAGATGTAGCTATTGTAAGTAATAAAATACAATTGACTATTTGGGGATTGTTAACTTGACAAAAAGATTTTTCCAATTAAGAAAATTACATAAAATTCAGACTGGTAATTTCAGTAATGGACTTTTCAGTAAATATCATAATGTAATTTTCATCTTATCCCGGATGAGACCATGAAGTTGAAAACTTTGTTTTTGTTTGTATACTGAAGCTTATGAATGACAATTTACTATATAATTTTTTAAGATCATATTCTTGTATATTCGTCTCTTTTATATTCTACTAGCTTTTTTTAGGTACTTTTCCAGTCTATCCCTTTGTCTATCTTTAGTTGTTCTTATTGCTTTTCCCGTAATTATCAATATTTTTCTTCGGAGTTGAGCTTTTACAATAATTTTCATATGCCTTCTAAGTATTAAATTGTAATAGTATTTTACCGGTTTCAGATTATTAAACCCTTGTTTACATATACAAAATTAGGCTGGTAACTAAGTAATAACTATAAAGAGCGGATTATATGCAGTAAAAAAGTATTAAAATATGCATGAAAAAATCATCAAAATATGCATCATATATGCAAAACAAACTGTAAATATGCATATTTTAATAAAAATATACAAAAAATTAGTCAGTTGCTTTTGAATATTGCACTCATATTTCTGATATTTTTTATATTATTTTCATTTTTTATATATAGTCTTTTATTCAGAACATTAGGTAGGTACAAGAAAAGTATAAAAAATATATATCACATGATTAATAATTATAATATAAAATAATACCTTAAATAAAATAACAAAAATAAAAAAAACGCGTCAGTTTGTAAATAAAACTAATAATAACAAAAATAGTAACGGTATAGACAAAACTATTGTAGATCACAACTTTACATTATTTTATGGGAATTTATACCTGCAAACGTCACATACATAATACTCGTAGACTGTGAAAGTACGAGTGGGAATTAGAAATCTTGAAAGTAGGAATCCAGTTTTTTTAACTGCATTTTGAAAGAGTATACATATAGTGAACCGTATATACCGCCAAATTTAAATAGTTGCTATCTGGCCTAATTTGAAAAGTTAAAAATTTAATGATGTTCTTTTGTTACATATTCATATTTTATATATTTAAAGTAAATCATAGTTAATAAAATAAGCTTTATAAGAAACATTTTTTAATTATAAAATGTTTTGTATTAACACTTGACGAGAAATGACAGTTATTTAAATTTGACTACGTATGGTTCACAATAAACTCGTTCAAAATGCACTTAAGAAATCGAAATCCCATTTTTAATAATTGTAATTTCCGCCTGATTTTGACGTCACATTATTGCCGTATATACATGAAAAAATAAAACACAAACGTATTTTATTTAAATAGAAACAGCAAAAAAATTCTCTAAAATTAATTTTTATTTTTAAAAAGTATTGCACTTATATGCACCAAATATGTTTTTTATGCAAAATTTTAAAAAATATGCAGTAAAATAATAATATATGCACAATATGCATTTTTTATTTAATATTTGGCATTAACTTTTAATGAAACGTGAACATATGAAAAGAATTTGTTGGTATGCCTAATAAAAACTGTATATGCAATTGCATAAAATCCGCTCTTTAGTAATAACTGTATTTGTCAACAATAGTCTACAAAATGAAAATAAAATCTAATAAAATTTTAATGCTTTTCATTAATACATACAGATATCGTTACTGTATCGTTCTTAACACAGTTTACTTTATTCTAAAATAACAAACACGAGGAATAAATCACTTTTGAATATTTGTCATCTTGACATAAATGTCAAAATAATTGTTCTGTTTATCGCGGCATTCTGAAAGTATCATTAATGAGAGGATTTGAGAAATAATTTTTATTAATAATGTCTTCATTTTCTGAAACCGATAAACCATTGAACAAACCACGGATGCTATGAAACATAAAAAGCCTTAAATGTCTTAAAATCCTCGCTTTACCAACATCTTCGGCAGTTATGATAGTCATAACAATCCTAGATATGTTAATAGCTATTATCTATATCTAATAAGAAATTATTTTTTTATTACTATGAAAAAAGTGCATACTCTTTAATTTACAATACTTTTTGGAAAATGTGAAACCGGCTCATTGCACATATTTTTGAACAACAGTAATTTATGGTGTACATTTCATTTTAAGCCAATTTTTCTCAAAAGAATTTTATATAAACGAGAAATAATAAAGTGAATTAGACAATAATTACTTTTTTTCGTAATTGCTGTTTTCTTTTGAAAATGTGCTGATCAGCAAAAAGTACGATAATCATTTTATTCTGCAAATTGGTCCCAAATCGATATTAATTTACTGTGTTTTCTTTTGATCATTAAATCAACATCTGCGAAAACAAAACAAGAGGCGTCTATTGATTCCTTTGTCCGCTGTTTTTCATAACCCTATTAGTGGTGGCTCGTTTCTTCGGCTTGTAATCTTCAATATTTTGTTACTACCAAATAATTATTTCTCTCGTCCTACAACTTACGTACAAAGTGCTAATTTGTAGACATGAAAGTTACTTTGTAACTTGTAATCAGTTCATCAACTTATTCAATACTGTATTGATTACCGTTTTTATTCACTTTGTCTCTGACGGGACCTTCGCTATAAAACCCAAGCATTACATTATTCATTTTTTCTTCAATTCGAGTACGATTCTTAGACATTTCATGGGTCAGTTTTTCCTATTCCTTTCGATCGAGCGAAATATTTTATTTCTGTCACTAACCATCCCAAAAATGTCGTTCATCTTAACCGACTTATTTCGCATGATGTGACCAAAGAAGGAAAACTTTTGTTTCATTAACTTAGTTTCTAACGAGGTTTTTTGATAAATCCTTACCGTTCGGTTCGTTATTTTGTACTAGGACAGAATGGGTACGTAGAAGTACAATTAAAAACGTTAAAAAAATCTAATTCAAAGATTACCTAGAGCTTATCCAGCAGTTTTCAAAGCCAAGGATCAGGGGAAGTTTTATTAAGAAATATTTTAATTATTATTGTCATAGCATGAAGCTTTAATATTTTTTTCATGACATCGTGTACAGTTGATTTTGGGCGCCATAAATTATGCTACGGTGAATAATGAATATCTTTGGGTTTCGGATTCATAATTGATACATTAATTCAATTGTTTTATTAGATGGCCTTTATCTTCCCGATATTTTTTTCTATCCAGAACCTGTCTCCTTGAACTGTGTTACTTTAAATTTCCTTTTCACCTTTAAACCATGGATATCAGTTCGCGTAATCATAACACACACGCAGTCTTTTCTTGTAAAGTTGTTATTGTGACAAATACCCACTGGCGAGTAACTTTTAAAAAATAAACGTCAAGGTATGATGTTTAATTATTTAAAATGACAACCAAAACCCTAGATTAAAAATTAAACAATCAGAGCCCAATCAGAATTCAAACAACTGGGGCGTATAATAAACGAACGAATTCAGCAGAGGCAGAAGCTAAATTTTTCTAAGTCAGCAAAATTGCTTAACAAAATCTGCACGCGTATCGCGGACACGCACGTTGTTGTTATTACACCCCCGCGCGTATAAGAATTGTTACGCACACATCTATTTATTTATCGAATTTATAGTATTAGTTTTTGTATATTTATACAAATTTCTTTTAATGTATAATGATATCCTAAAATTATCCCGTTGTTGATAGTTTATTTGAATAAACCCTAATCACTAGTAAAGTGCAAGTGGTGAAGGTCCAGTCGTCTCGCCCAGCAGATCCGCGATCATTGTCTGGCACGGCGACAAGGGGTAAGTATTCTTATTTCGGCCGCTTCCAATTGGGTCCAACCTGCTCGTCCACTCAATAGGTGGTTGTGCATGCCCCTATGCCCCATCGCTAACCAGCGGAGCAGAGAAATATCAATTCCTTTGCTACATTGACCCAGTTGGTGAATTTAAATACTACATTGGCAGCAAACGCCAGGAAGTTCATTTTCGTCCATATAGCTATACAACTTTTCTCGGGAACCCTCCGTATTTGAAGAAATTTACTGATTCTATCTTCTGTTCTTTCAACTATGTGTCCTTGTTTATTGTTATTACTTTTTATTTCCTTATACTTGTTATATATGTAAATAAACATTAATTTCAAATTTATATTTTTATATTTGTTTTTTATTGCCTTTCCCATAAATATCAGTTGTAAAATATATTCATATTTTTAGATGGTACTGTAGATTGCTCTAGATTTTGTTTTATTTGATGTATTTCAGGTTAACTGTCCTTAAAGCGTTCCGATAAAAACGTGTTATTGAGTGTAACTCAATAAATACAACAAAAACTGCAGCAGACTTATGACAAAAAGCTAGAAATAAGACGCATCACCACTTCACACATCTTTTTCCCGTCCTGGAGAGTGTTTTTCCTGTTTTTCTTCTCCACAATGACACCGAACGGCTTGCGGGTGTGTTTTATTAGGTTTCCCTGTGCGTCGTTTTTGACTCTCGCTCCCCTAATTGACTACGGGAAGTGCAAGTGCAACTTCAAGGCTGCTCCAGACGCAAGGTGCTAGCTAGGCTCAGGAGACTTGCCGGTATCTCGTATTAATTACATTCGCAATTTGTTCAGGCGCGAGATGTAATGCATCTTGATGCATAATTAATTATAATTAATTTGTGGAAATTTACACACGTGACGGAGTACGTGCATATATCACGTGTTGTTTTAGCTGTGCAGGTTGTTCCACGTCACCGTATAGGGATTTTGCATGGATTCTCTTGGATAATAATTATTTTATAATTAGCATTTTCTCCAACAACTTTATAATGTTTTGCATAATAATGCATATTTAATACTATGTTAATTTCAAAATTATCATACGCAGTCAGTAAAGGATATCACATTACATATTTTTACCTCTGTCTCTATCCTTGACAACAAAAAAGGTAAAGGGATTTTTCTCTATTGGTTACATTCAGAATTTTATGTTGTATAACTGTTTGACGTATTGCTGTCTAAAATTATTGGGAAAGCGTTGCCTAAGGAAAAACTGTTTACAATACAATATAAAATAAATAAATAAAAATATATCATCATGGCATATTACCCATTGCTGGGTGTGCCAATCTGCTTTGTACGCAGATTTCGGTAATGATGATGACATATTTGTACTGTGCGGGCGTTTACCAGGCGTCACCTCACGGGCACTCAATGCTTGCGTGGAGAGTGCACCACAGGGGTAAATCGAGGATTGACGGACTTACTCGTGATAACAGAAGAATTACTGTTGAAATGATAGCTGAGGAAGTTCAAGTAAGTGTTGGAACTGTTCACAATGTCATTCAGAACAATTTAAAGTACAGAAAAACGTGTGCCAGATGGACTCCCAGACAGCTTACTGACGCTCATAAAGAATCAAGGCTTTCCATTAGTCAAGATTTAAAGCAACGAAGTTTGATTGAAGGAGAAGCTTTTTTTAAAAGAATAGTGACCTGCGACGAGATCTGGATCCATCACTACGACCCTGAGACCAAAAGGCAGAGTATGGAGTGGAAACACACTAGCTCTCCAGTTCGCAAAAAATTCAAGGTTCAACCTTCCGCCGGTAAAGTGATGCTGACCATCTTTTGGGACTCACAGGGTCCAGTCTATTGCGATTTCCTTGAAGATCAGCGAACTATCAATAGCCAATACTCTGAGATGCTAGAACACAAAGTTAGATCAGCTCTCAGGAGCAAACGCCTTGGACTCTTGTCAAAAGGAGTCATTCTTCAGCACGATAACGCCCGCCCTAATACAGCCCAGCTGACCCGTGATAAGCTTCAAGAATTGGGTTGGGAGGTCTTACCCCATCCTGCCTACAGTTCCGACCTCGCCCCATCTGATTTTTACCTGTTTGGACCACTCAAAGACGCCCTAAGTAGAAAAAGATTTGCTAACAATGAGAAAGTTAAGGAAGCGGTGCAAAAGTGGCTTCGGGGTAAATCGAAAGAATTCTTCGCCAAGGGAATTAGGAAGCCGCAAGAAAGATGGGACAAGTGCATAACTGTGGGGGATGATTATGTTGAAAAATAGCTTTAATTTTGAAAGATTGAAATAAACTGTTTTTGAGCTATAGCCATTTGTCTCTTTACTTATTGAATGACCCTCGTATATTTATATATATATATATATATATATATATATATATATATATATATATATATATATATATATATATATATATATATATATATATATATAACTAAATCACTTACAGAAACGCAAATAAACACATCCGAAAAGAAAGGACAAAAAAACGGCCTCCCGCAGGGTGTCAGTAACTCTATTTCTTTTTGTTATAAATACTATACAAAACCACATTGAGACTCCTGTGAAAATCCTACTATTTGCGGACGACATAATAATATATTAAGGGAAAACTCTTAACAATATCACTAAAAACCTACAATAAACAATAACAAAAATTGAAGATTGGTTCTACAAAATAGGTTTCATATTTGCAGAAGGAAAAACGAAAGCAATACATTTCACAAGATTAAAAAAAAATCTGATGTGGCCAGCATGTTACCTTCCATCAGTTATATGAGGTATTTACGAAAATTCTACCGGTGAACTGTTACCGGTAAACAGCTGTTTATCAGGTTATAGCACCGAAATCGATATTTTAAGAACGCATGTGGTAAACAGGGTAGATCCATAATCTATAAAAAATTGAAAATTTGAAACAGATTCGAAATTTGATATAGTTAACAAACTTTTAACGCGCGCGCTTCGTTTTGCATCATTACATTTTTTGAGATTAGATTCTTCATGAATCCGGTAGATGGATCTGATAGATATTGTACAATTTTCGAACACGGTAACTTTTTACCACTTGTGTTTTCGTAAATGCCTATGTATTTTCTATAAAATCCATACAGAAAGTTCCTTGCAAAAGATTCTAAATTTCTTATATGTGCATTACCTTTCGACAGTTGTACCTATGTGTTTTATACAAATTCCATACAGAAAGTTTTGAGCAAAAATACCCTATATTTCGAGGAAAATTATAACACAAATATACTACGAATATGTCAATTGCACTTGACACTGACATAGTGTAGATGGTCTGTGACTGACGTCTTTCAATCAGAATTTTCTTAATATAGTATCTGTTTCTAGCATAGCTAG
>OY720454.1:31865489-31920489 GCA_963082715.1 Harpalus rubripes
AAAATTTATGCACTATATATCGAAATAGGCAATTTACTTCAGTTCCAAATAAATTATCAATTATATGTATATCATCACAGTATATTACTATTACATATTGTTTATATGCTCTGTTCCATTTAAGTCATTCAGTACGTGGCGCGCACATCAGCGCCAATTTGAAGTAGCCGATATTACATTGGGTAAACTTGTCTCTTGTCTCCAATTTCAGTCAATCAAAGAATTCAATACTATGCTCTATTGTATATAATACAAAATGGCTTAAATGGAACAAGGTTCAGTGGATAATTGTAAATGTATACACAACTATCATAATTTTTTATAGCATATACTTTATTTTGTTTCAAAAGGAATGAATCGCCAGTCATGTACGAGGGTTGCTATTTATGTATCCGGAACTGTCAACACAGATGTTGCTAGGTGCTATCTGGCACATCCATAGTGAAGTTTGACGTTTTAGATGGTATTCTTACTCAGAACATTTGTCATACGGATGCTATTTTTGTTTGTTACTGTGAATTCAAAATTTTATGTCGATAAAAAAATGGAATTAACTGAAAATGAAAATTTTCGTGTCATGATTTACTTCGATTTCGACGTGGCTTATGTCAACAACAGTGCATCGATGAACTCATTTCGACTTTTGGCGATGAAGCACCATGTAAAACTACTGTATATCACTGGTTTAGTGAATTCAATCCTGGCCGTCGTTCGCTTACGGACGAATTTAAAGAAGGTCGTCCAAAATTGGTTGTTGCGCCAGAAAACATCGATGCTGTGCGCGAATTGATAACGCAAGATCATCATGTGACATACCGGTAGATTGAGGCATCCCTGGACGTTAGTATGACAAGCATACATAAGATATTGCTTAAAAATTTAGCCGTGAAAAAGATATATTCGCGTTGGATCTTGCATAATATGACAATCGCTCAAAAATACCAACATGTTGATTGGTGCAAGGAAAATCTCAAAAAATACAATCATGGTGTGTCAAAAGCGGTATATAACATGTACACAGGTGACGAATCTTGGATCTATGCGTATGAGCCGGAAAGCAAACAGCACTCGACGATGTGGGTGTTCTAAGATGAGCCAAACCCAAAAAAAATTGTTCGCGTAAGAAGTACTTCGAAACAAATGGTCGCCTGTTTTTTTTCTTTGGGAAAAATGGCTACAGTGCCACTAGAGGATCAATTCTGAATGGTACACAACCATTTGTTTACTAGAATTCTTTGGAGAAATAAGAAAAGACAAACAGCACTCAATGATTTCTTTTTGTTCCCGCACAAAAGGACATTAACACCAGAGGAAAATTATGGAGACATGTTAAATACTTTGGGAAAATCTTATACTTCATATACAATGATAAAAAAAGTGCTCATCTGAATATAAACGTGGGATGGAACGTATTGAAGGTGATGTTCGCAGTGGAATGCTTGCAACTGATATTAGCTCGAAGAAAACATATAATTTAATTCACGATATGCATTAGTATTTCGAAAGAAGATTGTTTTGGAGCTTTTAATTAGAATTAACATAATGAACCTATTAACAAATCGTCCAAAAACTCATGTCGCGGAACTCGCACTTTTTATACCTACTGTTTCATATTTCCGTGATACGGATGATTATTCTAAATTTACCTCCCTTGTTATACCCTAAGTTAAGCATGACTCCTATGTATAAATACTTATAATTAAGCAATATTGACCATTGACTCTATAAATAGCCCCCTATGCGTGTGTGAGCTTGACAGTTGATTGATTTGATTTGAGTGTGTGCTCGAATAGCCTAGTGACCTGTCGACTTGCTATGTGTCAAGTGCTACGATAATGGAATCGTGACCAGGCGGAGCCACTAGTACCCACTGATAAAACTCTCAGCAAATCAAATCAAACCTTATTGAGTTTTAACAAAGATGAGGACTCAAGTACGTTTTAGAACCCACTTCAAAGAGGGAAATTATTTTCAACACGGACAAATTTAGTTTGCTGCTCTCTTTCAAGACTTTCACAGAATTAGAACGAGATTTTCCTTTGATTCTAAGTTAGACGGAAAATATTGTAACATTTATTTATTTGGGTGAAGTGTAAAAATCATAGATGTATTAATAATTAAAATAAAAGGGTACAAAATAATGCTCAGTCAATTTTTTTTTATTTTCGGCCTCGACCGGTTTCGGCACCAACTAACGTGAAAATTTACAGATTTTTAGAACACATGTTAATACAAAAATTTGAACATACGAGGTCTGTTAGAAAAGTATCCGACATTTGGCCGGGAAAAAAAACTGGCATACGTAGAGCGTTGGAAACCTAATCACTTTCAAAGTAATGACTCCACACACGTCTCCCAGCGGTGACACTATTGTTGGAAGCATTACGAGAAAGCCTCTTTCGTAATGGAGTTTAGCTCGGCTGTCGTTGCAGCCATAATGTCCTTTCTTGTCTGAAATCGCGTTCCTTTCAATGGCCTCTTGAGTTTGGGGAACAGCCAGAAGTCGCAGGGGGGCATATCAGGAGAGTAAGGAACCTGTTGAACGACAGGAGTCTTGTTCTTCACCAAAAAGTCTGAATCAAGTGCGAAGAATGTGCTGAAGCATTGTCGTGATTGAGGCGCCAATTTCCTGTTCACCACAACTCCGGTCTTTTGCGCCGCTCAGCATCACGTAGGCGACGGAGGACTCTTTGGTGATTGTTTGACCCTGTGGTACGTACTCGTGGTATACCACACCGCGGGAGTCAAAGAAAGCAGTCGAATGGTTTCCACCTGGCTGTCGTCCAGTTTCAGGCAAAATTTGATGGAATAGCGCGCTAGGACGAGAACACTACACACTATCTCACTCAAATGCTGCTTGCCAGCACCAGACGCTATCGACAGGCGGGAAAAAATTCACAGATACGCACGAAGGTTCAAGGTCGGCTCATGCAAGTGTGCTTGATTCAAATCCATTAGGTTTTAGCAAAAAAATAAGGTCGGATACTTTTCTAACAGACCTCGTAAATGTATTATTAAACACATCACAATGAGCGTCAACGTGTAAAAGATAACAACATTATTGCTGTCAAAAGATACTTTGTTTTAGAAAATTTTAACGACAAAATATAAATGATTGCACCCTACGGAAACAAAATTGGTTCTGACATGTAAAGTTCCCAAGCACAACTTTCTAAATTACCGCCATTATTTAAGTAAGAATTGTCTTCTTTTTGTTATTATTAATTAGTAGTCTAGTTATTAGCTGTAACTGTATTTAAATTTATTATTTATTTTTATTATATTTTAATATATTTGTATAGATTTTGTTAATGTTTGCGGTGTCTGTCTTTAAGTTTACATTGTTTTTATCTTAACAAACAGAAGACAATTCTTACTTAAATAATGACCATTCCAATTAAGAAGAACCCGCAATTAAAATAAAAGTATATTAAACGAGAAATAAATAGAAAAAATCGTGGACACCACACGACTTCCTTGTACGCAAGACCAATATGAAGATGAAGTATAGACCCAATTATAAAATTGCACGTGTTTGATCTAATTTGACATTAACATCTATTTTTTTGTTATTTTTTGTCGTAATCCATAGCAAGCTTCATTACAAAAACCAAAAAGTATATAAGTTTTAAATTTACATATCTCGCTTATACAAGGGGCTAATTTAATAATACTTGATGTACTAGACGCAGAATTTAATTCTCTAAAACTCTTATTTGAAGCATTTATATCTAAAATCAAAATAAAACCATTTTATTCAAGAAAAACTGTTAACAACTTCAGGTAATATATCACTTCCGGTTAGTCTGTTGTAACCAAAATCTGCTATGTTATTCCAATTGATACAAAAGTCTTATATACCAAATTTTAAACGTTTTGGATTATATTTTAATATAGTTTTTCATTAAAATCTATTATAGGCTTCAAATAAAATACCATTTCTGGAAATTATGTAATGACCAAAAAGGGAGGTGCACAATACACAACTAGATGTTATAGATGTCCTAAATACAAAATTTCATCTTTCTACGGCTTACCGTTTTTGAGTTATGCGAGATAAGTACGTACGTACGTACGTCATGACGAAATTAGACAGAATGGATTCAGGGATGGTCAAAATGGATATTTCCGTTGAAATCTCAAAACCGAAATTTTTCGCGATTAAAATACTTCCTTTACTTCGTGCATGGAAGTAAAAAACAGTAAAAACAACGAACACTATGAATAAACAAATATAAACACTAATTAATGACTAAGGCCCGGTATTTTCATCACCGGTTAAACAGTTTGTTAATTTAATCGTCAGTTAAAAGAAAAAAAACAGCATCGATATCACAGCACAAGTTGTAAAAAATACACATCTGTCAATTTTTCGATGTTACATTGGTCTTATAACCGACAGTTAAGTTAACCGGCAGTTTAACTGGAGATGAAAATATCGTGCCTAAGATTATTTATTTAAACAATTACCACTGCTTATTTACACGATATTTATTTCTCTATATTTATATCACTAACTATTTATTTCACCATGCGTGTAGAATCGGTGACTCGACTGACTAGATTGGACTCATATTCATTTATATCACTATTTATATCACACCAATTACTGTTCTATCCGGTTCACTGACGACCGTAAGTCGAGTACTAGACTCCACTGACTGGACTGCCACTGACTGCGTCCCCTCATATGCGGTTCTCATTAATTCTAGAAGAGTTCTAGTACAAGGTCACGCCACGCATACGTCAGGCGTCTGCGGACGCGCAATATTTACATCAACGATTTTCAGTAGGTTCCGAGTACGTTCGAGAGCGAACATGTCTATTCATGTTACAAGGTCACGCTGCGCATATATTTGTTTACTCAGTTGGCGCGTGGGACAATTAAGTCACCGACTGGTTTAAATTAGCTTGCTCAGCGCGTCGGCTGAGCGCTCGCCACAATATCAATCTTTATATGATAGAAATAAAAACTGATAAATTTTTATCGTAAGCATTAAAAAATAACTTTATAGAAAAGCTAAAAATATATATCTACCTCATGCTACCCTTGATAAGGGAGGTATAGGGATCGTGCTGAAAATCGCATATTGAGATTTTGGTAAATGATCACGTGTTGTTGTTGTTGTTGTTGTTGTTGTTGTTGTTGTTGTTGTTGTTGTTGTTGTTGTTGTTGTTATTGTCGATGTGTGTGTGTGTGTGTGTGTGTGTGTGTGTGTGTGTGTGTGTGTGTGGTCGGTCAGGCGTGCGTGTGTTTGTGTGTGTGTGTGTGTGTGTGTGTGTGTGTGCGTGTGTGTGTGTGTGTGTGGTTCCTGTTTACGGAAATGGCACTTTACTTGAAGCACAAAATGGGTTTTCTCCGAAAAATACCTTTAAATGTTATTTTTTGGAAATTTGTTATTATAAAAATTAAAGATTATTAAATTTTCTATTGGTTTGCACTAATACTACTTTTTCGATATATTTTATGGATAAATTTATAAAATTATCTATAATTTGAATCACAGAGCCTGCGCTTTACACACACAAATATTTAATTTGACAGTTCATATCTCAAATGTATGTAACTGACAGATAAATGTCACTGTCAAAGGACTAATCATTTCAAATTAATAATAGTAACGTTTTAAAAAGAAAATAGTAAATAGAACCATAGTTATATGGAATGGATTTTAATACAGTTTCTAGTATAACTAAATATGTAAGTATATATATTTAAATTAATGAAAATTAAATAGCGGGGTGTTATGTTGGCCACATCAGATTTTTTTAAATAATAGTTTATGATGCAATAGGGCGCGAGCAGACACGTGACTCGGGCGACCTTGACATGCTTAGAATCAGCTGATTTGTGTGCGCATGTCATTTTGACAAGAACAATGTCACTTTGACAAGACTAACAATTTGACTTATTTTGATTTTGAACTGCAAAAATGTTATTAATGTACAATTTACAACCAGTCAAACACATGAAATTAAAAATATTAACTTCTCAACAATTCAAAATTAAAATAAGTCAAAACATTGGTCTTGTCAAAGTGGCATTGTTCTTGTCAAAATAACAAGCGCACACAAATCAGCTGATTCCTAGCACGTCAAAGACGCTCGAGTCACGTGTCTGCTCGCGCCCTATATACGAGCATACGAGGTAGGTTCCAATAATTTCCGGCTTGACCATCTTTTGGAGGTCATGGAAACAAAACAACAGTGCTACTTTTCGACATAATCTTCCTTTACTTCAAAATACGTTTCAAATTTTGAAGTAACATTTTTATATTCTTGAAATAATAATCTGAACTTTTATATGCAAAATAACCCAAACTGCATCTTTCACTTTGTGCCCTGTGTACACAAGCGAAACTATTTAGTTTTTTTTTTTTTACGGTAGAATATGAAGGAGAAGCTTCCCCATAAATACCATGACATCGCTGTTTAATAACAATTGCAGAACTTTATTAAAGCAATTATTAGTGAAATTTCAACGTTCTAGTCATTTAGCGTGCAACAACTTATTGATCCTTCATGAATTAGCGTTGGAATGTTCCTGTCCTTCCTAAGTTGGAGTAAATAATTTCATGTTGGTAGGTCCTGCCCCGTGCATAATTATTTTATAACTAGTCGGACTATCATCTTAATTGGACGGAATAGGCCTAATTACTTGTAGGTACCTTAATTAATTATAGGTCAGGATTCAGGATTATAATTCTCTTTGAGCTTATGCCTAATGAACATTAGGAGCTTTACCATTGTAATTACGAACATTGTGCTATTAGTTAATTGAATGTATTACCCTTGTTATGCAACGGATATGAGGAAACTTATATGTATGTACACGCTTTGGTGTATAATCGATGTACGTTTCGTTTTATCGCTAGTAAAGATTTAATATTTCTTCACTCGAACTTTAAGTAGATGAAAACTATAAAGATGTTGTTTTTCGTATAGGTATGACTTTATTTCGTCTTATGATGCAATAAACGTCATACTTTTAAGCACCAATCCATCAAGAAGTTAATAAAAATGTAAAATAATATCATCAATGGACTATTGCGTGTTCCCCAATATGAAGAAATAGCTGACGAGAAGGAGATTTTATTCGAATGTGTAGGTGATTATGGAAATGAATACCTGTGTTGCAGAGTTACACCAATCCCATTATTCGGAGGGGACCAACAAACTGCAGCGGCATTGAATGAAGTCTATGAAGGCAAACACGAACTTATGCACGGCGCGGCGCAGCGCAGCACTGCGTGGAGAACGGCAGAAAAGACATACGGCATACGAGTATATATGCGCACTATGCGCGACGCGGCGCGATGTAGCGCGGCTGTCTAACTACATTTAAAAAAATTGTCCCGAAAAATGAAGAATTTTACATTTTTATTATTTACTGGATTTTCATCATCCTTACGAAGAACGCTCGCGTAGCACATCATTTCGCGTCATCTGTAACGTATGCCCAATCTCTTGTAAAGTATCTAACAAGCCACCTTAGTTAATTATTCAAGAATATCGATTCCGGCCGTGTCTATTCATTAACGGAACTTAATTGGGAATATGCAGAACAGCGCACAGTCGCACATCTCATGCGCGTCATTGTGTTAATGGAACGAAAGCATGCGTGAAAACACGCGACAAGCCTATGACTACTACATAGCCTACTATTTATGTGTATGGGATTAGGATTGGGATTATGGAATGTGGATGCTAGCTAATAGGCCTGCAGCGCACACCCATTTTAACTCCCTAACCGATGAGATTGAGATAATCGGTTCAAACCAATTGCAATCGATAGTAGATGTAAAAATGCATCTACAGTTGATTTTGACCGAAGTTTGGACAATGCCGACGCATATAAAAACAATAAAAATGCATTTTTTTTCAGTACGCTGTTCAAACGGAATTTACACTTTACCTCGCCATATCTTCACTAATTTTAAATATATCGATTTGAAATTTTAACACAATTAAGATTAAGTGAAACTTGAAATAATAACATTCATTCGAGCTCTGAATATCAGTTAGAAACAAAATGGCGAATTTTTAAAAAAATTCCAACCAATTTGTGAGATTCTTTTTTCGGATTAAAAAGTTGTGTTATGAATTTTTGAAATTCGCATTTTTCTTTATTCCACAGTGTAGTCGAATACTTGAAGAAGTTTTCTGGAAAGTTTCAGATCAAAATATGCAGCGGTTCAAAAATTACAGCAATACTCAGTGGACGCTCGAAATCGCGCGCCGCGCTCTCTCGTGTATGTACTACTTCTAAATCAGACTTATTGCATATTATTGAAAAAAACGTGTCTATAAATGCGAAACCAAATTTATCTGTACCGTCGATATGCATAGTAGATGTAATGGCGGAAATTCAGAGCTTGACCACGAAGAATATGAAGTTTTTTGAAGATAGTGGTTGATATTTCATTGATAAATTACGAAAGTTGATAGAAAGCAATACAGAAGTCCATTATATATTTGATCGATATGACAGCGTTCTGAATCCGAAAAATCAAGAAAGAGTTCGCAGGTATAGTAAAAACTCTTATCATTACGATATTACTGCTAACCGCCTACTTCATGTATGGGTCAAGTTACCTACTTGGAAGTGATGCAAATAAAAAATCGCTGGTATTATTTATATGTAAATACATTGAAATGAATATTCACATGCCAACTAGTCATTCTCATGTAAAATAAAATATACTTATCCGGTGGGTATGACACAGGTATTACAACAAAGTTAATAACCGAGAATGGTTCGCAAGAATTCCCAATTTTATCCGCCAACCATACTGAAGCAGATACACGAATTATAACACATTTATTGTATATATTTGAAAATTACTCTGAAGCAAGTATTGTAATTAAATCGCCTGAAACGAACGTTTTTATTCTCGCGATTGCTCATAGTACAAAAATTCGATCCAATATTCGGGTATGGTTTCAAACTGGAACAATAACGACAAAAAAAGATTTAAAACGATATATACCAATTAACAGCGTCATTGAAGAATTGGGAAAAGAATTGAATTTTGTACTTCCATCGATTCATGCACTTACAGTATGCGATACTATCTTGTCGTTTTACAACATTGGAAAAACGAAAGCGTTTAAAACAGCGCTGAAATTAAATGATGACGAATTGATGTTGCTGGGTAATTTGGAAAAAGGATTATCAGATGAGGTTATTGATGTATGCACTCGTACCTGGAATATATTCCAAAATTTCACAAAAATATTAATCAGTTCCGTGTTATGCTTTCGACCACCAAAATAATCGCAGTTGACAACCTTCCACCATCACAACCTGCGCATCTTTAACATTTAAAAAGGTGTCATTGGCAAACTTACGTTTGGTATAATGCACACAAATCAATAATTGAACTTCTTGATTTAACAACTTGTGGTTGGAGATGCGAAGGAAATGTCATTATACCAGTAATGTTCGAAGGGCCAAGTAGTCTAGAATTACTACAGAAATATATTTGCAATTGTAGTGCGAAATCTACTTCATACAGTCAAGCTGAATCGTGCACTTGCTTTTCCCAAAAAATAAAATGTTGCCCACTATGTAAATGCGCCTCAAAATGTTTTTCACAGCCCATACAAGACGAAAACGAAAATTAATATATATGGATAAAGCAGATATACAAAGAGTGTTTATATACATATTTAATCAAGCATGAAAGGAGAAAACTCAATTCCAATAGACAAATAGTACATACAAGTTAGAGTGCGGCGCGGCGCGCGATTTCGAGCATCGACTGAATATTGTTGTAATTTTTGAACCGCTCCATATTCTAACCTGAAATTTTCCAAAAAACTTCTTCAAGTATTCGACTACACTGTGGAATAAAGAAAAATGCGAATTTCAAAAATTCATAACACAACTTTTTAATCCGAAAAATGAATCTCACAAATTGGTTGGATTTTTTTTTAAATTCGCCATTTTGTTTTTAACTGATATTAAGAGCTCGAATAAATGTTGTTATTTCAAGTTTCACTTAATCTTAATTGTGTTAAAATTTCAAATCGATATATTTAAAATTAGCTAAGATATGGCGAGGTAAAGTGTAAATTCCGTTTGAACAGCGTACTGAAAAAAAATGCATTTTTATTGTTTTTATATGCGTCGGCATTGTCCAAACTTCGGTCAAAATCAACTGTAGATGCATTTTTACATCTACTATCGATTGCAATTGGTTTGAACCGGTTACCTCAACTTCATCGCTTTTTTCATTTCTAGAGCAGTTTTCGGGTATGAGCTGCAGGCCTATAAGGCCGGACCCACAACAACGCACCAACGGCACCAACCCTCGCACAGACCGTCGCATCGCAACACGAAAAAATCTGATGTGGACACCACACGACTTCCTTGTACACAAGACCAATATGAAGTATAGACTCAAGTGCACGTATTTGACGTAATTTGACATTAGCATCTATTTTTTTTTTTTTTTGTTATTTTTTGTCCTAAGCCATAGCAAGCTTCATTACAAAATCCAAAAATTATATAAGTTTTAAATATACATATCTCGCTTATACAAAGGGCTAATTTAATAATACTTGATGTGCTAGACACAGAATTTAATTCTCTAAAATTTTTATTTGAAGCATTTATTTCTAAAATCAAAATGAAACCATTTTATTGAAGAAAAACTGCTAACACCTTCTGGTAATATGTCACTTCCGGTTAGTCTGTTTTAACCAAAATCCACTATGTTATTCCAATTGACATAAAAGTCTTATATACCAAATTTGAAAAGTGTTAGATTATATTTTAAGATAGTTTTTCATTAAAATCTATTATAGGCTTCAAATAAAGTACCATTTCTAGAAATTATGTAATGACCAAAAAGGGAGGTGCACAACTAGATGTTATAGCAGTCCTAAATATAAAATTTCAACTTTCTACGGCTTACCGTTTTTGAGTTATGCGAGATACATATGCACGTACGTACGTACAGACGTCACGACGAAATTAGTCAAAATAGATTCAGGGATGGTCAAAATGGATATTTCCGCTGAAATCTCAAAACTGAAATTTTTCGCGATTACAATACTTTCCTTTACTTCGTACAAGGAAGTAAAAATGATTGCGTGTATTCTAGTGAGCCTGGCCATAACGGAGCCTAGCCCACACCATCGCACCATGGACAAGGGAAAAATAGTATCCTCCGTATTTCAGAGAAAATCAATATGAAATAAAGTTCTCAAAAACCACCATTATTTATTTATTTGAAATAAACATTGGAAAGAATCCCCTTAATTTTTTTTATTTATTTAAAGAATGGATTCCTGTTTTTCGGTAGTTTTTTTTTAGCAAATCTAATAAATATAAATTAATTATAAAATCTTCATATGAGATCTGAGGATGCTGACGATAACATTTTTTAAACAGTAAATATTTGAACAAATGCTAGGTGCAATGCATCCTTGGGAACCATCGAGGACACTAGTAGTGCGAGGCAAGGTGCAATGCTTTTAGAGCTAGGGCTGGTATGGTAAGACTAGCGAATGAAAGTTGACGTTTAAATTATTTTATTGATGTGGTTTCTTTTGAAACCCTGGAGAAGAATAGAATTGTACGAAATATTCAGGTATGAAATTTTTTGCATGAACCCATTTAAATACTAGAATAGGAAAACACAGAAATATATTACTATGTCTGGCTGAAAATAGATGGCCGACTAGGGTAACTGAATATCAAAACAGGGGTGCATTTAAAATATTTTAAACATTTTCGTTTATGTTGATTATAACAAAATATTTTGATCTTTAAACTATTTAGTTTGGACAATTCTTTGAAATAGGATTATTTTTAATTTCCTCTAACAGTAATTCCGACTCGAAGATTGCTTACACCTGAGACGAACGAACTAGAATTTGCGGTATTAAATTTTTTAAATTCATCCTTGAATCCTGTTGCTAAGGTCATTTTAAATGCCTTCTGGTATTGAGTAGAATTCTAATCTTCTGTAACGGAATACATAAGGGTCAGTTTCCTTTCAAATCAAATATAGGCAAATGTTTTCAAAAGAAACCACATCTATTAAATAATCTAAACGTCAACTTTCATTCGCTAGTCATACTATATTAGGGTCAGTGTAAGCGTAAGGGTTGGGGGTTAGGATCGGTGCGCCGTTGTGGCCCAGGAGCTAGGCTCAGTTAGGGCAAGGCTCACGAGACGGTCTGTGCCAGGATCAGTGCGTCGTTGTGGCCCCGGACTTACCTGTCGGTGCAACGGTTGGTGCTGGGGTCGGTGTGAGGCGCTAAGCTCCGTTATGGACAGGCTCACTAGAATACACGTAATCATTTTTGTGTGTTGGTGCATTGCGACGTTCTGTTCGAGGTTCGGTGCACCGACCCTAACACAAGCCGTAGCTCAAAAAGCATCTCACCTGTCCTCGCACTACTAGTGTCTTCAATGACCCATCGCACCTAGAATTTTCTCAGATATTCACTGATTTAAAAATGTTTTCGCCATTATCCTCAGATGGCGATTTAATAATTAATTCATATTTATTACATTCGATAAAAAATACTACCAAAAAAACAGAAAGTCATCCTTTAAATGAAAGAAAATAACTTAAAAGAGGATTCTTTCCCCTATTTATTTAAAATAAATAATGGCGGTTTTTGAGAACTTTATTTCATATTGCTTCTCTCCGAAATACGGCAAATACTATTTTTCCCTGTCCATGGTGCGATGGCGTGAGCCTAAAAAATAGTGAGCAGTTTTACCTAGGGTCTCTGCAAGGGTTGATGCTGGAGTCGGTGCGAGGCGCTATAGGCTCTGTTATGGCCAGGGGCCAGGCTCACTAGAATACAAGGAATAATTTTTTGTGTTTGTGCGATGCTATGGCCTGTGTGAGGGTCGGTGCGCCGTTGTGGCCCCAGCCTAATAAATCAGTAGTCTTTAATTAGAGAAACATTTTCTAAAATTATGAAATAAAGACAAGCATACGAGTACAGGTGATTCATAACGAGTATCAAAAATAAACCATATGTTGGGGTCATTTTGAGTAAAAAGTAACATGAAGGTATGTTCGAAAACGTCTTGGCACGGAATTACAGACCTTTGAAGATGTACATTACCGGATACATTTTTATTAATAACTCTGATACTATTTGCACTAGAAATTTGAAATTTTCATACTGCTTATTTAGATGCATGTTTATATACTTTTTTTTTTGTTTCTGGATCTCAACTGAGACGTCTCATATAGGGAAATCGTGAACGTTTTTCATCATTATTTTTTTACCTATTAACATTTTACGTTTTTACTAAATATTGTCCACAATGAAAAAATACACATAAAGGTGCTTTGTAAAAACAGTAGTTTTTTAAGTATTTTAATTTTTAGAAAACATTAATTAACATTATAACATTAATAATACAGGGTGTTTGATTTAAGTGGGGCACTATCGCTATCTCAAGAGAGAGAAATTACTTAAATTAGTAATCAATTTCTATATTATTTTTAAACTAGTGATTCTCAAGTTACTTATTCATATTTTTCCCTTATACATATGTATTTGTGATTTATTTCTTCAATAAAATAATTAAAACATATTGTTGAATTCGTAATTTTACGTAGATTCCAAATAAATAAAAATATATAGTTCATACATATAGAACAAGTAAGTTGTTTGAGAACCACAGGTTTAAAAAAATTGTTTTGCTCATTTTAATAGACTTATGATTTAGAAATTGTTTGCTAATTTAACCAGTTTCGTATCTCTTAGTTCTCGAGATAGCAATAGTACCCCACTTAAATTGAACATCCTGTAGAGCCACCGTTGAATAGATTTAGACGATCGTCAAAGTTTGGTTATTGCAAATTATTATTTACCTTATTCTTAATCATGAATTCATGAACACAATCGGTATACCTTTAGATGCCTTTGAATGTTATTGAATTTTCATTTGTTCTTGTGATACATATCCGTTAATTAAAATCTGTGCAATAAAAGTAGGCTTTGGCAAGGAAGGAAGGGTCCTTTGACTGGTGTTGCGAATGAGAATGCATTGCGGAAAATCCGAGTAAGCCATAAAAAGTAATAGATTCCGTCGGAAAAATCCAATATATTCTAATAAAAGCCTTGGAAGATTTGTGGAAGTTTCAGTCTAAACAGATTCTTCTCCATCTAAAGCATTTTTTGTTTGGGGGAGCACAATTAACGTTAAAAGCTTTTTTGTGGTTGCAACGTGAGCAATTTGAAAAATTTTGACACATGAAACGTATGTTTTCCTCGCCTTGCGGAAAGAATTCAGGAATTTCCTTTGGTAACGGTAGCGGTCACCGCTTCGACCTGAATTTTAAATCATCCATCCCATTTGACAAACGTCGCGACGCACGGGACGGGAGTCTGAGTCTGGCGCATACTCCGTGTAAACATTGCAATTTCAGTGACAAACGACAAGCGCTCAGCGTTTTCATTTGTCAAAGACAAAGTCAGAGGAACCAGATGCGGCCCTAGATGCACGCACGCCCTAAGTGTCTCACTTTTCACAAACTATGAAATATTGCAACACATCGTTTTCAACTGGTTTAGCTATATTCAGCTTTATTTCTCACATCCGCAGATTATTTGTTAAAATTATGGAACAGATACAATTTAAAGCAAAGATAAATATTTAGAAGTAATTCACAACATTAAAAGAAATCTAAAAGCAGAAACTTAATAGAATTGCATAAAAAAAATAAGTATTTTGAAGTCATATCATTGGACAAAATATATCATCTCGGCATATTACCCATTGCTGGGTGTGCCAATCTGCTTTATACGTAGATATCAATAAATGTTGATAACATATTTGTACCGTATGTGCGTTTACCAGACGTCAACACATTGGTACTTATTGCTGATGTAGAGAGTACACCGCATGGGTTACTTTCGTGCCATTTATAATTCGAAATAATTTCGTCGGTCGGGATCGAACCCGGATCCCCAGATTCGCAACTATGCACTCAGGCATACGGCCACGAGATGCCATGGGATATGTATATTGTTATTTTTATCTGTATTTTGTGAAAGCTAAACTTTTGAATTCTAATGTTATGTGGATCCCAATCAAGAAAGGCGCCAGGCTCAAGTTTTAAAAGGTTTTTGGACTTGAAAGCGGTACGGGGATAAACTGGTTACTGGTTTCAAAATGTACAAAAAAGAGGGAAACGGCAGAACACCGAGAAATATTTTATTTAGTTGCATCTCTTGTCATATTTTTTTGAAATCACTGATTCTTTCCCTCCATATCTTTTATGTTTTCCTTCTCTATTGCCTCCAAAACATTCCATACTTTGGGTCATCTTCATATACCAAATTTTCCTTGTAAAATATGTCTTCCTCGTGCTTCACTTGATTCATTTCTTAAACGTCTTCAGAAACTACAAAATGGAATGATTCATTATAAATAATCTGCGAAAAAATGTAAACACTCATAAATTTCTGAATGATATATTTTCAGCATCTCTCGAATCAATTTTGTGGTGTCTTATTTTCGATGTTTTTTTAAGGTATCTTGGGTAATATTAACGATAGATCAAAACCATGTGCACATTGCAGGGTCAACTTTTTGAGAAAAGTTTAATAGTCACCACAGGAATTTTTGATCTTCTTTTGTTTCTGAGCTACAGGCAAAAACTCGTTTTTCGCTCATTTTTTATCTTATTTATTATGATAGAGAAAAATTGTTTTTACAAAAATTTTACCGTTTTTTAGGTACGAGTAGAATAAAATGGCGTATTAAGATTTTTTGAAAACTTAATAATTCTCGAGATATAAACAAACTTATGATTTTTTAAATGGAAACCTATGTTAAAAATAGTCTCGTCTTTTTGCCTAATTTATAAGCGTTTCAATGATATATAACAAGTCTACATTTTTTTATTTTAAACATTAATAAAAGACGAATTATTAATTTATTGGGGTGAAAATATTGGAAATTATTAAGCAAAAAATGAAAAAATTTCTTACATATCATCATTTGCATATTTCTAATAGTATTTGTTTCAATTTTACTCATTTTTTCATTTTATTTACTTCTTAGGCATATTAAACCGTTTTTTTCGGATTGTGTCAAAGCCAACTATAACGTAGATAAATAGTAATTTAACTAACCCGAAAATAATTGGTTAAGAATAATTTTGAGAACACAATTAATAGATATAGAATCAAAATAAACAAATGATGATCTGTAATAATTTTTTTCATTTGTTTCATAATAATTTCCAATATTTTCAACCCAATAAATTAATATTTCGTCTTTTATTAATGTTTAAAACAAAAGAATGTAGCTTGTTATATATCATTGAAAACCATATAAATTAAGCAAAAAGACGAGACTATTTTCAACATAGGTTCCCATTTAAAAAATTATAAGTTTGTGTTATATCTCGAGAATTATTAAGTTTTAAAAAAATCTAATTACGCCATTTTATTCTATCTAAAAAACAGTAAAATTTTTGTAAAAACAATTTTTCTCTAACTATAATAATAAATAAGATATGACATATTTTCAAAATGAACGAAAAACGTATTTTTGCCTGTAGCTCAGAAACAAAAGAAGATCAAAAATTCCAGTAGTGATTATTAAACTTTTCTTAAAAAGTTGACCTTGCAATGTGCAAACGGTTTTGATCTATCGTTAATATTACCCGAGATACCATAAAAAAACATCAAAAATGAGACATTCTGTACACTCTCTTGTATGATACATTTATTTGCGCACTCTTCATTCAAAAACTGGTCGTCAGCAGTGGAATTGCCAAATAACCAGTAATTACGTGGCATTTTTCTAAATTGCACATTTTAACCCCTTCAATTAGCAAAGGTCATTAGTAACACAGTTATTTGCCGTGAGTGACAAATTGTAATTGGTTAGATACGGATGAACGAATGTTACTAATTCTCGAATGTTGCCCTATTTGATAGGACATTTACCACATGAAAATGTAAAATGTAATTACAACCCAAATGTTTATAACCCATTTAAATACTCTTAAAATTATTTTATTATAATTATATTACTATTTATTATTGCAAGCCCCCATGCCAAAATAGATTCACGCCTCCACTGTTACAATTGTTAGTGTAATCGTTTGGCAACGTCAACGACACTGGACAGTTGACAAGTGATTTATTTTAAAATGTATTTAGTTTTGTAAAATGTTTTGTTTAAAACTAAACAATACATCAACTGAAGTGTTTATCTATACTGAACAATATTTATAGTCTAGAGATTTATTTTTTATTCGTTTCTGTGTAATCAACAAAAATGTCAGTGATAATATATTGTGAAATTAATATAACCTCAAAATGTGTGAAACAGGAATATGTTATTTATTGTCGTTGTGTACCTATTATACAATTAGGATGTACATTTCAATTTCAATGCTTGGTTTACTTAGGTCATCGAAATCCCATAACAAAACTTCCTGGTTATCCAGAAACTAATTTCCAAAATTGTGATGCAATACTGTACAAAATATGGACACACCTGATAATTGTTCTGACACCGTAACTAATATTTCTATATTTCTCACCAAAAATTCATATTTTTTTCAAACAATATGAGTAATAAAATTTACGTGTTAACAATAATTACTCAAAATCTCAGATAAACTTCACTTATTCTCTTACACAAAGACAACCGACGTTTCGGTTCACTCTTGCACCTTCTTCTGGGTAAGTAAAATACAGTAAAATAAAATGAAATAATAAGATATTCTGTTGTATTGTGTTTTGTAACTTTCATGTGAAGGAAATAGGTAATTTGAGTATTGTTAGAAATTCATTTTTGCTGTTTGGTAACACTGTCGCGACGAGGCAGTTAGTTATATTTTTTTATCAGTTTGGATTATACGCGTTGAAGCTGTGTTCTCAACAAGTAAGGATGTTTGATAATGTTTGTATACTGTATTTCAGATAAGAATAGACGTAGAAGTAAGATAGGGCTTACGATTCCAGCTTTCTGATTGGTCTAAACGCAACCCAAGTTTACAATAGCAATATGTAAACAGGTATATTATTTATTCCATTTTGACTTTATAAGCTATTTAACAATTTTAAGTAACTGTTTACCTACTAAAGAATTAAAAATGATCAAATTTTTCCGTTTCGAGCTGTCAAGTAGGTATGTCATACACGAAACAAAACTAATTCATAAGTTTTATGTGTGTAAAACAGGCTGGCTCCGCAGCGCCACCAAGTCTATTCTTTCCTGAAATACAGTATAGAATATATATCAGTTTTATATGCATACAATAAAACCATTTACAAAATAATTAGCAATTAATCAAGAAGTATATTGACTTTTGCAAATCGGAGTTGTGGGTGTATCCACCATCTTTAACTTTAATATCTATAAAATATTCAGTATATAATATTTAAAATACATTACTTAAAGTTGAAAACTCGTACTTAATTTAATATTATGCGGGTCAATTTCTTCTTAATATTATTTTTTTTCTTGTAAAGAAAACAACGTCTTTCTGAAATATAACTTCGTTTGAAACAAAATTAAATTTGAAACTTCTTGGAATGTACTCGAAATAAAATTCCCGAGGAGTGGAATTAAAATTAATGAACAATTCCCTGAATTGAAATGACGAATATAATGGTTCATTACTCAAAAGAAAAATAGAATAGGGAGCTTATTGTAATGGATATGCACATTACAAGAAAAATGAAACTAATAATTCCTTCTTCAATTGCGCTCTCTTGGTGGAAATTGGCGCATTTTTCTCTCGCTGGTCCTCGTATTCATCGACATTGTTTCGCGGAATGAGATGGGGATAAGTAAACGTTGGAGATGCAGCTTAATGACTGCGAAATATCGTCATTTTTCTTCCTTTGTTGGATGGAGTGTTAATGAATCTACCGGCTGTTGCTCATTAACGGAGACAATATTCCACTTTACGGCGTCTACGTCACCTATTCTTCACTTCTTTGAAGAAAGGAAAAGGAATATACAAGAAATACAAAATTAATTCTATACATTTTCTTGAATACCTGTATTCTATTTAATTCAAATAAATAATTGTGAACATTGCACCTGAATAGAATAATGTTGGGGTGTATTTTATAAGAAATACTTATATTATTTTCTAATGCTGACATTTTGATTCTTTTATATTTTTGTACATTCGTATTTGTATTATTTTGGAGAAATTTCAAAAATATTATATGTACAGTTTAATTTTTTAAAGATGTGTGATCAAGGTCATCTTCATATTGTATGAGTTAAGATCTGCCTATCTGCCCATTCAGTCAAATTCAGAAGTCTCATTTACTACTGAGTACGTTTACAACGCGCGTACTAAACATTTAGTCCGCATACCAAGTGACGTAACAAGATGGCGACGAATGGTCTAAACGCTCTGTACCAAATCTTTGGTACGCAATTGGTATACAATTTTGGTACGTTCAAAGGGGGATGTGTACCAGATCTTACTCATGCCCGGTGTAACCAGCAAGCATACCAAAGCAATTTTTCTGGCATTATGATTACGTTTATTCAATTAAATTTTGTACATTTAGGAAAATTGTATATTGTATAATTTAATAATATTTAAAATTTTAATAGTGTGGCGATGTAAATTACACATATTCACAAATATTTTTCCTTATTAAATAATTTAGGTTTGAGTTACTGTGGTAGTTGAATCTATGCAAGCGCGTGGGACGTACCAATATATTTAGTATGTTTATTTAGATACCGGTGTAAAAATACCGTACTCAGATAAATTTTTAAAGGTTAAAATGAAATACACCTGTTGTGTGATGATACAGAATGTATTATTTATTTATTTAAGTGGCGATAGATTTCGGACGGTAGTCTTTCATTAGGCCGACGCGTCAAAATAGTAAAAATAAATATCGTAGAAAATCTTTAAATGACAAAAATATTGATGCCGAAAAATATAAAGATTACGTTGATAAACGGAGAATTGTAATAATAACATGTAGTACTGCTCATTTTAGTATACACTTGATCCACATACAAGAATAGTACGCCCGGTGTAAACGTAGTCACTGTTATTTTCTTAGATATTATACAAATATGTTATAATAAAGGCATTCAAAATTCAAAAATAAACCAACTGGTAATTTTATTACAAATGTGAAAGCTGAAACCAAATATGTGAAAATTAGGATACTGGCATAAAATAACGTACTCATACTCACGGATATGACTCAAGTTAATATATCCGAAATAATAAATGAACTTACTAACGCTACAGTATTGTCAATGACGAGCATCGTTTTAAATGCATGTCGTAACTTAGTCAAAACAATACGAGTTTTTTGAAAGACAAGTGTGTTATATCCGAGTTATATCCATCCTTATCGCGCAAACCACTTTTCAATGCAAATATGAGAGAGAGAGAGATATTCCAACTTGTTAATTCGTCATCAATCCACCCTCGTAAATGTCAAAATAGATATTGAGTTTTGGTCTGCTTAAAACAGAAGAAAGTTCTTGTAACTCTTAACTCTTTTCCCTAACCTGATCTATGTATATTTAACTTGACGAAAATAGAGTCCTTTCTCTTCTCCGGGATATTCCTGGAAAATTGTTTTATTCAAATGTGTGTAAGCTGATATTCCCTCGGCGTTTTGGAAGAAGAGGGTAACATGTTTCATGTTTAATTAAGTTAGTGATTAGTACTCAGAAACTTTTGTTTACAAACTACAACAGTTGTCCTGTCCTACTGTCAGAAAGCTAAATCATCCAGGAGGGCATTCGCAGAAATGTAAATTCTATTTGGAAATGCGTTTCATATTTTCTGTAATCCTACTTATACCTTATACATTTCTTTTCAGCGAAATTTTATATTTTATTTTGTGAAGCGCAGAAATTGAATTTATTTCCAACAATTTTATATAAAGCATAATCTTTGAATTTTGTGCAGAAAATAAAGCGTGCAGTTGAAGTGTTCCCAGAATTCTTCCTTGTGTGTTAATTTATTTTAGCATATTTTTCTTAATAACTCATTCAATTTCAATTTGTATGGGATATCGCATTAAGGCTAACAATAAAAATGTTACGATGGCGGGGCTTTCTATCTTAAACACACAAACATGTTGACATTAACGTCGCTTTTTACACCCGATTTGGAAAGGATACTGTTTTGTAGATATGTTTAAGTATTCATTTGGAGAATAGAATATTATAAAATCTAAGACATAATCCTTGATTTTTCCTCTTTTTTTGGTAATGTGTACCTCTATTAGTTTATAATAAAAATTATTTTACGCACAACTTTGTCAATATTGTTTGTTTACATCATATTGCCATGGCGGAAATTAGAACATTACGCCCGCCGGAATTTTTTGTCATTTTTACCGCCCACCTGGCTCTAAAACTAACTAAAACGCCCGGTATTCACGGTAGTGATACCAATCTTTATGTACTTAGTATAATCACAAAACAAGGTTAACATGTGCGAAACACTACCGCACTGTAATTAGAACATAGATGGCAAACAATCTGGAGGATTTCTGCGCGTGTTCAAAAAGGTTGTACGGGGTTAAAATATAAATTGACTCGCGTCCGCGGCGCTAAAAGTACCAAACAAGGTTCTTATTTAGTCAAAATTAATAATATATCATTATAGTACAATATATAATTTAATTAATCAGCTGCACACCGAATTCGAAACACACCAAATGTTCGCGGCTAATGAAATTTCTGTATTCTGAAATTTCTAAATCAATATTTCTTAAAATATGTACTGAATTTATAATAGTAAAATATCTTTCAAAACTCGTAATGAAATAAATAAACCACCTTTAGTGTGTGATATAACTATCTATAGATACAAATTATAACATATTTAATAGGAAGCTAGGCTCTGCTTAATTCTAAACTATCGCTGTGTTATGACCCTTTGATTGGGATTATTATTTTTAGTTTTAAAAATCTTGATGACTTTTTAATGTTAATCTAATTCTAAGACATGTAGATCTTGAATTAATTCTAGTATCTAGTATAAAATTTTATTTTGCAATATTCCTCCAGAGTATATTCTGCAACGGGCAACGGACAATTTCTCAGGCTAGTTCAATCTGATCGATCGTTGGTGTTCATTTAATCTTTTCAAATAGTTCTATCATTTTGGCCGATGTACACTTTCCCGCAGACACTTATATGGAACCCGATTAATCTATAATTTTTTGCCCGGAAGAAGGCAACAATTTATGCTGCCGAAACTTTCATTTTTTACTAAATACATATATCACGGAACTAAAACTAATAGGTTGTTTTTATTACATAAGTTACTATTGAAAGACGTACTCGATATATAATTTCATTAAAAATTACCATCGAAAATTAGTTCAGTATCGTAAACATTACGAAAAAATATTTTACTATAATATCTCTTTTGCTACCTCTTGACAAAATGGCGTCTTGATCCTCCCGTCACAAACAAATGTGATAGTTCCGTCGCAAATCAAAGCACTTGTCCTACACGGCGATGGCAACGTTGCGACGATCAAGGACTCATGTGCCGAGAAACGACCGCTCTCAGGAAATCACAACAATAATGCTACTCAGAAACACAGGACGCGTCCATGTCAAAGAGAAATACACATCAAAGAATAAATTGCAACTGAAGAAAACGGGAGGCGAGGAAGATGCGATCTGCAAGAATAGAAAAAAAAGAACTAGTTGGTGTTTTCCGTTATATTCGTAGTCGAAATTATGAAAAAATGGAAATACATATATTTGCAGGAAACTAAACAAACCTTTAACACAACTTGAAGGTTTGGAATGATATATTTTGATATGAACATAAATGAGAAGAAAACTAAAATGTTGGTTATACAATTATTACCGAAAAGAAAATTGCTGCTGTAAAGAAAATAATCGAAGAAAACAATAGAGCCACTTTATGCGTTAATAGAATACCTGAGGAACCTGGCATTTCAAAAAAGTGTCAATCATATTTTACCACATCAGCTTTCTGATTTCTAAAAAGTGGAACGTTTAAGAGTTTGCTAAAGAACTTTAACACTATTAAAAAATACAAGCGGACAACAAATTTGCTTAAAAAATTGTGATAAGTGACGATACTTATATTCCTTTTTTCGAGGTACTTACACGCCAAGAAGTGTATGGATTCATAAATATTGGTAAACAATAACAAAGAAGCCATTAAAAAGCAATGTATGCAGCTTGAAGTGCTCAGGAGAGTTCCAGGAACGGGAATTATTGTCATAATACCGTAGGTACTTGTTTGGTGACCGATTAGTACTAGTGCAGTTTGTGTACTTGATTCGAGCGACAACCGCTGATTACTATGCAACTAGTACCCCTTCTACAGCTAGCAGCATCATCTATATTTTACATGGACAACTGGTCAGATCTTCGCGTGCGAGGGCGATTAATGCCTGTTATATTGGCAATTTTCGGCCGGTAGATTCGAATCGAGAAACCTCAGTTTCGATTATAACATAGACATAGCGCTTTAATACGCACAGCCACTGTACCGGCTGGAATTATATTACCTTATGATAATGCGTCTTTCCGTTTCCATACGACAGCTTCAACACTTCAGTTTTTGGTGAAAAAAATATAAAGTATAGGTATTAGAAAATCGACCATACACATATACACTTAATATGGCAGTGAGCGACATTTGACTATTTTTTAAACTTAAATGAAATACGGGGTTCAGAAAAAATATTGATGCTGTAATTCATGATTATTTTGTAAGCATTTCTAAATAAGATTGGTTGGGAGCATTTCATAAGTGGAAGGAATGACTGGTGAAGTGTATTATTGTTGAAGTTGAACATATTTAAAATAAAATTCTAAAAAATATGAACCATGTGTTTTAAATTCCCAATAATTTTAGCTTGTTCTTCATGTATCTATTAGATTTGCTACGATTATTAATTAGTGTCTATTTTCTTCCAGCTTGTTGGTGGTGAATTCGACATGGAGTTGAACTTCGTGATCCAGGACGCACAGAACATCAAGCACATGCTGGAGCTATTGGACCACTGTCCCCCGAACCTTCAGGTAAGTCTATATATCTCTTTTATACGATCAATCAACACACTCGATTTGTAAAACGAGAAACATTTTTAACCGGTACATTGCGCTCCAACCTTCGATAAATCGGGGAATCGACAACGAGCGTAAAATGTTTAATTCAAGAGATGAGTATAAAAGCTTTCAAATTTTCAGTATGATGCTGTAACATTGTACAGAATTACGGATGGAAAATCAGAAATGAATATTATGCAGTACCTAATAACGTAAAGGTACAATAAAAGTTTGAGATAAATATTTTTCGAAATGTAAAGACCTTTCCATAAATTTAACTTGACATATATAGTAGGGGAGACCGGTGTCTATTGTAACAGGTGTCAAATGTAACAAGGGTAGGTAACAGGGCCATCTTTCCGAAGTAGATCAAAAAGCGCTTGCAGAGTGAACCAGAAAGAGTCATATAGCTCTTTGGTATTTAGTGTAAGTGCATACGCACAAATACGGCGTCTATTTCTGTCGAATTTCTGTAAATCGACAAAAAAGTAAATACAGGTAGTGACACACATTGTTTCTAAAACACTATAAAAGCTCTGCTCGGAAATATTTCAAGTTAAGGATCAGTTTGTGAGTTATATCTGCTTTTATTTTTCATTAAAAAACATTTCGAATTATTACCTAATAAATACAAAAAAGCAAATAATATCTTTAAAAGTTAAGCGGTGTCAGTTGTAACACATGCCACGGTGTCGATTGTAACGTGTTTAATAATTAAGTATAGTATTGATCATGATAAAAATTACAAGAAAAAACCACTGCTATCGAAGACATAAAAGAAGAAGAGCAAAAAACGAAAAACAGTTCCAAAAGTAACAGTCGCAGATCACTCTTCAGATGGCTCCGATTAGGAAACTCTCTGATATGTATTGGCCCATATTTTTTGTGCACAGGAGATTGGTTGCAGTGGCTAAATTGTAATATCTGGACATCGGGCACGTTAAATTGTACGAACAAAGACCTATTTTGTGTTTACCTAAACTGCAATTCCATTAGCGACTAAAGGCATTGGTCAAAATGGTCCTTATCACCAACAGATTATATATTTTGTATGCTTTTAGATGAGTCATCTGAATTTTGTATTTTCTGAGGTAATAAATGAATGTTTATTTTTTCAATAATTTCTTCTTTTATCTGTTATTTTATCTTATTACATCACTGTTAAAATTTGTTACAATTAACACCAGTTAGGTGTCAATTGTAACATTTGTAATGTCTGCCTAAAAATCCTTATACTTTTATATTTGTCACATTTTCAAAAGTTTAAAATTCAAAATATTATTCACTAAGGTAAGTAGGTTCTCATATAGGTAATTTCAAAATTTGGATATGTAACGTTAACTCGTGAAAAATAAAAATTTAAATTTTGTAACAATTGACACCGGTCTCCCTTATTCTTTACGTAAGAATGGCATTGCACAATAAAAAGTGTACGATTCTGGACGACACACGTAATTGAACTAGTTTCTTTTTGCCACAAAGGTTAAAGAATCAGTTTATAAGGCGATGTATGTCGAATCTCTATTCTGGAAATAATTTGGAATTGTGAACATAGTTTGTATACATTGGCATGGGAGTATATTTTAGCATTTTTGTGTTTTGTTTTGATTTACGTTATTTATCAATAATGTAAAAAACACAATATTGAAAAGGGCTAGTATAATGGCCATGTCTCCATGTGCGTTTTTTAATGCAGTAAAAGATAGTTTCTTAGTAGGTATCAGCACAGATTATAGAACGAATTGAACTACTTATAAACGAAACATTATTGTGCAATGCCATTCCCTAGGTGAAGAATACTGCTAGTAGGTGAAAGAATAATAAAAGTGCATTAATTTTATTTCAGTGGTGACTTCATTATTTCATTTAGTAATTAAACGGTGCATTTTTTGTCAAAACTTTTCTTACAAACATTAAAATATTTATAAATTATTTAATTAAATAATGACGTCAATTATAGTTTTCAGTTAATAATAATTACTCTATAATAAGAAAAGCCTAAGCGTATTTAAAACGTCATGCGAAACCTATTCATTTATTTGTAAATATTTTGGTACAACGTATCTTATATTTTTTTTTTCCTGAAATATGATATTCATAAAATTCTGCTTTAGCTGATTACATAACGGCAGATAACAAAGTCTGTACTTCTTAACCTCAATCCACTTTACGTCCATAACTTGCAACAAAATATCTTTCATCTAGAAGTAAACAAAGCTTCCATAAAAGATTATGTTGTTCATTTATGATATCTACTATCTCCAAAGTTGTAAAATCCTGCTTGGGGCAGGAAAAGCATCTGATTTTGACTTGCTGTCTCAAAGTCCAAGTTTCCGGCAACTTGGTGCTGGCATGAGCAAATGAGAATCCGTCCTGACAAGTTGCGACTTAGCGCGCGCTTTAATGAACAGATTAACCGTACATTAGGGCCAGATTAGAGAAGTGTATCTATAGCAATACTGGAGGAAAGATTTACACGAGTGGAAATGAAAGTAATTTCGCTGCCTCGTCGCTACTAGGCGTCGCAGGGAGACAGTCTTGCGCATATAACTGATCGGGTTATCGATCCACAACGAATGATTACAGATGACAGGAATGCTGACCGGTTTTTTTCGAGATAATAAAGTTTGTAGTACGTGACTAGCTTTTTCTCACAAAGGGGTTTTTCTTTCGATATTTCTTTGATTATTTCCAATACAAATTTAGAATCTCTAAAGAGGCTACGGTAAGAAGAAGAAGAAGAAGAAGAAAAGCAGTTAGGTACACTTGTATAGTGCCTAAATAAAGATGACATACTGTAGCCAAAATCGAAGATCGCAACTGCAAAGTTCTATGAGTTTGTGTATGACCTAGTAAATAATTTGTAATTTGTTTTAATAGTATTCTCCAAAACTGAATGCACGGACACTTACCGTCAATCAAAATACTATTATAAACTCTGACGACTAACTGTTAACTGTTTCGTTCATAATTTTTATTATGATTTTTTCCTCTCTTTCTTAAAGCGTGTGTTTAATGACGACGACTACATTGATATTTGTAGAAAAAAATATTTATATTTAAATATGGCCTGAATGGTGGGCGTTACATATATTAAAAGTTTGTTTTATAAGCGATAGAAATGTATCATTTTTCTCGAGGGCTGCAAAACACCGAATAAAAAATTGCATTCTCTTTTAAGGTGTACCTATATTTTTTCACCACCGGGAGTAGAAACATCACAAAAATCAAAATTAAAAGCTTATGACAAATTTATCATCTTTAACAATTTAATTTAAGAAATTAGTGGTCTTTGAGTTTCACACCTTGAATTTTTCAAATTTCATTTCGAAAGTTTTGAGTTTTTATGGTACCAAGGATTTTTTGTACAGCAAATACCCTTGGAAGAACCCCAAGAATATTGATGCAGCTTCTGTAGTTGTTCTAAATCTAAATTTATTTTTAGTAGCAACGTAATCTAGAAAGTTATATTTTAGATTAGCTGTCATATTATGTGAATAAGCAGTTTATTCTTTATTTCAGTTGTAAAATTATGTATTACTGCGTCTATTATAAATCTTATGTTGCTTTTATTTCCAAATATATTTTCTTCCACTCGACATATTTTGACAATAACAATTTTGAGAAAAAGGTGACAATATATTAGATGAAATAATTTGCGTCAGTAGCAAAAATTTTAGTAAAATAGCTCACACTATTTTCTATAGGTGTCTATCCTCTTGTGTCGGTATTATAGAGTAAAGCGTGGCGAATTTAAACAAAATACACAAAATATAATACTTGTAATACAAGATTGATTTATATTGCAACAAAGGGAATACTTTTTACATTATTAATCTAAAAAATATATATATTCTACATACAAAGTAATATAATTGTAAAAATTATTATATTTATATTATTTCAGAGAAGTTTTTAAAGTCACTTGGGCAAAGAAATCGAAACAATTGTACAGAATCATAATTTTTGTTCATATACGAACAATAATTATTCATTAGAATGGCAACTGTTTCATTCTTGATCTTTAATTTTTAATTGGCATAAAAGCGAAACATTTTATTTTGTTACATAAGTAATGAATGTGACTAAAAATAGAAATAAATTTGAAATCTCATTGGCAAAGGAGAGACCCGATTTATCAATAGGTACTTGCCGCATCTATCCTTTTCTTAACTTTGTATTTTTGCGTGGAGATAGGATTATAAGGGTAATAAAGTAAAATGGTTTACTTTGTTCTCGCGTTTCTACAAATTATAAAAAAATCACAATATATTGGTTGTCCAAAACTATAGTCTGTTAATAATACCGACAAATGACTTTTAAATTGATATTGGTTAATTTTTCCACTTAAAAGTTAAGGCTTTTTGATTTAACAGTTTTATATTATTGTTTGTAATATATAAAATATAAGCATTATAAGGCACGTATAATAATAACAATAATAATAATAATAATAATAATAATAATAATAATAATAATAATAATAATAATAATAATAGTAATAATAATAACAATAATAATAATAATAATATAATAATAATAATAATAATAATATGTATAAAATTATAAATTTATAAATAATATATTTACATTTGCAAATATAAATACTACTAAATAGCAAAAATCTTTCTTGCAAATATTTAGTTGACCCAGGACGGCAATGGTACATTATAGAATTTTATGTACTTCAAGGACAGTGTAAGAAATTGTTTGATTTAAAAACATTTTTATTAAAAATTTGCAGTCATTCCAGGTTCATTTTGGCTTGTTCTTATGTTAATACAATTATCGTATATTTTTCTATATTTGTTTCCAATTATTTCAATTGTCACTACATCAATACATATAAATTATCAGATAATTTTTTATAAGGGAGAAAATAACCAAGATCTGAGTGTCCATATATTTTTATAAATTACTCGTGTGTTTTAAGTTCAATTGTTTTTATTTATTTTTCATTAATATGGCTGGATAAAATAATACTACTTTGCTTGATTAACCTTCTCTCTATCTCTTCAAATACAGAAATTTTAACGATGACTCATTTAATTGAATCATTTGTATTTTGTATGTTTATTTATTTGAGGAATAATATCTCTATTTATATTTATAACTGAAGTAAGAAATTGAAATCATAATATTCCGAGTTTTAATTATTTTCGTATCTGCGCTGTAGAATGAAGAACGTTAGTTAATCACGATTCGCATTTGTTAGTTTTGTTGTTTTTTATCTTCTTTTTAATTTGTAAATAAGAAATTAATAATTTACAATAATTTCTATTCAGTAATTTTATTTTTATTATCATTTCTCATACTATATTTAAGAATACTGCATTAGGACCTATTAATATACCTACTTACAAAATTTATAAAGAAATTAATAATTCAAAATAGCTATTTTGTTTGTAGCATTGTAGCTTAATAAATTGAAAATCTGGCCACCATCTGACCAAGACGGACTTTGGTCGAAAGTTGTAAAAGTTAGCGGTCGGCTTATCTCGCTTAACAAAATTCGCTTTGTCGCCTTCCAGGGCGATAACGAAAAATACTGTTATGTTAGTATGGATCAGAATCGTATTTCGTCAGCTATTCGGCATATTTGTATATATACAGGAAAGTAGTTGTACGTTAAAGCGCTACTACATAATGGCGCTGTTTAGAAAACGCACCCTTAAACAACTGAACTATCAAAATAATATAAAATCTTTAGGGTATATTTATTGACAATTTTTTTTTTTAGAGATAAAATGTTTTACTTTTTTGTCATGATTTTGACATCAGAAATATCGATTTCTATTTCTTACTACTGAAAAATAGATATATATTTTCTCTCCAACAACTTGACAATGTTAGGGAACAAATATGTTGTTATAAAATGTAGTATTCAAGCTATGCTATTAATTTTGTAGTCTCATTAAGAAAACTCATTTACTCTTCTATAAAAAATAACGACTCTTTCATAGCCCTATCAAAAGTAGTATTAAAGAGTTTTTAATTTGCTATTAATAGCTACTACAAATTCGGTTTTTAAAGCAGAATAAAATTTGCAACGGGAAGTGGTTTATTTTTTATTCTGCTGTCATCTAGTCTAATGTTCCATCAGGTAATGAGGGTGCTGGTGTTTTTGTACCTCCCATTCACCGGAACGTCGTTACACTTGCAGGCTTTAATTACGGCTGTAATCGCATTACGTCCAGGATATCCTTGCTCGGATGATACATTTAAGAGGCTCTTAGTACCAGGGAAAAATCTCGTATACTCTAATGCCAGTGTTCGTTAGTTTTAGAGCCATTGGACATTGCATTTACTAGATTGTAAAAATAAACGAGACAGTCCTGAGCAGGGCTCGAAATAGTCGAAATCGGTTACATGGGAAAACAGTTTTTCCTTGCTATCCAAATAATTTTAGAAAAAATCTGTAAACAAAATTCATTTAATGTTTTGTAAATGCAAAAATCAATTATGATATTATATACATTTTAAAAATTACAAGTTAATTGTGCTAGCCATAAAATTAAAACCAAACGCCAAACAAATGTGTGATGACTGTTTCATCGATTTTTATTTATGATCGATCCATTGACATATATCATAAATGGACCCGACGCACAGTGGGGCGAGTGTATGAAGAGATTGGACATTCACTTAAAACAATTTTATAATGTTTTGTAATTTACAATGTCAATATTAATTAAATACAAAGTAATTAACAAATAAAATAAGTACTTAAGTTAACAATCAAAAATGAATTTCCGTAAAAATATTAACAATTAGTGTATTAAACTTCCATTACATTGTCTTTAAGCAAACTTCCCGCGTATTGTGGAATCTCACATTGCAAACTATTAGTCCTAGGTCGAATATTCAAAATCAGTTTTTATATTCATGTTTCGCCAACGAAAGACCCAATGAAACTAATTCCCCCCAAGGATTTAATTTAAAAGGATTACAGAGAAAGTAATTAAAGTGTAAAATGTTAACATCAATAACTTTTAAATAGGCAGGCTTAGGCAAGATCTGAATACATATTATAAAAGCTTAAGTCCTCTATAAAATATGAGATTCAGTAGTTTTTTAAGCATTTTTAAGCGATTTTCGTAATTACGTAAAATTCTCTAACATTTGTTGAAAATTAATTATAAACATACATATTTGGGTCATTTTTTGATTTATTGGGACCGAATATAAAAACACCAATTCGCGACATTAGATTTATAAGGAAAATAAACGTATACGGATTCTTTATTTCAAAAACCTCTTAATAAGGTAAATAAGTTAATTCTTCGATTTTAAGGTATTATTATTATGTTAAAAATTACTTAGTTTAGTGGGAAAACGTTGTTAGTTTGTCAACAGTACAATAAAATTGCGAATTTCAAAGGTTTAATTTTCACACCAATGTCCAACTTTACTTTAGACTCGCCCCCTGTGCGACGTAGAGAGAGAGAGAGAGAGAGAGAGGAATTGACACTCACCTTAGAAAAGGAAAGATATGTAGATAAACAGGACAGCGTCAAACAAGAACATTGTTGCTGTCTGTTGTTCTGTTTGCTTGTCTGACAGTAGAGGCAGTTAATAAAAGTGCAATGTATTCCCTCAGAATATTAGATAAAATAATATTTTTTTATATATCTCTAAATAAGAATTAATTACAAAGTGAGTAATTTTGATTTAATGTGAAATAGAATAGAAATAATGCAGCACATACAAGTGTGTTTTCATTTATATTTCAGAATATTTGGAAAATGGTAAGGTCAAAATTTCACAAGTTTTTTTTTTCGTCGTAAACTCAACTATCATATATATCAAAAACTTCTTTCCGCAGGATGAAAAACTACATTGGCAACTGACTTTAAGCAATATGACATCTGGTGCCATTTTCGGAACTATCGTTGATTGTGTAAGATAATGTTATGTGACATTAGTTTGGTTGTATAAACACAATTTTATTCATTATATTTATATTACTTACTTTTAGAAATGCAGTTCTTCTTAATAATACACATTTAAGTACAAAAGAAATTATTAAATGTTAATTTATCTCAACTCCGTGAGTTCAAATTTGGCGCTGCAAGCTTAAAGTCAGTTGCCAATACAAAGTGGCTTCTTGCAATTGGCGACTGAAATGTCCTATAGAGGCGCTGAATTCATTTAAGATGGCCGACTTAGTTGGTAATTTTGGTAATTTTCCTGAGGTGTGATTGGTTGCTATTACCAATTCGGAGGGTTCGCATGTTTACCGCTAGGTGGCTACGAGTTAATTTCAGTCGCGTGTTAGAATAGATAATTTCAATCCAACGAAAAATGCTCTATGTAGCAATCATTTTGAGTTGACGGACTACACTAAAAATAAAGTTTTAAATAAAAATATTATACCACCCATATTTAATATCAAATATTTTATGTTATATCGAATATGAACTATATTTTAAATTGTCATTTATTATGAATATTCCTAAGCACTCTGTGTTATTTTTCATCTTTTGACTTTGCCCCATTGCCATATTAAATAAATGGACCCGACGAGAGAGAGAATTGACGCTCACCTTAGAAAAGGAAAGATAGATAAGAGGGCAACGTCAAACAAAAAATTGTTGCGGTTTGTTTTTTTTGTTTACTGGTCTGACAGTGGGGACAGTTAGTAAAAGTGCAATATATTTCCTCAAAATATTAATAAAAATAATATTGTTTTTATATATCTCTAAATAAGAACGAGAATATGAATTAGTTACAAAGTGAGTAATTTTGATTTAATGTGAAACAGAAATAATTGTAATCTAGTTTGTTGGTAATTCAGATTATGTTCTGTCATTCATGCTATATTATATTCATTTATATTTCAGAATTCTTTTAAAATGGTGATGTCATGCATCGATATAGATGCACATTGCATAGTTCGTTATCAAAAAGACAAAGAGATAAAATTTCCCAAGTCTTTTTTTTTTTCGTCGTAAACTAAAGTGTCACATCATGTATGAATGAATTTCAGGCCATCCAAACATTCTGTGATGTGCAGCAATCATTTCCAATCGACGGACTACATCTTAAATGTGTATAAAAATAGTTTTAAATATAAAATATTAGCTACAGTAAAAGTACTTTTCTATATTTGTTATTTTTACAAATAATTTAATGTACGAATCAAATATTTTGTGTTAAACCGAATATGAACTATATTTTACATTCAGTCATTTATTGAATATTCCTAAACACTCTGTGTTATTTTTCAACTTTTGACTTTGCTCCTAACTAGCGCTGCCCTTTTCTAAGGTGTGCATCAATGCTTATACAGTACAGCAGCATTAATGTTGCTTCCGTTTATATAATACGTCAATGCTTTGCCCCTAACTAGCGCTGTCCTTTGCTAAGGTGTGTGTCAATGCTTATATAGTAAAGCAACATCAACGTTGCGTCCATTTATATAATACGTCAGTGGATCGATCACAGATGATTATTTTGATTCACAATAAATTAATCTGACATCTTTGACTATTTCTAATTGTTTGAAAGAATTCCTAAAGAAGATTGCTTGAGCACTTTTAAAAAGTAAAATGTGTTGTTATTGAAAGAAACTACTTTGATTATATTTAAAATAAAATTCTAAAAAATATGAACCATTTGTCCTATTCTCAATAATTCTAGCGTCATCCTTGTATTTCTATTGGTGTCCTAATAACAACAGGATCTACAACAGCTATATTTAGCAATTGTCATTTAGACATTGGATTTTATAAAGATAATCGATGTATTACAAAATAAATGTTATTTAAAATTGTCATTTTGTCTCATATATCTTATTCATTAACACCATTTGACCTTTTTTTTCTTTATAGCATTGTTAAATTAAAAGTCTATGTCACCGATTCAAGAGCTAAAATAGAAGATTCATTGAATTATTGTTGAAATTGAATCCCAGTTATTTGAACATGTCATACAATGTCAGCAAATTTTGCTAAAATATTCGATATCTGTCAAGGGAACAAAGAAAGAAATATCTACTTTATGTTAAAATCAATAAACATGAAGAAATTGCTGTTTGTGCACCCTATAGTTTTCAAGACAACCTCGATATGAATCTAATAAAAAAATAAGAACCATTTGTTGTCAAAAATATTAAGTTTGGCTTTAAAAATCTCCCTATTATGTGTTCGTATATAATCACCCGTAATAAATTTGGAAAGAGTAAATAGGGGAGTATGTCAACCATGGATATTAATATTCATAAAAATCGCAAATGCGCTGTTACGAGTGATTAAAACCAAGTATTATTACACAGGCATTAATTCTGGAATTTCTCTAATTACTTTTACGTTTCTCCCCCAAATATTCACTCTGAAATTAGAACCGCAGGATTTCAAACACTCATATTTAGAACTTTCCAACTTTGACGAAAATTGATGGTGAAAGCCTAAAATAAATATTACTCGACGCTCAGCAATTTTCAAATATTTGAAACAATTCAGATGCCTATCTACTGCGATCTACTGCCTGCAGATTTTCATAAGGACGATATTTTATTTGCTCAAAATTGTTCGCATAAAATAGTATGTTCTTTTTTTAATAATTTAATAAGTTTAAACATAAGTACATATTTACTTTTTTTTGATAGATTTCTTCCAACTTTATCTGAACCCTGAACAGAATGTACCACTTGTGTTATTTTGATTACTTCGTCTAAAAGTACCTACTGGAAATTATTTATCTAGTTCGAAAAATTTCCTATTTGATGACTACCGATTTCTTAAAATGGGTCACCATATAGCGCTTGAATATAGACTAGATAGAATTATTAACCAGCATTAGAAACTGCGTCTGTTGTTTAATTATTTACTGGCCTGCGTTAAGGGGAAGAGAAACCAACATCTACGCTCGACACGAAATCTGGCAGTCTGGTGTATGCATTATTCAAGATAATGCATATCTAATGTATCGTCTAATTGAACAACGCGCAGAGATTGTACAAACGTTATGGGACTTGATCGAACAGGTCATTACAGTGTGATTGCTCTTTTAAATCAAATATGTATAGTTTCATTTTCATGTAGATGGAGAGCAAATTTGCTAAAGTTAATTATGGGTATGGTTGACAGGTTCCAGATTGAACAACATGTACGACAACGTAATTAATCAGTAAAATTTAGGGGCTCTATAGTTCATAGTTGCTGCGGTAGCCGAGCGCATTAAAGCGCTGGAACTTATAGAGTTTCTCAGCTTCAGGGTCACATCTGATGTTCAAGTACTTTGTTTCGAATCTACCGAATAACTATGTACGTAGCCAAAAAAAAAAATATATATATAATATATAAATTATTAATCGTACTCGTCTCCCGATATGACCAATTAGTGGTTTTAGTTTCATGGCTAATGGGATAATTTTGTAGCACAAATAAGACACACAAACTTTTTCGTTTACATTTGAAATTATTAATCTTTTTCTTTTTCGTAGTCTTCCTAGATCTCATTCCTATCGGTTCGGTTTACAGTAACATTTCTTGTGGGATTCTAGTTTTCTCCATTAAAATGCTCTATCTATTTTACTTGTATTTTTTCAGTTATTGATTATATATTTTACTGCACCCTTTAGTTTTGATTCTTTTTTAGTAAAGTTATTTTTAAAATTTCAATCTTGTTCCTGGCTGCGTTTTCTTCTTTAATGTTCTAAATTATTCCACAGATAATAATATTAAGTATTAAGAACGGTAAGGACAGTTTACCGATCGAAAACAATTGTTTAGGGGAGGAGCGTAGCGACAACTCCAATATGATTTGAGATCATTAATTCCGTAACATTCGTGATGCTTATAACATTTTTCGCACGATCGGCAAACAAAATTTTTAAAAAATTTGATTTGTAAATTATTTTGACATATTAAAATTTTTAGTTGTCATTTTGAAAGTAAGCTATAATCGTTGTTTTTATTTACTCCGTCTTGCCCCCTGAAGGTAATTGATTTAAATCACTTACCGTTCAGTAATTTGTAAATAAAACCTACTGTCTTGGAAACCCTATCGGTAAACATTCAAAAAAAAAACTTGATCGTGCAAAATAGTATATTAAAGAACGTGTTTTATAAGACAGGTTTTTTCGCACGCGCCGAAATTTAGAAAACGAGCGTTAGCGAGTTTTCTAATTGATAAGTGCGAAAGAAAGTCTTATAAAATAAGTTTTTTATACTATTTTTTCTATTTTGCGCCTTCTACAATAACATTTACTTACTCAATTTGTGATTATATTCGTAACCATTTGTACATTTTCATGTAAATAATCTTCCCTAAATAAAATAATAATAATTTCGACATTATATTATTAAAATGAATTGTCAATTAACTAAAAATAAATTAGGTAAAAATGGGTTAAAGATACATCATCTAGTACCAACCGTCTAAAACAAAAAATTGCGTATCGAAATGAAGGTCATTACGATACGCAATTACGCAAAATATAAAATAGTATATTAAAGAACGTGTTTTATAAGACATGTTTTTTTCGCACGCGTCAAAATTTAGAAAACGAGCGTCAGCGAGTTTTCTAATTGACAAGTGCGAAAAAAAGTCTTATAAAATGAGTTCTTTATACTATTTTTTATATTTTGCACCTTCTACAAACTAAAATATTTTTAAAAAACTGTTAATATTAAACCGAGTTGATTTAGGGAAATTTGTAAGTGAAATGTTGTAGTTGGTTACATTGAATTGACCACATTCAATTATTATTTGAAAGTTCATGTCATTTCAATATTTACGAACAAATTTAAGTGAATTTAGTGTAATCATGGAAGATGAAATCAGTTGCAATCCGCCTGAGCTACGTAATATAGCTCAGACTACAGGAAATAATCTACTTCCTAAAAAATCGCGCGAGATTTATGAGAAAGAATTTGCAAATTTTGACACATGGTGTAAAGAAAATAATGTCAAAGGCGTAACAGAGAATGTTTTGATTGCTTATTTTGAAATGCAAAGTAAGACAAAAATATTTATTATTATTATATTCATTAAATAAAGTGATTAATTAAGTAATAGAAATTTTGAGGTTATATTGAAATTTCTTATCTTCCAGCTTTGACGTTTGACAATTTAACCCTTTCAGCCTCAGTGTACAGGGAATTTTTATTTTTTCTTATATTTGAATTAAAACTTGCTTTAAAATTAATTAAAAATAATTTTCTATCGTTCAAAGGTTCAATCTACAAATTTTTAGTACTACTAGGTCCATCTATGTGGACTAATTCGAACATTATATTAACATTTACTTACTCAATTTGTGATTATATTTGTACATTTTCATGTAAATAATCTTCCCTAAATAAAAAATAATAATAATAACGAAATTATATTATTAAAATGAATTGTCAATTAACTAAAAATAAATTAGGTAAAAATGGGTTAAAGAAACGTCATCTACTACCAACCGTCTAAAACAAAAAATTGCGTATCGAAATGAAGCTCATTACGATACGCAATTGCGTATCGTAATGACTTCATTATGAACGCAAAATATAAAAAAGTATATTACATACCGAGCCGGGAAATGCTCCATTACGGCCAAGCGCTGAGTTAGATCACCAAGGTACAGTGTGTTCAAAAAAAAATCCTAACTCGGAGGAGGCTATGCACAAAGAAACGTATGTCAATTTAAAAGAATTTAATGAAATGTCATTTTGACACTAGATATTGTTATTATAGAGCGATGTATTACTACAACATCTACTTTCAAGGTGTCGACATTTTCACGTTAACTTCTACAAAAATACGTACTGTATTGATTGGTAGACTAAACCAAAATATGTTATAAAATTTCGGTTTTACCTTTGTAATTTCATTTCACTGTACCTATATTTATTATCGCATTCAATTTAAATTTATTGTTTTCTTTATAATTCTTTTATGTAAAAGTGGAAACCTATTATTGGTTTTATACTGTTGGTTTCCCACAAAATAGTAAATAAAAATGTTACCTAAAGAAATCTAAGGCTTTTATTCTTGAATCTTATGTTAGATATGAAAATAAATTAGAAAACGATAAATTTCAATAGACCGTATCCTTGTTTATTATCTTTCCTCCTTAAAATTACATTTCAATATTAATTTCGCCAATTTGACTTTTGAATTAAATAATGGTCAGACTACGTTTCTCTGTTCATAGCCTACTCCGAGTTAGAATTTTTTTTGAATACACTGTATAACGAGATCAGCTATGCGGGAGGCTTGAATAAATATTCCTGCGAGGTTTATATATCATTTTATTCACAGTTAATTAGTAATCATTGACTTACAATCATTAATTAAAATTTTTAAAAGTTCTGTTATTTCTTTATTCTGCTTTAGTTGATAAGTAACAATACAAAATGTTTCATTGTGTCAACTGACAGATATCATTTTTATCAGATAATAAAAATTAATAGCATACTAGCGGTTGAAAAGTGACATTTCATTAGCCGGAATTGTACATATTAATAATTTATATCTGTAAATTATCACCAAGGTTAGGAAAGCTTTAAAAAGTTAACAAAACACAATATTATTTCTTTATAAAAAAGTTAATTAAATTGGGAAATGAAAAGAAAACAATTTCGCAACAGTAAATAACAGCTCTAATGACAAAACACTGCGATATCAAGTAAGATTATGTCGCATGCTTTTAATGGTTTAATAAATTAGGAAATTTCCCGTCGTTTCCGAATGCGTTTTCCCCGCGCATTCACCTTTGGCGTTTCAGATCGCATAAAACGAAATTAAGCTGTCACGTTGGTTCGAAGGCCAATTTACCAGGGGATGGCCATCTAAATGCAGGAATTTATTACTCGCTGGCTGGAATAGAAGTGTCACTTTTATAGAGGCTTTGCACGTGAAAAATGAATACAAATTCTATTTTGTCATAAAAGCAACATAAAAACCGTTTCTAACACTCTTCTCTATTACGTACTTTGCAATTGGAATACATTGTAGTAAAGTACAGCGAAGTGCAGAAATGTATCCATTCTATCACAGAAATTCTACGCGGATAATAATATTGGAATAAAGTAAATTGTTCTACTTTGAATACGCATTTAATAGATACCTTTGCTTATCCACGAATAATTAAATTCATTTTTATAAACTTTTTTCTTTTGCATCATATATTGTAATTTAAATTCTCAGACCTATTATTTTTTATTATTTTTTCTATAGCAAAATTTATTGTGCTTTTGTCTACTCAAAATTATGGATCAAGTGGCATTATAACCACAGGCGTAGATAAAATAATAGTTTCACGGCAAGAGTAGATAAATTACTTTATCCACAACTGTCAAATAATATACCCATAATTCTACCGATTTTTATCAATTAATGACCTTCGTTACTGTTACTAATTGAATAATATTGACAGTTCAATGGAATAATATTATTCAATCGTTATGCCAAATTCAAATCCTACCTTTCAAAGAGTACACACAAAATTACTTTTAATAAGTAATTCTTTCCACATAAAAAGCCAAAATTACACTAGTTTTGTCATTTTTCATACTTTTATTTTCTTCTTAAGCTTGAATTGTAGCTGAATAGTCGGTTTTAAGATTTTATATTAAATGTCAAATCACTTCATAATTTTGTTACAACTACACCGATGACTAGATTTGTCTATGTAAACAAAAACATTTTTGCATTTGTCAGCGAGAAAATTCTACTTATTTTTCAAAACCAATATGTCACTGATATGTTATTATTTGACAATTGTGGATAAAGTATAGTATTCTATTCGCATGTAATTGTTATTACTCATTCGAATGATTTACATCACTCGCGTTCGCTCGTGATGCAAACTTCATTCTTATGAGTAATACCATACATTACATGCTCATTGAATAATATACTATTAATTTTTATTCAAATTAAATTAAATACATTGTGCTTAAATAATAATTTCATCTTCCATTTCGGTGTCTTGACGAGTCTCTAAAAGCACTGAAAACACGTCATTAATGGTGCGTTCGGCTTGCTAACGCTTTTCACTCTTTTGACTCCAAGTGTTCCTATAACCGTTCGGGTATGTGCGATGGAGTAAATAGATCTCACTCCACGATCGTTCGGGTACACGGAGTGGAGTTAAAAGAGTTAACTCCATTTACTCTATCTCTTCGCATGGGATTCAAGGAGTGCACAGGCGTATTAGGTTATTTTTTGGCGGCTAATAGAAAGTTTGAGTTTTAATTTTACAGGATTCTATGCTAATCGTGCTAATTGTGATGTGTGCCTCAGTGCTTCGTTTGTTCAGCTATTTATCTTTGCGGCATTGTGGTTATAAGTATTTTTTTTAAAATAGGTATTCATGCTGAGAGAATAGGGAAGAGTGATATATTATTATTTTTAATTTTTATACAGAGAATTTATTTTAAAATGCAACATATGGTTTATCACTTCCATGGTTACACACTACTGTCAAAAAATGACAGCAATGTAATATTTGTCCATTTTAAAATGCAACATTATAAATAGTATTGCAGCACAGGATATACCTCCAGAACACATCACAAATGGTGTAAATTCTTTCTACGAGCGACTAGGATACTGCCTCAGTGTGAATGGAGGTATTTTTGAACATTTATTACATTAAAATTTTGAATTTTTGTAAGACAAAGTTTGTTAAGATGTGCTACATTAAAATTTTGATTTTTTGTTAATAGTATGTAGGCTAATTTATTGGAAATTAGAATTGATAATACATAACTACAGATTTTTGTATGTTGCATTTTAAAATGGACAAATCTTACATTGCTGTCATTTTTTGACAGTAGTGTGTAACCATAGAAGTGATTGACCATATGTTGCACGTTAAAATAAATTCTCTGTATATAATTCATGTTATCTGGATTATAAAATAAATTAAAATAATAATAATTAAAAATAAAAAAGGTAATTTTTAAATATTTATTACCTATTTAAATGCAGTACCTACATTTCTCTTTTGTAAATTTAAAATGACAGCTGACAGTTTATTTACCATACTCCTGTGCAAGCCGAACGCTTACTATATGCTCCGAAAGATCTGAGGTCACGTGACAACGCTCCGTGCTCCACTCCAACTCCATTAAGGTTAACTAGCCGAAGGCACCAAAAGAAGATCAATAAAAGCATTGTTTTGGCGCTTTTCATGTTCTAGAAGTGGTTTGACTGATTTCAAAACAGACAGACGAATGACATCCGTCAAGTTTAATTATTTAGAGCGTTTTTTATTTAGACCGGTTACCTCCGGTTATATGGTAACCGCATTTTATTCAGCATACCGGTTACTTGCGGTTACGTCAAACATGTAACCGCGTTACTATTGCTATCTTTTCCTAGCTGTCAAAACGTTGACATTTTAGCAGTTAGGCGTCTTTCAGTAAAAGTAAAAATGGAATCTGTGACATCTTTTGTCAATTTATTTTGTATTAGATCAATGCGCTTTAAATTATATGTATCACACTATGAACAAGATAAATATTCGATAAATGTCAAATAATAAATTTGACAGAAACGTCTGTAGTAACTTGACATTTTTTATTCACACCGGTTACGTGCAGTTAACCATATGTAACCCGGTTACATGAATAAATACGCCTTTAGCGGGAAGCGCTATCAACATAATAAAAAACAGTCAAATTTTTGACGGCGAATTTTTAAAATCTAATAGAATTTTAAAATGTCAATAGAATAAGTAGTATCAAAAACATGTTTCATAAGGCCTGTTATCGCACTCATCCTTTATAAAGCAAAATGGCTTGTTTTACAAACATGGATTCGTACGTTAAAATCTGCCACAAAAAATAGAATCTTATCGTGTATACGATTCTGTTTTCGATGGAATTTAATTATCGATTTGCGGAAAATAATTCACTCGCAATGTAATACTTTCCCTTCGTCGATAAAATAGAAATTTTATATGGAATTGTTTTTCTCAATAATCCCATATATAGTCGTATATGTCAGACGTTTTTCATTGACTAATCTGTAGTCCTGAAGAAGATTACAATTGTAGTCGACTGCCACTACTGCCAGTGATTTCATCAACCCTCTAATTTATAATAGAATTTTTGTGTATTTTCTGTATATTATAGTATATTTCAATTCCAGTAATGCTTCTTGTGATGATTAATTATCTGATCCGTCTTTTTTTACTCCACTTAAACAACGCCATTTGTAAAATTGCTTTTAAATTTATTTCGTTTTAATTATGAAAGTAAAAAGAAAACACTAGAAACAATTCTTTCTGAGTACAAATAATTAAGTCCACACAAGGAGAAAACTAAAACAACACTAAAACATCATTTCTCTACAAATTCTTTTTCTACTTGCAGTTTCTTCTTTAAAATAAAACGTATATTAAAGGAAACATTTTCATGAAATGAAATAATAGAGCTCCTACACATCCTGAGCCCAATATCGCGAAGTCTATAACTGTCTCGTAAATGAAACGTATATGAAACGAAACGAGTCACTATGTATTAAAAAGAGAAGCAATTCTCTTCGTTGCTGGGTGAGTTTTGTTGCTCTTACCGCCTGTAAATCCGACATCGTAATCCGAACTCGTGAGTTGAAACAAGGGCTGCTGACATCACTGACCAGTCGGCACTAGAATTTAACTGTTGGGAAGTTTAGTAAAGTACCTGTAGTTGAAGGGATGTAATAGGAACTACTGCACAGGAAAATAGATAATTGGATAGTTATAAAGTAAGAGGATCTTATTAAATTAGTTTAACTTACATTAACTTAACATTAATTTTTATATTTCAAAAGGGATACATATATATATATATATATATATATATATATATATATATATATATATATATATATATATATATATATATATATGGCATCTACGTAAAATTATGAATTTAAAGATATCCTCATAGTCCATTTTTATTGAAGAAATAAATTACAAAAACGTAAGAGAAAATTATGAAAAATTATCAGTTTGTTATCACAACCTACCTGTTACGGCTCACCATGTTAATTACTCATAATTTTCTCTTACGTTTTTGCAATTTATTTCTTCAATAAAAATGCTCTCCAAGCCTGAATTCGTAATTTTACGTAGATCCCAAATATATATATATATATATATATATATATATATATATATACGGGGTGTCCCATAACTTCAGACACATATTAGAAGGGCAATAGTTATAACTAATTTCACTATTCCAAATATTATAGTATACAGGGGTACAAAAAATGTTCTTCTTAAGTGAACTACCCTTAATTATAGGAATTTTGAAAAAAATCTTTTTGTTCCGTAATCAGGACATTAAGAACTGTATGCCCTTCTAATATGTACCTGAAGTTATGGAACACCCTGTATATATATATTTGAAATATGAAAGTTAATGTCACTTCTGGTTAAATTGGAAGCGTCTGCAAATATATAAAGGAAATTAAAAAATAATTATAAATAAAAAAGTTATTAAGGGTGGATCGTCTAAAGCGCGCCACCCAATATAAACAACAGTTCTATTGCCGAATCATAGTAAATTTAATTAATGGTAAAAGATTTTGTGAAAATTTCATTAATCTCACTGGAAGTATGGAATGTGAACCCCCTATGTCTAGTGGGATACTGTACCAATTGAGGTGCATGATCCCACTGAAGTCAGTGAATCTTTAACAAGTCTTTACAAGTTTTACGAATACATTCTCCTAATTGGAGCAAATAAAGAAATATAATGTTATTTGTACCGAAAAAAGATTTTTGTAAAATATTCAAGTACTACGCCGGACTTGAACCCAGGACCTTTCTATATCAAGTAGGATGTTCTACTAACGAATCTCCGAAGGTCTCAAAATTCTAAAAAACTACATACACATCTGTTTGCTCTCAAAATAAATAACAGAATACAGTTTTTATGTATAAGAACTGTTAACGATGCAAGTATTAAACACCGAATATCAATTTTTATAATTTTTAGATTTATTTTCTCACTCACTTTCACACCACCTAATGATATTTACAATTTCCATCAAAACTCTACCACTCCCCCATTCTCTTCCGATTCAACGCCAATCAGTGGCGCACGTATCTGGGGCTCGAGCAAGAGTGCGTTCGGGTGATTTGTCTCAGAGTTAGGGGTTCCAGGGGGTAATTGATACCCGGTGCTGTGTCTATCCAAACGGCTCCTGTGGGCACATATGGGAAGCAATATGTTCCACAGAACTCCCTCACTGAATGAGATATGAAGAAAGGAAGATTTACAGAGGGTAAAAGAAACAAAGGTGATTGTTTTTTACGGGTAAACTATTAGCTTAGAAGGCTGAAAGTAATAAGTAACTTTCGGACTAACAAAAAACGGAAATTTCGTTTGTTGCTTTGCTGTGTTATACGAAGATGGGTTGAAAAGTCTAATACAGACACTAGACGCACGATTCAGGACCGGATTACCTTTAAACGCGTCCGTAGGCAAAAATTTACTTGCGCTCCCACCTTAAAAAAATGTACCCTTTTTTAACACTCTGTATATGGATACGGACATTCTTTGAGATTTATACTTTTTATTTACACATTGTACATTTAGATTAACTTATTAATAACAATTAAACTTAAATAAATATAAATATATCATCAAGGCATACTACCCATTGCTGGGTGTGCCAATCTGGTTTGTTCGCAGATATCGGTAATGATAATGACATATTTGTACCGTGCGGGCGTTTACCAGGCATCACCTCACGGGCACTATTTGCTGGCGTGGAGAGTGCACCACAGGAGCAATTTTGTGCCATTTAAAATTCGAAATATTTATTAAACTTAACATAATCAAACGAAGAAACTAAACTCGGCCTCGATTTTGTAACTTAAATTCTACTAGATTTTAAATTCGACCAGATTTGAAATTTTTCTCCACTTTTTCACAGAGTAGGTTTCAAAATCTGCTGGTCTGGAGCAGTAGAATATATTTCTATCGTTTATGCTTAACAATTTTTTTTATATACGCTCACTTTGTAAATTTGAGTTTTAATCATATTTATATTAACTACTCTTAATCAATTCTTGGAGAATTTGAAGTCCATTACAATATAAAGTCACAAAATTGAGGCCCTATTGCGGAACTACATTGTAACTATACGTCTAGCATTCGCTCAAACAAAAACTTGACTCTACATGTGCTTTCAACATGAGTATCAAACATAGACTGACTAGAAAAAGCTAAACGGTTAACATCTTCATGAGAGGATATCGGAGTGGTGCAGGGTATCATATGATATCCATAACCAAATATTAAGTCTACACGTAGGCTTGCAATAACTTATAGACTTAATTCTAAATGTCTAGACCACTGACACCTGGACGTAAACAGAGACAGTGACTACGTTTACACGTATGAGAAAAATTTACTTTGACTTGACTTTCAAAAGGCGACTTATGAAAAGTCAATTTAATGGTGCGTTTACACATAAGGGTCAAATCTACTTGACTTTACGTTTGTTACTTGTCCTTCACTGAACTTTGACTTTGACAGCAAAGTAAAGTTTGGTTATAATGCGTGTGATGTAAGTTACCTATTTAACTATTATCATATAATCATAATTAAGAATAAATTATTTATAGAAAAAAGGGATAGTAAACTACAGTTACTAAATTTAAGCGCGATATTTTTAAATAATATAACTATGCAGCAACAGTATTGGATGCGAAATAGATTAAAAAATAAACGCATAAAATATTTTAAAATTTGTGAAAATTTTAAATTCAGATATAAAACAAAAATTGTGTAATTAAATATCCAATTACTAGAAATTTGTGGATGAAAACTAGATGTCACTATTAGTAAAGTAAAGTATGTTTCGTTCTTTGGTTCACACGACTTTTTAAAAGTCACTTATATGAGTCAAGTCTATTCTATTTTGGACTTGACTTTAGGAAGAAAAGTAATAGGCAAGAGTGTTTACACAACGGCAAAAGTCGCCTTTTGAAAGTCAAAGTCAAGTCAAAGTACTTTTTTGCTATACGTGTAAACATAGTCAGTTGTAGAAAAAATGATAATTATTTCTGAACGGAATTTTGACACAAAGATAAATAGAATTCAAATATTTTGACTGAAGCTATAATTTAGAAGAATTTATTATGACGTGACTCCTGACATCTCGCTCCACTCGATGGGGTCTCGTGGCCGCGTGCCCGAGTGTCAGGTCGCGAATCTGGGGAACCGGGTTCGATCCCGACCGACGCCAAATATTTCGAATTTTAATTGGCACAAAATTTACCTCCATGGTTGCACTCTCCACGCCAGCAATGAGTGACTGTGAGGTGACGCCTGGTAAGCGCCCTCACGGTGCAAATATTTTCTCATTGCCGATATCTGTGTACAAGCAGATTGGCACACTCAGCAATGGATAATAAGTCGTGTTGATATATTTATTTATTTATAATAAGATTATTTGCTTATTATTGCTCTTTGCCAACTTTTACATTAATACGCTAGTATGTAACTTATTTAATTGGAATATTTAAAATTTACGTTTCCATTAAATTTAAAACAGAATGGAAAAATTGAACACCATTTAGTATTCAAACACTTGCATAAAAGGACTAATACCGAAACAAATTCATAAATAATGGTAAAAAGTGGGCAACTGAATTTAAACGTGAGATAGAAAATGGTTCTGCGATACACTCTCCATGTCAGCAATGAGTGCCCGTTAAGTGACGCCTACCGCCTACTAAATGCTCGAAAGATACGAATAAGTATGTCATCAACATTACCGATATCTGTGTACAAAGCAGATTGGTACATCCAGCAATGAGTAAATGCCAAACATATTTGATAATATACTTACAGGTATTTCTTGACCTGGTATGATATTAGGGAAAAAAAATATTGGTGATGCAGTCTTGGTAAAGTGATTTTATTAAAATGTCATTTATTTAACAATCCGACGTTTCGGTTCCTAATAAACCATCATCAGGTCTATGTTACTATATAGTTGGAAAAATTAACAATTACGAATATTTGATAATGCTATAGAAATAATCAAATAATAATCCTTTTTAATTGCGATTTATCTTGACGTTTTTGGTCTTTAAAAATATTTATATTTTCACATAGATTAAAACTGCAAACTAAAATAAAAAGCGCGTTGTAGCTAGAAAGTGAGTCCCTTGTTAATTGCATTTCTATTTGCAGGATTTATTTTTAAGGCCGGGATAATGCATTCATGAAGGCATTCTGCAGATGCGCGCTAATCTGTTTTACAAATTTGTAATCACGGACGAGGAAATGAATATTGTATTAATGCTGTAATTAAAAGATATCAACTTACGTTTAATGCTTCCGCTTTACTCGCAATTATTCTCATTGTTATTTTTGCATTCCATCACTATTTTATTTATTAATGAGGTATCCCATTTCGCTTTAACAAATTCTGATGCAGCCAACGTAAAATTTCATCGGTATACCAATCCCATTTTAGAACAAAATTTATATTTTTTATATTTTACATCTTAACCCTCAGACAGCGTGCTGGAAAATAATTACGTAGACAGTGTGGTGAGGTATGATATACCCCATAATGTATAAAAGGACTGTTGTGGTATGAAAATACACCAAGTAAAAAATTGTTACGAGTCTGCTAGCTTGCTTATAATAAAATGAAAATACAATGAACTCATTGTGATTATATGTTTTATTTGGAATTAAAGTTATAAAAACGGCATTTACTCAAGATCTGACCTTAATTCTTTCCATATCGCTAATAGTATATTTCCTATTCTTGCTGGCAGGTACGAGTAATTTTATAAATAAATTGGTCACAATTCAGCTAAATATGATAAAATTAAGATCAATAGAGCAAAAAATAAAAACTATTACTTTTTATCTTTGTTCATAAAGTTACGCTATTGGTATGGTAGGGTATACCATACCCAAAACGACTTTAAAACGTAACATGCGTAAAAGTAAGAGTAGAGCAATCATATTACTTTAAAAAAATTCTTGTCAATGTTATTTGAAGCTACTGGAACGTACATGGCACTGGAATGCGTAATTCGAAAGTTATACATCAATTAAGTAGTCGTGGGGCATGTTATACCCCACCACACCGTCCGAGGATTAAATGTGCTGATTCCAAATTTTGAAACCGTTTTCGAGATATTTTCGTTCAAACTTGACAGCCAAGTATGCCCAATTATGGGCAATAACCCAGAAATTGCCCAACCTACGAACATTGCGTTGTGCCAATCTGCTTCTTTTCGCAGTTTTCGGTAATGACTATATCTGTACCTACCTTAGAGATTTACCATTTATAACCTCACGAGCTTTCAAAGCTGTTATGTAGGGAGCACCACAGAAATCACTTTTGTGTTATTTGAAAATTGACGTCAGCCGGAATCGAAATCGGTTCGTGCGAATTACAACCATTCGCGGAACGCACACAGCCACGCGACCCCAAATATGATCTTATGCACATACATTATATTGTAGCTAGACCTCCCGAAAATAGGATATTAACAATTAATTTTAATTGTCTCCCCGTTGACACATTATTGTTGTTGCCCCAATTTCACCGATCCTATTTTCGGTGAAATTCTCCTTGTGGCACATAATTTTCTCCGGGTAACAAGTCTGTAACTCGAGCAACCTCAAGACAGCTGAACATCTCGCATGTAAACAGACAATGGCACATCTAGCTCGCCCATGCTAATTGCAACGTCTGAAATAGCTTCAATTCGAGTAACTAATTAACTTGCTAACAATTGCAGTTCAAATCACACATCTGACTTTTATTCATCACTGCACTCGGGCAAAATTAAACGAGTTTTTTTTTAATTTACCAGTAATGTGACAAAACGAATGTTTAATTACAAGTTGAATGCAATGACAAATATTTGTTGGGCGAGGGAAATGTATATCAATTGAAATGCAACTTTTATTTATTTTACATGTTTGTATTTCAAGGATAATCGTTAAAATAAAATGTGTTTTTTTAGAACTATTGATACAGTAATTCAAAAATTTATGTGGCCAGCACATTATATGTTTTGTTCAGTATTTTTTACTTTGTATAAATACGAGGGTCGCGCTAAGATTATTTAGAATAAGACTTGGTAAATTTTTTTTAGATGAATTTCGCGGCCGTTACCATAGCAACGGTCGCGAAATTGAATTTCGCGGCCTGTATTGCGGCTGCGAAATGCTTATTTCGCGTCCGGTTGCACAAAAAATAAATTATAAGCCTGATTTTTATTCGCGATATTAGGACGTAGGCTAATAAATTGCATAAAATGCATATATAAATGGTTACTGTACAAAACTCCAAATGGCCTGATTTAGTACCTCGTTTAGTACTAGAAACGCCGAAGAGACGTGTCTTAATATTCAAGACCGTTGTTAAAAATTCAAATCCCGGGATTGAATAGCTTACTAAGGTTGCTTTTATATTACTCTAAAGAGAACAATAATAACCTCACCTAACGCATAATACTTGGCCCGCGTTTTCCAGGCCTGAGTTTGGGCGTTAGGTTGGGTAATGTCGGGGTATATTAGAGAAATTGCAAAAACCATATCAATTTGAGATATTAATTTTTTGAACACGGTCCCTCGTTCGGTACTCTAGCCACTTCCTTTTATATTCACAAATAACTTCTAAATATTAAATTATATGAAATTTTGGTTTGTACGTCTTTAAGAACCCTTTTCTATTTTCATTCAAACGACGATGCTCAATTTTTTTGTCACTATTAGATTTCAAGTAATGGGTTCCAATTTATAATTTCCATAGTCGCAATATTATACGATTGAAAGAGAGTTTATTTTAGCTTTCCAACGATGTATCTGTTTCAAGCAGAAAATGCAAGAATTATTAATTTTATAGGGTAAAAACAATTATTGTGGTTTATTTAAAATATATGGTAACTATGAAAAAGTACACAGGCTGTTCAAGTTCACATAATTATTGCCCCATTAGAAGACCATTTTAGTGGTGTCGTTATTTGAGAAAAAATCCGTAGGTCACTAGATATAGGCAAAAATGTAAATTTTGCAGTTTTTTGTGAATACATACTTTCCAAATATGAAATAGTACTAGATTTTAGTTTGCACCTTTTTAGGCCACTATGTTCTTTCGAATGGGAGGGGGGGCATCAATATGAGCATTTGGCCCCTGAACACATGCGTTATCTTCGTTACAAAAATGTAAGGAACAAACAAACATTGAATTTGTAACTCGTTTTCCAATTATCAGTTTAATCTGCCATGCTTTGCGTTTCAATAATTTCTTCGATGCCATATTTTTTTATAAATTTAACTTTTTGGAAATATGTGAAAACGAAGGGTGGGATTTCTCGATTTTAAGGAATGACATTTCGAAATACAAGAGTACACTTGTGATTTCGTTGGTTTTGGTGAAAATTCCACATTTCTACAATATTTACAAATATAAAATTAATCCTTAAACGATTTAATATTGCATTCATGTTGTTTTTAACTTATTTATAGTAAATTTATGTCATTATTTTAACAAGGAACTACAAAAATTATACTTAACCTTATTTCTCTAAAAGTATACCATGTGTTCACAATCATCACAAATAGATATAAATTTAAATACTTGCTGAATTTTAAAAATCTCGTCTAAAATTCTAACGATACTTCTTACAGAATTTAAGAAACTATACTCGCTATGACGTCTCAAAATTAGTGCGATGTTTCATCACCAGATATATTTCGCTCAACTTGAATCGCGTATATTTTCTAATTCATGTAAATTACATAATGTGCACGTTCCTTTGGGGTTAATTTTATAGCTTATATTATTTATAATCAAGCCGATCATGAGATTATTACATGTGCATAATTGAGCAAGCAATCTGTTTATTCTTATAGGCAAATTCAAAGTTATGTAAGGTTGCGTCCCATTTTTAATTGATATGGATTTATAAACAGTGTAAAAATTACTGTTAGTAGCTCTTCTTAAGTCTTCAGACCTCAGTTGCTCTTCGTAATTTGTTACTATTATCTTAATGCTATTTTAATAATGATACATTCTGAGTCTAAAATGTCTGGAAAACCAATATTTTGAAACAATGTTTTGATTTGTGTGATCCAATTGTACTTAATCTTAACATTTGGTAGCTTATCCAAACTATTTAGCCTCCTATAACACATTTTGGGGTATCTGCAATCTGGCATTTTTCATAATTTTATAATCCAGCCATTTAACAATTTTACAATTTGTAATGATATTTTAGTAATACCCGCTTCTAAACGAAACACATACCCTGCGGCAGAAATAACAATTTTTTAAAATATTTTATGTGCTTTTTCAATTTCGTCTATGTATTTTACTCCCCATATTTGCGAACCATATTAACAGCGATAAATGAATATAATTTAAATTTACTGTCCCAGTCATTGGATAGCACAGGCTAAAGAATTAAGTACTGACCTTAATGGCGATATTTACATAGGTACTGCAAATTTAGCAGCCTCGATAAAAAGTGATGAACTATCGATTTATTATTAACTTTAATTTAATTGTTTTTGTGTTTGAATGTTCCTTTAAAAGTGTTCGAACCCCCTCTATGGAAGCGAATAATTTCTGATTTATTTTCATTTACAATAAATTTGTTCAAATTACAATATTCTTCCAGAATATTTAATTTCTTCTGTACATCAACTAACGACTCAGCGAAAATTACTAAATCATCTGCATATAGTAACATTAAAAAAATATCGTTGTCATTTGTAATGGTTAACACCTTTACTCCCTTATTACAAACAAAAATTCGGTACCATTTAAATATAGACTAAATAGCAGGAGGCTCAAAACTTCCCCCTGCAAAACTCTCTCGTTAATAAAAATATTGTTTGTATTGTTCAACCTTATTTAATTATATGAGGGCAACGCCAAAATTTCCATCCTGAATATGAAAGAAACGCTGTAGACTTACAATTAAATTTTATTTTTCAATATAATCTCCCCTAACATCAGTGCAGTTATTACAACGTTCCAGTAACAATTAAATATCCCTAAAAAAATATTCCTTTGGTTTGTCTTCAACATGTGCCCAAACTGCAGCTTTCACTGCTTCGTCGTCACTGAAATGGCGCCCTCGAAGGTGCTTTTTAAAATTTCCAATCAGATAGTAGTTACTGGGGGCCATATCTGGACTATAAGGAGGATGATCATTTTTTTCAAAACCGCAGTCACGACTTGCAGCTTGCGCAATTGCAGCGATGTGCACGGCTGCATTGTCATGCAGCAAACGCACATTTTGTCGCAATTTATCCAAAAGTGCTGCATAATATGCCCCACTGACTGTGGTGTTACGTTCTTTAAAGTCTATAAGCATAATGCTCTTACAATCCCAAAAGATCGTAGCCATCACCTTTTTTGTCGACTGGCAGACCCTGACCTTTCTTGGCGGTGTGTCTGCTTTTTGCCTCCATTCCATCGACTCCCTTTTGGATAAAGGATCATAGTAGAGAACCATAATTTCATCTCCTGTGACAATTGTTCAAAATGTTTTGAGCACATTCAACAAGACGTTGGCGCTGAACTGCTGAGAGATGTTTGGGGACCCACCTTTCACTAACTTTATTCATGCCTAAATGATTGTGGATGATTCGACGAATGCTTGTATCAGAAAACCCTGTCATTTGATATATTTCTTTCACCGTCAAGCGTCGGTCGCCTAATACTAGATTCTCAATAAGGGCAATATTGTCGTCCGTCACCATGTCTGCCGTCCTTCCTGTTCTGACGTCATCTTCCAAGGATTCCTGCACAAATTGAAACCGTTTCGACCAATCATTTATCGCAGAATAAGACGGTGAATTTTTCCCATAAACTCCATCCAGCCGATCTTTGATACATTGACGAGAAAGGCCTTCTCGGGTAAAGAATTTGATAACAGCTCGATACTCAATTTTCGTGACTTCAGGCATTGTGATAAACGACTGACATTAGAAAAATAATTGACTTAAAATTCATTTTTGTTTTTTCCCAGGCTATTAAGACTTGAAATGACGTGTTATCAACATATTAACTTGCTGTAATACTTGGATCTATATCAGGCCGGAAATTTTTGGCGCTGCCCTCGTATGACTTAAAATGATACTTTAAAAATGTTGATTAAGTTCTAACTTAACTTTCGCACTATCATTGAAATATAATTTAAATATACCTATTATTTCTCATGATTTTTTAAACAAGTTTGCAAAATACTAAAAAGGTTCATACATTGATATTAATGATATAAAAATACTGACAAATCTTGTTTTCATTTTAAATTAATCATTTTTTGGATTTCATTGAAAATGAAATAATCCCTAGGATGTAATATTCGTATACTGTGGTATCCAATTTGATTATGTATACCTATGTAGTCCGGTATTCCCTTTTGTCGGGGATGGCGAATATTCCTGCTCCATATTATAAATATAAATTGCAGCTGGAATTGAATGACCCAGTGGTTGATTAGGGAGCAGAGAATGGACAGAAAATTGCACATGGATAAAATATTAGCTCGCTGTTGCTGTTGGTTATCCCCTTGTATGCATAATAACTTTATAACTCGTATTCATCTATGCTCAATGGAGAAATATTTGAAGTATTTTTAACCACAATTTTCAAATATCAAACAGAATTTTAATTTGCAAAATATACCCGTATAACGGACATATTCTATAACTCAGTGGTTTATTATTAACAACTGGTTAAAAAATTTAACCAATCAAGTATGTCGATATATAACAAAAAGTTGTATTTTTAGTTGTCAAATCAATATCTATTGGATAAAATTTTTAACCAGTTGTTAAAAGTTAACTAGGTACTGATTTGCAGAATTGTTCGGTACGTTAGCTAAAATGCGTTCCAAGTTATAATATTGTAAAGTTTTTATTTATTTAAGGTTGGTTTAAAAATTTATACCAAAGGCTTCTTTATTTAATTTATATTAACACAACACACTACTACTACGAACATAACATTAAAACAGCAAATACGATTTATAAAAATAAACACAACAATAATAACAATAATATTCGCACTCAACGTTCGCACTGTGTAAATATCACCAATTCTTACTAAATACTTTGTAACTATCACAGATTCTAACTCAACACTTTGTAAGTATGGCTAATTCTAATTGAACACGTTATAGGTATCACAAATTCTAATTTAACAGAGGTTTTACACCGTCAGTTCAGTTGTCGGATCAATTTCAGGCCAACTGGCAGTTAAACTGATGTGTGAATACTGTAGATGAAGAAAATAACTAAAATTTAACTGTGACTCGTTGGGATTCCCACCATTTGTCAGTTATCTAATCAAACTTTTCCGTTCAGGTCTCAGTTTTTGGTCAAGAGCACATCGTCTGCAATGTCAAAAGATCACGAGTTTATAATTCAATTAATCAAGTTTTTTAGAAGCTGTCCAATCTTATGAAAAAAGAGTGATCTCAGTACCATAACGCCAAAAAAGAGAGACTTCTTACAATATTTTGCTTCAAAATTTCAAACAGTATAATGAAAATTTTAGGTTCCAGTCAGTGCTCCATTTCCTTCTTTTTTCCATTGATTACTGTAATGCTAAAAATTTCATGCCAACGCAATAAGGCATTCATAATTTTTAACAGAAAGGACAGTGGAATTGAAACCCCCTTAAATGTCACAGATTTTAACTGAAAACTATGTATCTATAACAAATTTTATCTGAATATCTTCCTAACGCGCCTTTTTACGTTTTGGGTATATTTCATCCTAATTCCGTGATGGAACCTTCTCGAATACATGTATCCACCTAACATTATTTATAATTGCCGGGAAGGTAATGTGCTAGCTACGTCAAATAAGGAACAGACTATTCTATAAATATAACCCTCCCAATCGATAGCAACAATATTCTAGACAAAGCTTATGGCTTAAAATTTCCCTTTTTGTTCATTTTATGAAAAGAAAAACAAAAATACGGAACAAC
>OY720454.1:31925489-31947989 GCA_963082715.1 Harpalus rubripes
ATCTTTTAAGCCTCTACACTTGGTCCATCGATTCTGCAATGCCATGATACCGGTCTTATACAATACTTAGTTCTGGTTTGCAAAATACTCTATTCGGGCTAGTACAATTTCTTCAGTGAATGAAAATCCCTGATGTTTTTTGAATTTCGAAAATAGATGGAAGTCTAATGGAAGTAGATCCGGAGAATAGAGTACATGAGGTATTAATTCAAACGAACTCGTTCAGATCATCCGTCAGAAGCCGGGCGACTCGCATAAATTTTCTAATTCTAACTCATTGTTCGGAGATGCTTGAATCCATTCGTAGAATATGATAACAGCTTCTGTCATTTTTCGAACCTTGATTCGTCGATCTAACATCTAACATGACCACATTTTAATTCATGTGCCCACTCTTTACCTTCCGTCACATTTAGCTAAGAAGGGTATTGTCTTTGGTCAAAAAAATTCGGTGGTGAGTTTTTAATGAATAAGCACGTTTTAAAGTCCCTAAAATACGATTTTACTATTTTTACGATGTCTGTGTGTGTGTGTGTGTGTGTGTGTGTGTGTGTGTGTGTGTGTGTGTGTGTGTGTGTTTGTGTGTGTGTGTGTGTGTGTGTGTATGTGTGTGTGCGTGAACGTGTGCGTGTGTGTGTGTGTGTGTGTGTGTGTGTGTGTGTGTGTGTGTGTGTAACAAAATTATAATTCTTTCGTATTCCTCTTCATTGCATCCATATGAAGAGCTGATTAGATTTTGTTTATAATTGGTCAACGGGAGTATCCTCATTTGAAGATTTTAACAGTTTTTCTTGAAAAACGATGTTAAATATCATTTTTTCAAATTTCATGTTATTATAAATATTAAAGAACATTGTATTCTTTATACGATTTGACTTGCATTGTATACTTCATATTAAATGGATAAAGAGTTATAAAATTATAAAGAAATTAAATTTCATAAATTAGCCAGCTATGCTAGAAACAGCTACTGTATTAAGAAAATGCTGATTAAAAGATGTCAGTGTCAAGTGCAATTGACATATTCGTAGTATATTTGTGTTATAATTTTACTCGAAATATAGGATCTTTTTGCACGAAACTATATGTATGGAATTTGTATAAAATACATACAACTTTCGAAAGGTAATGTACATACAAGAAATTTATAGTCTTTTGCAAGGAACTTTCTGTATGGATTTTATAGAAAATACATACGCATTTACGAAAATTCTGTCGGTAGATACCGCATCTACCGATTGTGTTCGAAAACACGAGTGGTAAAAAGTTACCGTGTTCGAAAATTGTTCAATATCTACCAGATCCATCTACCGGATTCATGAAAAATCTAATCTCAAAAAAAGGTAGTGATGCAAAGCGAAGCGCGCGCGTTGAAAGTGGAAATGTGTTCAAAGTAGGACTCTGCTCAGTTTCTTCACTACGTCAAATTTCTAACCTGTTTTAATTTTTCAAATTTTTTCATAGGTTATGGATCTACCCTGTTTACCACTTGCGTTCTTAAAATATCGATTCCGGTAGCTATAACCTGATAAAAAGCTGTTTACAGGTAACAGTTCACCGGCAGAATTTTCGTAAATACCTCATATAACTGACGGAAGGTAATGTGTTGGCCACTTAAGATTTTTTACCATTGTCTATGAAGGAAAAGATATTCCCAAAATATCTGTCATGTCTTTATAAATTTGCTTCAGTGTTAAGCCTTTTTTATAGGTAAATCACAGCATGGTATTCTATTTTCTCCGTTTTTAAAAAAGACAGTATACTAATCAATTCCAAAAACTCGTCAAAAAAGTCACACATTAACGGATTAACTTAAAAATCGCGGATATACTAATAACAATTCACATAACTTTACAAAAATTTTCGACTTTGATTCACCGATTTGCCATGACCATATGATAATAAGGAAGGTCTTAACAAAGAAAACAAAATGTTTCTGCTACGTGAGAAGAATAATGATATAAATATATTCTAGTAATGCTCATTGTTTCTTTCCGTATAATGGCAGTAATATGTGAGACTTATGGGTAATAAGAACTTCATTCGGAGTTCGTATTTTAGTTTTACGTTAGCTAAACCTGGATATTGTTGGTTTCCTACTTACTGTTCTGTTTCCTCCGCCGTTCATCCGTGTTTATGTTTCCTTTATGATTACGGTCATGCAACGTGGACGTGGGAAAGCATTTTTCAGGACTACGACGAGTTACAAATGCAGAAACCATCCAGTGCCTTCCCTTTTCTTTTATTCTTTTTACGATGTTAAATTTACCGCGACCTGAATACGGAATTATGGAACTTACACAACTATACCTATTTGTTTTTTTAACGGTGGGATTGTAAAACAAACAAAAGTTGCAGAATTGAAGAAGTTGGGACAACAAAACATACTTCCCTAACATTACGTATTTAGATTAAGTTTTCAACTTTAATAGGTTCATGTTTAATATGTATGAACGATGCCTACTAGCTAGTACTGTTTTCTTCAGTTTTTGTTTAAAAAAAAGTAATAAAACATTCGCCGTACACACCTAATTTGATAATGAGAGCCTTTGGCTATTTTTGGGCTTAAAAATTTTGAAGAAAAGTTCGATGTTGCAATGGTGCAATTCGTGATTATTTTGAAAGCATTTATGGGGTCTCGCGGTCGTGTGCCTGAGTATCCGGTCGTGAATCTGGGGACTCCGGTTAGAACCGGACCGACTCACTTTCCACGTCAGCAATGAGTGTCCTTGCAGTGACGCCTGGTAAACGGTAAAATATGTCATCAACATTACCAAGATTTGTCTACACAGAAGATTGGTATACCCAGCAGTGGGCAATATGCCGCGATGATAAATTTATTTATTCTTGTATTTGAAAGCATTTCAAAGGAAGATTGGTCGGGATATCTAAAGTAGAAGGAAAAAATGGTGATGTGTATTATTGTCACTACTTTAAATATACGAATATTTAAAATGAAATTCCAAAAAAGTTCGATAGGGTTCTAAGACGCAAAAGCAAGCAGAGGCAAAAATCAGATAAACTGCTCATTTTTATTGTTTGGTATTTTTCATTAAGAATTGAGGGAAAGAATGGAGTCCTCCACTCTAATTTTTTTCGTCGTATTAAAAACTCATAATTGTTTTTAGTTTCACTGCATATGCTTTTAACGAAACCTGTAATTATCTTTATCACACCAATTTCTATAGAAGGCTGCGCGAGAAAGATAGCAATAGTGTGACTGACGTCACAGTTTTTTTTTATCTTAATTTATTGAGTAGTCTACAGTCTATATACAAAGTAGCCATTTGCGCTCTCTTTTGTCAACGCAAAATGTCACTTTGCCGCTCATGCGCGACAAAGTAGAAAAAACGCTCTCTGATCAAATTTCTAACTATACAATGTTAAAAAATGTCACTTGTCTACATTCTAAATAGAAACGTTTAGTCAGGAACTAATGGTACTGTAGTTACACATTTATCACCTTCAGAAGTCAATCTGACATTTAACTGCTCTGTCGGTATATTGCATAACCAAACAAAATGCCATGTTGCCGTGAAAACAAAACAGGGCATTCATTTACAAAAACGAAAATATAAAATGCTTAAAATTAGATTGAAGCAATAGCTCAAGAACAATGGAAAATAACAATAAATTAAAATTAAATATAAAATAAATTGTGTGAACAGTTGTGCTGCCACCTAGAAAAGTTTGGCGTGAACGCTCCCAATGGACATCCACTTTTCCACTGCACTAGTTTAATGTTCTTGAAACAAATAAATTATACAAAAATATTTATTACAAACAATATCTTGAAGTCATATTTGAATACGTTCCTATCTTCACTGCAAAACTGTTGAATAGTACTGTAAGTACAAAGTGTACATTTTATTATTTTTTGTTACGGTGGAGGACTGTAGAAAAAATCTTGTATGTGTTAGCTTCGAGTTCATATGGACATTGTTGATTTCGAAAGAATGGCGCGCTCCTGCGTCGCGCCTCAACAACCTCTCAATCGTCAATGTCCCATTTTGCGCTCTTAATACACAAATAGCTATTTTGTTTTGAGAAGCTCTTGGCAAAAACAACATCGCAGTCCAAATATTATAAATATGAATTACATACCGTAACATCTACTTTTAAGGATGCTAAACAGTTTGGTAAAACTGTTTTTCACAAAAAAGTATCTTTGACAAAAGTTATTACATTTTAAAGTTTGAGCGTTTCTTCAAAAACGTCGTATAAAAATGACTAATTATTATATAATTGCTTATCAATGATTATTTTCCTGTTACTTAACGTCCAATAAATAATTTTCTAATATTTAAACATGATCCTAAGTTAATTTGAAACTGGACCTGCGCATATTCTGGTTTATAAATGAACCCTCTTTCCCTTTATACCAATTTTTCCTCTCCTCTTTCTTCTCTTTATTCTTTATAACTATAGCACTTTAAAATTACTATTACATTTCGAGTTGTCCAGGTACGAATTTTAGGTTCTGCGCATTCAAGGTCGAGAACATTCTAAACTTTACATTTGTGAACATATGCTATTAAATAAAAATAAAATTATATTTGTGAATAAAGTCAGGAAAATGAAAATGATGTGAAATTTGCTATACAAGGTCTGTTTGTTCCCAAAACAGTCTAAAGATAAATTTCCACTTGATGTAGTAATAGACTCATCCGTCACTTACCCGAATAAACCATTTAGTAAACCTCTATAATCTTCACCACACACCATCTCCAGCAAAAACAAACTCTTCTCTTGTTGTTGTTCATCTGCATTATTCACCGACACGTCGTGGTGTCTCCATATGTCATTCACCCGCAAATGGAAAATAAATTCTCTCCGAAACTTGAGACATTCGCGACATGCCGGCATTATGTAGTGCGCGCCGTCGGTCGCTCTGTCTTAAATGGATATCATCGCTCATCGCGGCGCTCGCAGCTTTTATGTGCTCAGATTTTTGCTGTATTTACATATTACCAAGATGAGTGACATATTTTTTGTGGGTTTTCGGGTGCAAAATGAAATGATAACTGGATTATTATACAAAGTTTCGCGGGATATATTTTCCAGACTTGTGTATATTTTTCAACTTTTATTTTCGAGAGAAATATTTTCATGTTTTACAGTACAGAATATATTGACTGGGATACAGAAAAAGTTACATGATTTTGAACCCTTGAAATAATGAAATGTTTCCAGAAAAGTATTACATTGCCAATAAATAGTTGGATTCATAAAATATGATATGTGCCATGTACGGAGTGCTCATTTTATCTGTCCACTCCTGAAAGTTTAAGAATGGGCAACACAGAATGCATTTCACTAGTCACTTCGTGCAATTGTTAATTATCGAATAATCACAATAGGTAAAAACAAAAATGACATTTAAAAACCAAGTCACTTAAGAAAAGTAAAATAGGTTGCCTATTCATGAATTTCGAACGGGAACAGATAAAATTGGCACCATTAATTAGTAATGATGTATGTCGTTACAGAGGTGTAATTTTCTATTACACCACCCTCTGTGTTAATGTTTGTCCAATGACGTTGACGTTTTTTTTTTTTAAATCAAAATATGTATTATTAATAGCTGGTTGCACCAACATAACTTAAGTTTAATCGTTCCTGAAATTGACAATATTGTATCGAAATAAAATATCTAATGAATTATTATGCCTTGCTGTCAAAACTTCGATTTTCAGATTTTTGTTAATCGCTTATAATTTAAGCCTTCTTGGTGCAATTGGGCATCAGTTGTTTACATTTTTGTTTTGTGCATAAACATAGGCGAAGAAGACAAAACTTTGAGATATGCATTATTTAAAATGAAACATAATTTTCAAATAATAACAATTAATGTTTTTATTATTATTATTTAGTAATACATGATTTTATTAGAAGCGAATGTTTCGATAAATAAGATGTTCTATTCCATCACAAATTTCATTATAAATTGTCACATATCTGTGAGATACGATCACAATATTTTGTTAACAAATACTTAATACTTAAGAAACTGCTGAAAACGTTTCGCTGTGAACAAACTGTTAAATCATTTATATCATGGCTTTTCGATCGAAAGTAATATTTCTTCGTCGTTTTGTAATATTTTCAAATTTATGATTCTTCATTCATTTATCACGTAATATTTCCCTTAAGTGAATTTTTCGTAAGTGATTATTAATCTTCCGTGTTTAATGGATGCTCATGTTGGTTTTATTTTACTTATGACCGTAATAAGGCCCGGAATAAAATTTATACGATGTCGCCGCTAAAATGCGATATTAAAAATTCATAGAGAACATCCACTATAATGGATGCGGATAGGTATAGACCTAGCATAAATCTAACCTCATTTAAATGCAAACACCTCAATATAAATTATAAAATATTGCACAAGACATGTGATATATTATACTTCATATTTTACCTAGATTATTTATACGTAGGTACGTATTAAAAGATATTCCTATATTCTGTTAGATTCCTTGATTGTTATATAATAGTGTAGGGTTGTTTCGGAGTAACTGAAAATAGACAGCATTTGAAGAAAGGGAAACTGTAACAAAAAATATTTTTTAAAACCCACACTACGAGTACAAAACAATATTGAGCAATTACTACTTTCAGCAATTGGTACGTTCTTTTAAACGTATTCTCTTCTCTGAGAAACTATGCAGGAAGAAATTTTAGTACACGTTTACGCGGCCTAACACATAAAGGGCAGCACTAGACCCACAATGTTTTTGTGTGAGGGTATGTGAACTGTTATTAATGTCTCTGCGATTTTTAATTTTTATGTAAAAAAACATCAATTTAAATCGCTATATAGTCATGGCTAGTGATGCACGACGAGACGAGAGTACTCTCGCATCTCGTCTCGTCTCGTTGCGTTATGCGAGATGAGAACGAGAGCGAGAATGCAGTTTAAAATTCGAGGTGAGATCGATATAACAAATGCGAGAAGCGAGAAGTCTCGCGATATTCTCGCGAAAGTCTCGCAATAAAAAGTATTTTGTAACTATAGCTTTGATTCATAAATTCAATGAAAAATGAACCGTACAAGGAGTAGAGTAAACGCTAATTCATGCATAAAACACGTAAATGTGAAAATTATATGAAATCACTATATTTTTTGAATCTATCTAGAGTCGATTGGTATCGGTCCCAGAGCGAGGAAATGCAAAATAAAGACAAAATCGGTTTGCATCCAATAGAACTAGTTTTCTCCATCCCAGGTAAAACCACGGTTAATAATATTATTGCCGCCCCTGAAGAGTAAAGGATGTTATATTAAGCGGCGACGGGAGGCAACACCGAGCGAAGCGGAGTGATTGGTTGCCGGCGGGTTCCCAGTGTAACGTTTTTTTATGACCAAATCTTACTTAAATAGTGGCATATATTTAATGGTAACGTGTGGGTACTTTTAGTTACAAAAAATAATTTTTTTATGCTTAATTAGTTTTACTGATGACAGAATGTATTAACAGATGTTGGTATTGAAATAGTTTAGAGATCACAATTTGGTGATAAATTAGATATTTTAGAGGTAAATTAAATTATTTACTAACTTATCACATTTTCTGGTGACCGTAAAAGAATAAACATTATGTTCGTATTGAAATAATTTGGTGACTAGGATTTAGTATTTCATCTCTTTATTATAGTTAGATACTTATTCGACTATAAACACACGGAAGTCGGTACGATGGATGCAAACTTGTCTATTATAGTTAAACTGTTACGTAAGTACTTAGTGCGCAAGCGCTTATTTTTAGAGCGAAACTCTCGCGAGACTCTAGTGCGAGAACGAGACGAGACCCAAAAAAGTCTGTGAGAACGAGAGCGAGATCGAGATTACAGATCCGAAAACAAGAAGAGATCGATATTTTACATTTCTCGTCTCGTCTCGCCTCACGTGCATCACTAGTCATGGCAGATCGGTGAATCAAATTTCGGGAAATCCTGTCCAATTAGTTGACACAAATATCTGCGAGGTGAGTCTACCAGCTACTTACACTTGATTGAAAATGTGTTCGTTACAGACTGTCCTCCGACTTGCTTTTCCTTATAAATCTGATCCTAATATGTTTATGAAAAGATTTGATACTACCGATGAGATATGGGTTCACCCCTATCAGTCTGAATAAAAGCAATAATCGAAACAGTGAAAGCATAAGAGTTAGCCGCAGCCAAAAAAGCTAATGCCCATGTTAATTCAAAAAAATTAAGTTTGTAAAAATATTACTTCGCAGAAACATATATTAAAACATTAGGTCGTGAACTTTTCAATCTCCCTCTTCCTCCTCATACTAATGTGGTCGCATGCAGTGAAATATTCCTGTAAAATCTGTGCACGGCCTATAGTAACATTCCCCTGCTAATGCCAGTCCCGTAAGGCCAGATTTTCTGGGGTGCGTGTGAGTAAAATTATTGTCATAGTTGGGAACACTCGCGAGGACTATAATTTACCCCGCTCGGCTTTCTCTGAATGGGCTGAGGGCAATAAAACATGAGCTATGCTATGCTATGCACGACTTCAGCGTCTGATAATTATTTTAATTCTCGTTTGAGTTTCCTTACAGGGGAGAATGGCTGAAGTTTGTAGAGTTACAGGCTTTGTTACCTGCGGGGTCAAATTGTTGTCGTTATGTCGATTGCTGAATTTCACTTTATGACACGGATGCCGAGACGACATTTATGTTGGAATTTAGATCTTTTCCTGCATATTAACGCAGTTGCTTGTTTCCAAAATGGGGAATTCATTATACCGAATAGCTTACTTCCCTAACGATAAATAATACAAAATTAGTTTCGTTTTCTCTAAGGGGGAACATAAATTTTACCCCATTCTCTAATTATTTGTTTTAAAATTAGAAGAAATATTTATTTATTAACCCACACGTGACCGTGCTATAGGAATAACTTAGTTACCCCTGGATTTGTTTCTATTTTTTTTTGTACTTCACTTGTATTTTATTTGTTACAATGAAATGAATGAAAGAAAACATTTTCTATAAGTTTTTTTTTTATTTACAACAATATAAATAATTAAAATTAATATCAATACTGAACAAAACAAAACAAAAAAAAACAATAATAACATTACTAAATTTGCATCTTTTCCTATTCTAAACAAAAAATGTTTATGACCCAAGCGTTTTGTACTTTCAGGAGGTGTAAAATTCCATTCAATTTTGATTGATACTAATTTAGTTTCCCTAGGAAGAAAAATCTATTTTTAAAAATCTAAGTTAAAAAAATATATGATGTTTTAGGACCGTTAATGTTTACTGAAGGCATACATAAAGCGGCAGTGCTGTTAACCTATTATTTTAGAAATAACTACAAAAAGTTTGCTTCTCGGGTAACTAAGTCACGGTCACGGGAGGGTTAAGAAATAACTGAGTATTTTACTTCGCTAAACGATCATGCTTTTTTATTAAATATACAAAATATTCTCTATTGACAATCTGCGCAATTTTTATAATTTGAGCTTAAATTTAAATTCCAATAAACTTTTCTAGAAAAGGGAGAATCAGAGAAAACAAATAAATTTCCAGGCGTCAGCTCACGGACTGGTAAAGCTGTCATATTCACGCACTATAATTTATTTCTTATGTGAAAAGAGATGCGTCGAACATTCGGCATAGATTACTGACATAAATACAAACTAGCAGCTCACTCGTGCGTCATGTGCTCCTAAGAAGATGATGACACTGCTGCAACGGCGGGCGACGTTCCGTCTGTAAGCGCGATTAGGCATATTCAAACTTGAATCTAACACTTCGATGCATACTGTGCGCCCATTTTAACTAGAACTGAATATTCGGTTCGGCCGCTGTAAAATTCGGTAAAGTTCAGTATTCGTTTGTTCGGCCAATATTGTATTCAGCGCATCACTAGAATATTGCTAAGAAGTTTAATTTACAAGCAGAAATATGTTCTTATTCGTTTCCGCGTTGTCAATGGTGATCCATAGCTATAGTTTAAATATACACGTAATTATTTTGTTCTTTACAAAACGTTGTTCAGAATAAAGCTCCTACATAAATCATTTCGCTTGAACAAACTTCTGTAAATGTGAAGACATTTAAGTTCTAGTTAACTATTTCACTTAATTAAATATTTGAACGAAGTCTTAAAAATTAACAAAAAAGTTTAAAAGGAGTGCCTTTGGGTTTTAACGTTTCAAAGTTCTTTTGATTGTATTTTACTTTTCTTGAAAGTTTGCGCACACTTTGGGAAATAATTTAAAATAAAATTAACACTTATCGCAATTCATTGTATTCACAGTTTCTTTAAAACATAAAAATATTGTTATTTATTTATTTATTTATAAGAAGGCCGCACAACAGGACAAGTCTCAATAACCGTGCAGCACTAATAACATACAAAAATTTATACAATATTGTCAAAACAAATACACATAAACATATATATATATATATATATATATATATATATATATATATATATATATATATATATATATATATATATATATATATATATATATATATATATATATATATATATATATATATATATATATATATATATATATATATATATATATATATATATATATATATATATATATATATATATATATATATATATATATATATATATATATATATATATATATATATATATATATATATATAGGTACAAATATTAAATTCAGTTAAATGAAGTTAAATTAAATTGAAAGAATGAAAAATAACAGACAAAACATTTTAAATTCATAGAAAAAACTTTAAGTACAGTGCTTAAAAATAAAAGACTTAAATGTTCTTAATGTACAGTTAAATATGTCAGGGAAATTAGACCTTACTGACAAGTTATTAAATGTGGGTAGCATTCTAAGAAGTGGGGCTTTGATGGCTGAGTTAGTTCTACAACTTGAAACAGTAAATAAATTTCGTAATCTGGTAGAATATGACGGTATTCTGAATGATATTTTATTAAGTAATGTTGGACTCTCAATGATATTGTTTAGCAATTTAAATAAAAATGTTAGATCCATCATTGTTCGACGTTTTTGTAGAGATGTTAATACAATAGAGCTATTTGGAAATTTTTTACTTAAAATGTACAAAAATTTCCTTTGAATTCCTTCAACTCTATATATGTATGTTTACAACGATGAAAAATATGTGCTGTGTATATTATAATAAAGTAGATTGTCATGTTAAATGCATTTCTGAGTGACAGCTATCTAGTAAATAATAGCGGTTCGCTTGCTGTGATGTACATATTTAGCTTAATAAGCCAAATATTTTTGTTATTCTATTGTATATAAAATTAACTTTATTCAGCGTTTCATGTTTTGTTTCCCTGTACGCTTTAATGTAGAACACGCGTCACGCATATATGCCTGTTGCAAATAAATTAAACAATGTGTTAATAATTCTAGTATATTAAATTACATAGTTTGCATGATTTCACGCTGTTTCTCATCACATCAGTTCGTATATTGCGGGTGACAGTTATATTTACATATTTCTGTGTTTTAATTACAGTTGTTGATTTAATACCTGATGAACTGTTAAATAGTTATCATATTCATTTATTCAAACGTATATTGTCATTATTAGTCAATAATTTTATATATAGAAATCTGACAATAAATTTCATTTTAATAGCAGATTTTATATTTTTCAGTTATTATACATGGTTGTCGAGTAAGGTTGCCTAAGTTTTGAATGCACACTATTTGTGTAATATTAATCTAGAAGTTTGGTTGCTTTAAAGATTCTGTTCCAAAACGAAATACTCGTAAACTCGTACATTGTACCAATATTTTACCATAGCTAATGAACGCGACACATGACACCCAAACCTTCTTGAAATCATTAAAACATTCTTGGCGGCTTGCAATTGTAGAAAATTACAGTTCAAAATGCCTGTTGTTAAATTTCATGGTTTTTCAAAGAGGTGTTCACTTTCATTAACTGTATATTCAAAAAGCAACAATATTTTATTTTTTGTTGACTTACAAATGATAAAGTTATACTCTGTTCCATTTAAGCCATTCAGCAGATGGCGCTCACTTTAGCGTTAGTTTTATGTAGCCGAAATTACATTGGGTAAACTTGTCTCTTGTCTCCAATTTCATCCAATCAAAGAGTTCAAAAGTATGTCCTATTCACTATAATACTGAATGGCTTAAATGGAACAAGGTATAAAATGTTACAATAAATTTATGTCCAGAAAGCAGGACCTACTAGTTAGGTTTAAAATGATGAGAACAGCCCTCGTGTACGACGGTCACGCTAGCTTATTGAGAATAATTAAATCAGGTGGGTCGTGAAAGCAAAATTTAGTACTATCATTTTAAACAGTTATTTATCTGTATTTGTAATTGAAAATATGGAATCAACGAGAGAGCATTTTCTTCAGCTATTGTAAAAAAATTACCTAAATTAATAATGTGCGACTTTTGGCTATTTTTCGAATTTTAAAAATACCGTGTTTGGTTTCCGTCTGATGAAGATATTGATGCTATAATGAAGTCATGCAAAAAAAGTTGTTGGCTTTTTCGTCTAAATCTATAAAATCGTTTTAAAGTATGACATTTTTAAAAAGTTGCAAAAAACAGCCATGTTGTGACGTTAGCGTTTCACACTGCAATACAGCCTTATTATATCGACACAGAATTTTTAAAAGAAAAAATTATATAGATTATAAATTGAGAATTACATATCTAAATATTTGATAGAAATGCTATAATATAACATAACATCATTCTATTCATTTTTATAAATATAATTTTCATTTGACGTGAAGTTATCCACGTATCACTCAGCTACTGGCCATTAGTCATTTGTTTTTATTTTTTCGTCTGATTAACATTTGTGTACGTTGTTCGTTATGTATTCTTAGAATTTCATTACTGTTGCTTTGTTGCGTATTAAATCTGTATTTTTCAATACAAACAGTAACTGTTTTCTGAGCTGTGTTTTTTATATCACGCGGTACTATTAAAAATATTTTCTCACTATTTTCGCTAATATTTTGGCACGATGGCACAAAACAGCGTTTCACCGACATGTTTACTTCGTAAATTTCAGGTTATCTTTAAATGTCACTTAACCTGTAACCTAATGTGACAATTAAAATGGCCGCATTGATAACACGCTGACGTCATTGGGCAAGGGACGAGGCGGAGAAAATCAATCGCGTTTTGAACAATGACATTTTTAATTACAATTTTTTCTGTATTAAAGATCGATTTCAGGAAAAATAAAAAATACGGGTCTACTATTTTTCATTACTCTATCGATTAAAGTTAAAAATTAAAAATCGTGCGTGACCTCATTCCTGATATTTTGAAAGTACATCCAGCAATGGGCAATGCCGTGATGATATATTTATTTATTTTTATTTATGTTGGGAGCTTTTAAGAAATGGAAGGAAAGAGTGATTAAGTTTTTTAATTTAAAAGGAAACTTGGAGAATAACAGTCTGATGATATTTGGACAATAATTTTAATACATAACCGACGTTTCGGCAGCCAATCTGCCTTCCTCAGGGGAAATGTAAATCTTAATTAAATGAATTTTGAAAAATACAAGTTACATTTGTATTAAGTCTTATAATAAAGATTGGCTGCCGAAACGTCGGTTATGTATTAAAATTGTTGTCCAACTAACATCAGACTGTTACGAGTATTCTCCAAGTTTCCTTTTCAATTTATTTATCCAGTCGAGGAATTCCGTTACCAAGTTTTTTAATGTTGATGGAAACTACTTTGGACATATTTTACATCAAATTCTAAAAGATATAAACCACGTGTTTTTTCAATAATTCTGGCTTAACCCGCGTATTAATTTATTTAACATTAAAAAACACGAATTATTTATAAATCCCGTAGCCTTTAGATACGCGTACATTAAGCAAATTCCTCAAGTTGGCGCAGCCAGGATGTATCAGTATTGGGACGAATTTTATTTTTGACCGAAAACCCGTAAAACTAGTTCAAAACAAACTGACATTTTAGTTAGACGTTAGAAAGAAAAAAATAATTTAAATAATGTACTGATATAAACTGCGGAATTAGTTTGGAAGTTAGATGATGTTTACTATGATTGTCCATAATGACCAAAATGTCTGTATCAAGTAGCAAGAGAGAGAGACAACTAACGAGTTCCGCTCGCGATAAGAAGCTCCACGCCGCTCTGGTGTCTGCATAAAACACCGCTCATCCATTATAAAAAGGATTACGCTTGAATAAATCCGTAGTAAAAATTCGGAGGAAAGTTTGACGTAGCATTGTGCGAACTGGCAACACTGTTCTTCCATCAGCGTTCAGCGTCGACTTGAAAATATCATAGGAGGCTCGGGGACGCCAACGTCTCGGCAAAACAACAACAAGCCACACGGCCATTGTTCTCCAAGTGGTGGATAATGTATGGTGATTATATTCCACTCTAATGGTACCAAATCAGCGAGCAATGAACAGTAATGAAATTTTAAAATGTTGCTACCCAAGCGAAATAATTATTCTTCAGATGAAAGGAGAGCTAGAGATTCAGAATTCACACTAGCACAGACTAATGCATTCTAATAGGAAACATTGATTGATGCGAATAATTACCAATAGTTATTATTACCAGCTTTGTGATTCAACTGTTGCAGAGATCCGAAATAATGTATGTCTTATACGGGATGGTATAGTTTTCATTATGCAAATGATATTTCGTTGCAAAAAACAATTAAATATTTTATGTTAATGGTAGTTTAATGTCAAAACATACATTTCGTATACTTTCTCAGTTATAAAGTGAATTCTATTCACGAAGAAAAGCTTGATATGAAATTTATATTTTGATTTCTTCATAGCACTCTTATTAAATTTAAATTTAAATTAAATCAGCAGAGTTTTCATTTACATTTTTCTCAAATATTTTGTATTTTTAGGGTATTACCATTACATATGGATATCGTTGAAAAATCAAAATAAATAAAACTTGTTTGCTAATTTAATCGACCTCTTAGCTCTTATAGCTCTCGAGATAGCAACAGTAGACAAAGTGGTGGAAAACGTTATTTTCACAAGAATAAAGAACTTCGAAATTTTATGGTAATTTTTGAATTCTTACCAAATACTTCAGATATTTGTCGACAGTTTATTGAAAATTACTTTCAATAATTATTATAATTTAGTTCGGGATGCTCTTTGTTAAGTTGCAAAGAACCGCAAGAAATAGTTATACCGGGTGTACCACGAAACCGGGGTATAGACGTTTAACATGAGAAAACTGTTTCTCCTTGCGCAAAAGTGGCCTATTAATTTTAGGCAACAATGCTGCATATAAATGTTTTAGATAATTAAATTCTGCGTCTAATTCAATAATCACATATTATTTTGCACGTTTCATAATAATCATAAAAGTGGTTTCTTTATAGTGTTAGGTGTTAGCCATGTTGAAATAAAATCACAAACAAATGTAATGACATTTTACCGGTCAGAAATCATAAAAGATAATTCGTATCAAAATAATAATTTGTTACTTTTCTTCGTGTGTATAATTCTCCATTTTCAATAATGATTACTCAAACCCAGCGTTTCTGACAAGTGAAATGTTATTAGATTTGTTTGTGATTTTATTTCAATACCATGACTAACACTATGAAGAAGTCATTTTTATAAAATTTTAAATTCAATTTCTTAAACGCCTATGGCCCTGTTTTCGTGTTACACCCGGTATATACGAGTATATAGAAACCATCTCTCATTCGGTCAAGTTTTGTTGGTCGTAATCAGTACTTTTTTGGGTAACACGTTATTTTATAAGAATACTAACCTCATTAAAAACTTCGTTGCATACTTCTTAATCTTTTCTGTTTAATAATTGATGCTAATAGTTTAAAATTCCTGAGTTTGTTAAAAATGTAGGTAGTTTTAAAACTTTAGTAACCTACATTTTCAAATTGCAATGCTGGGGAGCAATATTTTAACCGGCATTATTCCCTAAGGAACACTGCACATTTGTGATGCAAGTCATAAGTTAAAAGTCTTATTTCCTTGGACGGAATCCAGAGTAATTCATACTGTATATCATGGGGACACCTTCCCATATTTTCATTTGGAAAAGTGCACGAATTATATTCGTTAGTCGTTGTTTGCTATTCCTGAAACCTAATGTAATCATGCATACTGAATTTTTCTTGTACTTCATACTTCACACAATTAAAAGTTTCGTGCGACTTCAATCTTGGCAAATTGTTTTACACACTAGTTTTGAAACTTTGTAGTGATAGTTCTCAGACATGCAATATGCAACATCAATTATAAGTTTTACGCGAATTTCTGGAATTTATTTTGTTTCTCTAACAATACCTCATTTTGCTTTGAAGTTTCAAAAATTAGTGGGGGTACATAATATGAGCCACGAACACGACCTCAATAACTTACAATTTATATCAACAATGCACAAACTTTTGCAATAACGCATGACCATTGAATTAAAATGGGAAATTGTATTTGAAACTCCAATTTCGTTTTTGTTTTGCATTACATGCGTTTTTATTACATTTATATATGAATGTCCAGAAAAACAATAACATTCATGACCGTTTTATATAGAGTCTGGAGAAGAGATTGATTCTGCAATTCATGATTATTTTGAAATCATTCCAAATGAAGATAGGTTGGGAGCTTTTATGAAGTGTACGAAAAGACTGTGATGTTTGAACTACTTTGTACATGCACTACTTAAAATGGTGCAAGGCTATTTTACAAAATTAAAAGTATTAAAATTAAATATTTTTAAATGTATTTTTTAGCCTTATTTGTTTATTTACAATATGATTTAACTGAAATGGCATAAATATCGCAAAATAAAACTTAATAAATTTGTTAAACTTAGATATTTAATTATGAATTAAGTGAACAAAGAAACAGTGTAAAATGTTGGATGATTAAAGGTGGATTTATGCAGCCTACTTTTTATTTTACTTTTTCTTTTGCTTCATACATGTGTGTTAATATATGTACTGCTTTATGCGCACACTTTTAGCTTTACTTTAAGACCTTAAAGGCTGGTTTATGTAAGCTGTAACCTTAAGACTTTACCTTAGCATTAGTATTATGACTTTGCATTAACCTTTACATTACGTTGTCTGGTACATGTACTTCTTAGGGCAAACCAATAAGAATAGGCCGGTAATGTCATTTTTCTAACACCTACACGTCTTTTTTATCATAAATATATTTGTATTATTCAACTAACTGAATTTAATTGGACTTATTTTTCAATGACACTTATTTTTACTCAAGTCAATGTGACAATTTTTAAAAAATAACAAACGTCAAACATGAAATTAACAGTCGCGAAAATTGCTAGAATCAAGCTATCGGGCACTAACATAGACTACATTTATCTCGATAATTCAAGCGGCTTCAAGTATATTATGACTTTAAAAATCCCATTGGTTTATTTCAGCAGATTGAAAATAGGATTGAGTTATTTTCAATCTTCTTTAAATTCGTATCGACTAAAAAATAGATAGTTAAATTATGCAGACAGACAGACAGGATAGGTATATGATCTAATTTCATTCTGGATATATAACCCCAAAATGTAAAAATTGTCATGTTGTTATTTGTCTTCTCTTTCAAACATTGCAACATATTGCGGATGTGCGCATGCGTAGTTACACTATTTGTAGCTTCACTGCTTATTTCGACAAAAGTCAAGCCGCTTCATAAGTCCAAGCCTATTATTTTATAGGCTTGACTTGATATTTTCAAGCGGCTTCAAATATTAATCTCGATCGTTTATTTCGCAGATTGAAAAGGGATTTATTAAATTCAAGCGGCTTCAAACGTTGAGATAAACGTAGTCTATACTGTTCTGATTGGTCGGCATTGGCATTATGACTTAAAAATTTATAAATTGCCGTTTTCTAGGGTAATGGCATAATGCTAAGGTTAAGGTTACAGCTACATGTACCGTAGCACGCATTTGCCTATATTCGAATTATTAATGCAAAGTCATAAAGCTAATGCTAAAGTAAATTCTTAAGTTTACAGCTTACATAAACCAGCCTTAAGTTAACCAACTTTCAACTTAAGACCGGTAAAGTAAAAGATTTTCACAACTGCGCATGAGCTTCATTTCACAAACGTCAGCGTTTTATGTATTTGTTTTTGTGTACAGGTTTTAGGTTATGCACACGAAAAATGAGTAAAGAACAAAATTGTTTATTATTAGATTTAATTCGAAAATATCCCCAGTTATATGATAAAACAGATATATTAATCAAGGATAAACTATGGTTAGTATATTTACTCGTATGTAATAATATTTTTGTATGCACATTATTACATTCTTGTCCATTTTAACAGGATATATTTATCTAATTAATGCTATAAGTAGCTGCATAAAGTACCAAACTTAAATAAAAGTAAAAGCGAAAAGAAAAAGTAAAATAAAAAGTATACTGCATAAATCCAGCTTAAATGTAATATAAATTTTATACGCGATAGATAATAAAATTACTAATAACTAGTATGACCTCTACTATTATTTTACACTGCCATAGTACGGTTGGGTGTGCTTGAAATTAAATTGTCAATGTCTTGTTGTGGTATTGTTCTACACTCTCTTTGAAGAACTGTGAGAAGGTCTCGGTGATTATAAATGTAGTCATTTGCATTTGTCACCCTTCTCTGCAACATATCCCAGCATTTTCTAACGGTTTCATATTCGGGGACTGAGAGGACTCCATGGTAATAATGAAATTTGTTGGTGTTTTAACTCATGCATTACAATTTGGGCAGTATGTGGACGTGCTTTATCCTGCATCAAAATAAAATTTTCATTCATCGCACCTGCATATGGTACTACCACACGTATAATGACCGGTTCAATTTTAATTTGGGATGTCGTATTTCCTTGGATCAAATCGAGATCCGTTTTTCCTCCAATTCTTATGTCAGCCCACACCAGGTTTATGCCACCAAAAAAAAAAATACTTTTTGAAATATATTCTAGCAATTTAAGCGATCTGGTTGCTTCAATATTCGAATTCTTCTTGAATTGCTGTAAATACCATATCTGGCAGGTCGTCTGGATCTTAAATATACCTTGTGTAACTTATTGCGTACAGTTTGGTCGCTAACCAGTACACCATATGTCCGATTTAACCAATTTTGAAGTAGGCGTGCAGTACAGGTTGGATTTCATCGAGCACTAAGTCGGATATAACGGTTATATACTGTGGTTGTAATCAGTGCGTTACCATGGTGTTGGTTTACGTACACCCCCAATATCCCTATAACGATGCCATAACCAACTTACGACATTTTATCCATCTTCAAATTAGGCTGCAACATCAATTTGACGTCGCCCAGTTTGTAACATACCAACGACATGTAACATTTTTTTCTCGTGATAAATATTGCCATTTGATTAATAAAAGAACATAAATATACACACGGAATTTAAATCTGTTCGTTGTTCTACAGTTAACTGAAAAATATACGACCCGTTATTATAAAAATGTTAAACAGATAATGAAAACAAAAGAAAATAGTGGCATTAGTAATAATATAATATGAAAAATAGCTTATAGGTACTTATTATTTTTCTTAAAAATACTTGAATAAACTCATGATTTAAAGTTTTCGTTTTACATTTAATTACTAAAATATACCTGCACGGTTTTGAGCAGTGTATTTAAAAAAAATGTATATAATATGATTTATGCGCTTATTCTGAATAATTCTAGCATGACTCTTGTATTAGCAGTGCGTGAATTGTTAGAACCCTACAACCGACAATTTATATCTTTGTTTTATATGATATGGAATTGCTATTTCGAGTACGCTTGTTATTCATAATGTGGAACAGTATTAAATATTAATTCCATTGTTCTTGTTTCAGGTATGTTCAGCAGCTTTATTCTTCCTCTTGACTTCCATCTTGTGGTGAGTGGAATAATACATCCTCCCTCCATACGATTTTATTTTTTACTGTGTTTGTGGCCATTGAAATGAAAATTTTACAACTTTTGTCTGGCATTCTCCACAGTACAGTTCATTTCCTCTCGGGAGTGCGATTTTAAAATATATTGCTCATGGCTTTGTCCAAACGTGTACTAAAATAATGTCAAACTGCGCTATTCTGCCATTCCACCGCATACATTTTTAACGGAGAGTCAACTCAATGCATTGAATATTGTAATGTTTACAGCGCTTGGTAGGCATATTCATCATCGCTCGTTCACGCATTATTCTGCCACAGTAATGGTTAAAAGCATGTCGTAATTGCATGACCTACAACTCAAATATGTAATGTGTTTCGAACTAGATACAATTGCATGTGCAGATTTACAAAAGTTAGTAATTTATATGATTTATAGTCTAGAATAGTAAATACGAGAAAAGGCAAAAAGCATCATCGTCATAATATAATATACCCTCTGTATATCGTGTCGATTGAAAATGAAGCAAAATATTTTTTGTACCATCGTGTTTTTTTTAATGTTTACCGATAGGGTTTCCAAGGCAGTAAGTGATTGTGATTACCAAAGCCCGGATTTATATGGAAAAAAAAAAAATAGAAGGAATATGCACATATATGTATAAATATGCAGGATTTTATCGGAAAATATACAGCAAGGTGTCCAACATATGCTAAAATATATAAATTATGTTCTAAACAAATTTTATTCTTTATAAATACAGTTATATTTACTAAATATGAGTATTTAGGTACATACACTTTCGACCTATCTATTCATTTACACTGATAATTAATTAATTGATTAATGTTTTTTTTTTTTTGTTTATATATATACACTTACCAACTTCCCGTAACACTTTTGTCGCCATCTGAAGAGAGTTCCTTTGAAAGTCATTATTTAATAATGTTACTGAAAATATAATTGGAACCAAAGTACATTTTCAATTTTCAAATCTTATTTTTTAATATTTATGTGAGTCCATTGTGCAAGAAACGTATAAGCATTGTGGTTAGTAAGCGCTCTTCTACCAGTATCGAATGTATGAAAATCATCCTCAATCGGTAGGATGCACTACTGTCCTTAGTAGTTAACATGCATATTACATACGATTTACATCATACATAAAGGTCCTATTACAAACACTATTACGTAATAAAAGTTTTATTGTACATACATATATCAAATATGTGGATTGATTACACACTCGCCTAACGGCGCATGAGTATATTCTTCCACCCTTTCGTAATAATCTTGCAATTCTCGTAATACATTACATGCGTTTTATACAGAACATAAATTCGTGAAAACAAACTTTGTTTAGGTATATTACATATTTTTTTGTCTATAAAACTGTACGCTACCTGAACATTTTTATGTTGGTATCGCAAATGCAACGTTTAGCACTTAAAGAAAGGGTTTCTAAGAAGTTTCTTAACTAATTTAATTGTCAATACATAAATATATACTCGTATAAAAAAAACATACATAGCTACAGCAATCATAAATGCATACACTTTTATACTGTACATAATAGAAACATATTGTTTAGATTTTTAATTTATAGTTAATATTATAAGACTCAACTAGATCCTTTCCCTTGTCTATTTGAATTTTTGGCATATAATTATCTTCTACAAGTTTTGTTTTTTCTATTTGTCTTCCACTTTTCTTTTTTTGCATAGATGCAGCCAGCTTCATCATTTCTGAGAAAACCCAATGAAAAACTTAAATTTCAAATTAGTCGTATATGATTAAAGAAAAAATATAACTTACCAACAACGATATAATATAGGAAGTTCATTTTGAATACTTGAAAACTACGTCTGAGTATATTCTGTTTCAAACTAGTATTTATATCGTTTTTTATATGCAAATATTTTGTACAACAGGTAAAATATAAAACAGAAATGTTTATTTATGTTTGTAAATATTTTTGTTATTCACAATAATAAATATGTTGTTTTCATGAAAATGTAAAACGCAAATTGTATATAAACAATGTTCCAACAAAACGGAAAATATTTTGTACTGTTCGAAGCAAAGGTTCTGTGCTCAAATAATGGATTGTATTAAATTTATATTATACACAGGTAAGCGATTAAAATTTTTTCGTTAATATTTCTTTATTAAATTGACAAAAGCTTTGGGATTTTTAGCAATATTAGCAATGTGTCTAATGTTGGATGTATATGCGTCAGTACATGGTCGACATGGAAGTAACGACACAAGCGAAGAATATGCAGTTGTACCTAATGAAATAATTTTAATCATTTATTGTAAAAGTAAAAAAATATTGTTGCATACTTATTTATTGTTGCCGTACTAGGTGTTTATTTATATTATTATATGTAGGTATCCCATAAAAATAACAATAGATAATTCTTTTAATTATTTCACCTATTAAAATATGAACATATTCCTGGCCTGTACACGAACATTTACGATCTTCTTTTATTTCTATTCTATATCTTCCATTTCGCACGGAGCAGACTTGATTATTTCAAGAATTTGGTAAGACAATGA
>OY720454.1:31952989-32002989 GCA_963082715.1 Harpalus rubripes
TCGTATGGGGCATCTTCAGGAGCAAGGGGGATAGTGCTGTCTTAAACAAGGTTACCCGACGAGTCAACCACGCTAGAGGCCGAGTTTAAGCAACAAGAGGGGGAGGCTCAGTTTACAATTTAAAGATACGGTAGATGAGCAAAGCTAATGAGGACCAATGGGAATCGAGTTCGTAATGGTAGATTGGGCGTGTCGTGTTCCGAGAATCACCGGTTTCCACATGTGGCTCAAGAAATAGCCATCATCCCGATTGATGTTATTCGGATGTTTCCATATTTCTAAAGTTTCCCTGTATTTACGTCTGTAAAACTCAGGGACAGGAGCTAAAATGCGGGAATTTTCAAATAAGATGTTATGTCCTGTGTTGTGTTGATGTTCTGCGACCGCAGATGTTAATACCATACCATTATGCAGACAGCGTTTGTGTTCTGACAATCTAGTGTGAACACTCCTTCCTGTTTCACCTATGTATACTGTGCTGCAAGAACAATGAATACTATAAACACCGGGTGACGACAAGGGTTCGCGTTTATCTTTAGTTTGGGGTAGTATTTCTGAGATTTTTGTGGAGGTTTAAAAAAGACCTTAATATTGTTTTTATTAAGAATTTTACCTATTTGTTTCGAACGAGGTATCCACGGGTTTTTTGGGTAGTGTTTAATTGTCTATGAATTACATTATTGATTAATTTTACGTCATAGTTGTTCTGGATTAAACTATGTCTGATGTGGTCAAGCTCCTGCTGTAGGATATCAGGTTCAGAGATTTTGATGGCACGGTGTACGAGAGTGTTGACTACTGAGAGTTTCTGCGAGGGATGGTGGTGAGAATTAAAATTGAGATACCTATCAGAACATCAAGGAAGGGGAGAGTTCTGTTATTTTCTACCTCCATGATGAATTGAATATCCGGGTGTATGCTGCTTAAGTGTTCGTGGAACAAAGTGAGTTTTTCCGGACTATGTGACCAAATGACAAACGTGTCATCTACATAGCGAAACCATGTCTTAGGTTTGAATGTAGATGATTCTAGTGCCTTTGTTTCAAAGTGTTCCATAAATATACTGGCAACCACGGGGGAAAGAGGAGAGCATTTTTCAATAAGAGTTACTAGATTAGACGGGTTTCCGTTATTTTCCAATAATTTAGTAATAATAGTGATTGACTGATCAATCGAGACTTTAGTGAACAGTGATGTGACGTCAAAACTAACAAGTATGTCGCCGGGTTCTGTAGTGATATTATTGATTTTTTGTACAAAATGTTTTGAGTTTCTAAACAAATCTCTCTTGTTGCTTAAACTTGGCCTCTAACGTGGTTGTTTAAGACAGCACTATCCCCCTTGCTCCTGAAGATGCCCCATACGACTGTTGGCGAAACGTTGAGCTCTGTCTCAAAATATGACACAGTCCATTCTCGGAAAACGAATATTTCTCAGAGTTAAAATATGATTAATGTAACTATAATTTAGAAAAGTTTATAAAAAGTTATTTATCTGTTATTACTCTTACCCTCGTCTTATCACAATATAGCCCGTCACTTTTCTACTCTAATGAAAAAAAAGTGACAGCTAACCTCTGATATATATATATATATATATATATATATATATATATATATATATATATATATATATATATATATATATATATATATAATAATTCATTATTATTTTTTTTTTTTTGAAATCTTGAAACTATACGGAATTACAATAGTTAATTAAGTATTAAGATCAGTAAGTGCTTCCTACCGGTTGAGGATGATTTTTGAGATAGAGACGAAGTCGACATATCCAATACATACAATATCGGTAGAAGAGCACAATTTTTTTAAAAAAAGTAAGCCTTGATCGTTGTATTTTTTACTTATACCGCCTCCACTTTCTGATCGGTAAGTGATATACATCACTTACCGACCAGTAATTTGTAAATAAAAGACTGCCTTGGAAGTCTAATCAGTAAACATTTTAAAAAAATCGTGCAAAAAATGTATTTTGTTTATCAAACGATAGATAACAAATTAGCAGACCCGATCTTACGTGTTTAAGAATAACAGTCTAACAAACACTGGAGAAGATATTAAATTATCGCAGATTTGATAATACAAATTAAAACTTCACAGGTTAAAAATGAAACAATATTTCCCTCTCACGGCTCCAGCTAGACTAAACGAAGTATTTCTGATAGTGGAAAGTGAAGTATTAAATTCAGAGATTACAAAAAAGATTTATGCAAAGATAGGATAATGTGTAGGATCATAACTACGATGAAAAAGTCTAGTTTGCTCGAGAATTATGTCCCGGTTTGTTTTTATTTTGCATCTGGATTAGCCGAGGCAGAAAGTAAATGTACAGAAAATATTAAGGGATGTGTACTCTCACTCACAAAAAATTAATGGCCGGCTGTAATGTTTGCAGCCAGACGATTAATTTAGGTCGTTATTTTTCGCTAGAATATTTTTTCTTAATTCTGTGTGGGAGAATATTAAATGGAGATGCTTGTTAATTGGTTAAAATATTACTCAGTTTTCTTAAACCATTTGTATCAATTTGCTAATGAAGTCCTCTAAAGACTTTCTTTACTTTAAAAATTAAAACTGACAGCGTAAGACAAAGACATTATTAATATTGCATTATTTTGCAGTAGTATAAAAAGACAAAAATAATTAACAAAAGACTTATTATCTCGACAAGCAATTGTTATTTGTGTAACTAGGCACCAAAATACCAGATTTACAGCAGAGGCTGCCATTTCATTGCCGAGGCCTAGCCGAGGCATTGAATGATGTCGAAACTGTAAATCTGTGTTTAGTGCCGTCATATTAATTAATAGGTACATGAGTGCCGTATTGAATACAATTTTTTTGTTGTTTTTATAATTAATATTACTTTAGTGATTAGTTTTAATATCTATTCTGAAAGTTATCGCTATCAAATTATGTTGCTATGCGTTTGTTGAACGGTTGCTATGCGTTTGAACAGGGGTTACTATGTAATAGGCAGTAAAAATATGTTTGCTGCTCAGGCAGTAAAAGTGACACTTTATATACTGTTAGCTGTCATAAAACACACTTTTAATGTCAATCGGAAAAAATATATATTTCACACACTTATAAATATTACACATTTACATACAGTGACGGTCTAAGTTTGAAAAAATTCTTAATACGATAGTCGAGCTAGAATTATAGAAAATAAGAAAATCCATACTATCATGTGTCGTTGTGAGCAAAAGAATTGGAATTTACCATAGAGTAATTTCTAAAGTTTTTGACAAAGAAAAATATAAAGTTAATACAACACCCGCCATACTCACCCGATTTAATAATGTGCGACTTTTGGCTATTCTTTGAAATTTATGGCGGAAATGATTTTTGAAGAAGATGCAGCAATTCATGGTTATTTTGAAAGCATTCAGCATCCCAAAAGAAGATTGATTGGGAACTTTCACGAAGTGGAAGGAAAGAATGGTGAAATGTATTGTAATTGAAGTTAAATAGCATTACTCTGAACATATTAAAAATAAAAAATTTAAAAATGTGACCTACATGTCTTATTCTCAATAATTCTAACGTGACCCATCCTACTTTTGAAATAGAAAGAAAGATATGTCATTAAGTTTAATAAAATTGCAACTTCAATTGGCAACTATATATACAGAGTGTCCCATTTAAGGTACGAATGCATTGGGGTCTCGAGAACCGTAAGAGCTACGAGGTTGGTTAAATTAGACAAAAGTTGCCCCATTAGGAGACCATTTTAATGGTATTTTGTTATTTGCGAAAAAATGCATAGGTCACTAGATATAGGCGAAAATGTAAATTTTGCAGTTTTTTATTTTTGCAAATAACTTCGAAGTGTGAAATTATACTGGATTTTAGTTTGCACATCTTTAGGGCACTTTTTTATGTTCTTTCGACTGGCGATGCTCAATTTTTTTTATGAATGTTGGTTTTCGAGGATTGATGTCAAAGTTTTAATTTTTATATGGACGCCATATTGGAAAGTTACGCCATTGAAAAGAGATTTTTTTTAGCTTTACAATGATATAAAATAGTAATAATTTATTTTTATAATTAACAGAGAAATTAACAAAAAATGTAATTAATACTAAAATTTAATTGAAAAAAGTAAATCGAAGGCTGCTGTGGAAACAAAAAAGTGCAACAATTAAAAATATTAATTCTACTTGACAATAGTTGGTTTTTACGTGTAATAAAAATGAATTTTACTCGTTGGGAAACGTATGATATGTAGAGTTGTTACAAAGTGTCAAAGTAACGCACTTAATGCTGCAGAAATGTATTTTAACTTATATTCTGAAAGACGGCAACCAAATATACAAATATTTCCAATATTACGTTATAACTTACTTGAATATGGATCTTTTACAAAGCCTAGAGATGCAAGGTCAACGGATGACGATAAAGAAAACACTGTGATTCAAGCTGTAGTAGAAAAACCGGAAACTTCAGTAAGAAAAATTGAAAATAATTTTATTATTCCTGAATCTACTAATCATAGAATTAAAAAAAAACACAAGTACTACCCCTATAAATTCAAAATTTGTCAAGGACTTAGGCCAGGTGATAATATGAGAAGATTAGGTTATTGTGAGTGGTTTATTCTGATGAATGCAACGTTTCAAATAATGGCATATTTAATAGACACAACCACCATACTGGTCTACAGAAAATCCACATTTAATAAAAGAATCACACCATCAAGTTAGATTTGGTTTCAATGTATGGTGTGGTATACGAGGAACTCGACTAATTGGCCCAATCATATTTAACCAAAATTTAACTGGCCAAAGATATTTAAATTTGTTACAAAATGATACTGAAGATATTTTAGAAACATTGCCACTTCATCAAATACAAAATATGTGGTTTCAGCAGGGCGGATCTCCTGCTCACAATTCATGGGCCACAGTACAATATTTAAATATTAGATTTGGAGGACAATGGACAGGGACCAACAGCGAAATCAAGTGGCCTGCTAGATCTCCAGATTTAACACCTTTAGATTTTTTTTATGGGGATACTTAAAAAATAAACTTTTTATTCGGGAATATCAGAATGAAAATGAATTAAGAAATGCCACAGTAAGAATTCTAAATCAAACTAGGCCAAGAATGCTGAGAAAAGTTATAAAAGGAACAGAGCGAAGTGCGTAGAACGAAATGGCGGGTTAATAGAAAATTTATTGTAAAGTTTTTGTAAATTATTTTTGCATTTTTAACATTATTTGTTTATTAAATAGTTCTTAAACAGCAGCCTTCGATTTACTTTTTTCAATTAAATTTTAGTATTAATCACATTTATTGTTAATTTCTCTGTTAATTACAAAAATAAATTATTACTATTTTATATCATTGTAAAGCTAAAAAAAATCTCTTTTCAATGGCGTAACTTTCCAATATGGCGTCCATATAAAAATTAAAACTTTGACATCAATCCTCGAAAACTAACATTGATAAAAAATATTGAGCATCGCCAGTCGAAAGAACATAAAAAAGTGCCCTAAAGATGTGCAAACCAAAATCCAGTATAATTTCACACTTCGAAGTTATTTGCAAAAATAAAAAACTGCAAAATTTACATTTTCGCCTATATCTAGTGACCTATGCATTTTTTCGCAAATAACAAAATACCATTAAAATGGTCTCCTAATGGAGCAACTTTTGTCTAATTTAACCAACCGCGTAGCTCTTACGGTTCTAGAGATCCCAATGCATTCGTACCTTAAATGGGACACTCTGTATATATATATATATATATATATATATATATATATATATATATATATATATATATATATATATATATATATATATATATATATATATTTCCTACAAATCTATTAAAAGTGGGCTTTTTAATGTTTGTTTTAGCGTTAATAATGTCATTTTATGACACCAGTGTTAAAAGTGGCAGATCATTGTTACTTTTGATACTAGTGTTAAAAGTGAATGTCACAAAATTATCGGAAATACAAATTTAAATTTAAAAATAATGTTTGTAGAAAAAATTGTGTATGATGTACGTGTTAAAAGTGACATTTTATTTTGTTCGAAGGTTTGGATCACTCCGCTTCGCGTCGTGTTCCAAACTTCCTTCTCACACAATAAAATGTCATTTTTAACACTTAATCATAAATAACTATTTTAAATTTGCTGGCTTTTGTTTGGAATTAAATATTTTCTGTATAATGAGAGATCGCCGTAATGCTGTTTTTGTTTACCTGTACTTCATATGTTTCATGTATGATTTAATAATATTTGCAGCAATTTAACATTCTGCCCACCCTTTTGTTGGTTGTGCGGTGTGTATTACACGTGATTGGTGGCCAGCTTGAGTAAATATACTTTGCAGTTTCCGGTCAGTGCATTCGGTTAGTCCATGCCACGCTGGCTGATATATCGGTTTGTCAACCTGAACTCGGCCTGAACGAAATATGGTTCCCAACTGATATCCTATCTCTTCAGCGAAACTTGCCAAGGGTCATGCCGAATATATTCGAAAAGATATTTTCAAGAGGATTGCATATATCGAAAAGCTTTTACTAATATTAGAAATCATAGAAGTTACTAGACGATGTACTCGTATAAGACAATAATTTTGATTTATTAGATAAACAGGTAAAATTAAAATTGATCAAATTACCTTATTGTAACTTGTGTGTGTATTACTCATTGTTTCTGTATTTATTTAATCAAAATTGAAGTTATTGCCTTGTTATTCATTTGTATTCCAAATTCTGCTCTGATGATTCATGTTCACGAAGTGAAGTGAGAATTTGTTTTCCCAAGGGATGTTTACCTTTGGTGACGTAGCATTCGAAATTAGTCACTAGTTTGACGAGCCAATCGGAGGCAGAATTTGTGATGTCATTTGGATATCAAGAAAAATAAAAATTCGAGCATAAGAGTTTAAGAGAAAAGATTTATAGTCAGTATGAAGTCGTGCAATTTTCAAGGCAGTTGGTCAGTATGAAAACGCAGAAGGGTCAAGTTTTGTTTTTGCTAGTTAGTTAGACTCGCGAAAGAGTTCAGTTTAGTTTAGTTAGTAAGATATTTTAGTAAGAGACCATTGCCTAATCTTGTCCGTATCTTAGATCCTGGAAGTAAATTATTTGTATTCATTTTTGTATTATTAAACCAACATTGTTTTCATTGAAGTCTATTCATATACATATATATTTTTATTACTGTAATTCTTCTTCATATACACACAGGTGGTGACAACATATCGAAAGATTTAAGATAGCAGGTACGAATTTCCATTAATTTAAATTAATTTTGTTTTGTTTAATTAAATAACAATAAATACCGTGTTGTTACAGTATCATCTAATCTATCTGGAAATGCAGAAGTATTTCTTTTGATAAAAGATAAGAGATTTACAACAATGAATGCACCTACATGCAAGCTTCTGATACTAAGTAATTATCCAGATAGATGCGCAATAAACCTTATTGAGTAACTAAATAAATATGTCATCATAGCTTATTACCCATTTCTGTGTGTGTCAATTTGCTTTTTATTCACAGATTTTGGTAATGACGATATATCTATATCGTCGAGGGCTCTTACTAGACTACATCTATAAAAACTGACGTGAAAAGAGTAGGTACGACAAGGAGCTATTTTTGTGTTATTTGATAATTGGAAATTAGTTAAAGTCGCATTCGAACCTAGTCTTTCTAAACAAAACCGATCACTTATCGCACAGTTATGGGAATATCAGAATCATTAAAAATTAATAGTACGTATTATTTATTTTTTTATTTTTATTTTATACACGGACAAAAGTCCAAATTGCACAATGAATTTTACAAATAATTTGGCTTGTAATAATACAACGTACTACGCCCTTAAAATAGAGTTAAACATTAATATTTAAACTAAAATAACAGTAATATTTAGAATTGTATGAGTACAGTAAGTTATATAATAAGTACATACATAACGACACAGATCTCATAATCATAGTTATGAGATCTCTGATAATAAGTAACAAATATGTAGGAACATAAAAATACAAAGATTCAACCTTTTGCGCAGTATTGCATTAATATTTCGTAATAGTTAAGGTACATTCATAATCAAATTTGAACCCAGCATAATTTCATACTAGCTTAAAATTGTAAGCTAACCTGAGGCATTTCCATGTAGACATTTACTACGAATGTGTGACAAAAGATGATTGTTGCATGAGAGCGTGAGTAACTCTTATTTAAGTTGGGATTTGGTATTTCGCTGTGGGATGTGCAAGATGTATGTGTATGACGAAAATTTGTGCTTTTAATTCAAGCCGGGAGTGAATGTGCAGTGTGATACAAGTTTAGTTTAATAAGTGCTACATTAGTGATTCTTAAAATTGCATTTGAGGTTCTTTAATACCAGTTTAGTTTAATAAGTGCAACATTAGTTATTGAAACCAGTATAATAGTCAAATATTCTACCGCAATTAGTATTTCATATAAATAAATATCATATCTGGAACAAAAAATCTGATGTGGACACCACACGACTTCCTTGTACGCAAGACCAATATGAAGTTAGACCCAATTATAAAATTGCACGTATTTGACGTAATTTGACATTAACATCTATTTTTTTATTTTATGTCCTAAACCATAGCAAGCTTCATTATAAAAACCAAAAAGTATATAAGTTTTAAATAGACATATCTCGCTTATACAAAGGGCTAATTTAGTGGTACTTGATGTGCTAGACACAGAATTTAATTCTAATTCTCTGAAACTCTTATTTGAAGCATTTATTTCTAAAATGAAAATGAAACCATTTTATTCAAGAAAAACTGTTAACAACTTCAGGTTATATATCACTTCCGGTTAGCATGTTTTAATCAAAATCTACTATGTTATTCCAATTGACATAAAAGTCATATATACCAAATTTGAAAAGTTTGGATTATATTTTTAAATAGTTTTTCATTAAAATATATTATAGGCTTCAAATATAGTACCATTTCTTGGAAATTATGTAATGACCAAAAAGGGAGGTGCACAACTAGATATATCAGTCCTAAATACAAAATTTCTATTTTTTACAGCTTACCGTTTTTGAATTATGCGAGATACGTACGTACAGACGTCACGACGAAATTAGTCAAAATGGATTCAGGGATAGTCAAAATGGATATTTCCGTTGAAATCTGAAAACCGAAATTTTTCGCGATTACAATACTTTCTTTACTTTGTACAAGGAAATAAAAATAGTGGTTTTGAATTGCAAAATTTGATAAGCGGCAAATTTTCATTTCATGGGCTAATTAAGCAGTCTATGCTGATTATTAATGTAATTTATACTGTCTAAAGTTTAAAAGACTTGACAGAAATTTGAAGTATGAGATCCTTGATACTTGCTTGCAATCTCCGGAAGTCATTTTGGTGATCCCTTTTCTAAAAGTACCTACGTAGTCCTGATGAATGCAATTACTCGGAGAGGGCAGCTCTCGGATGTCCGCAAGCGTGGCATCAGTTGCCGAGAACAGGCACCTAGCAGGGTATTGTCCTCGTGATTTATCTTCGTACCGCATGTCTTATGTTGAAGGGCGGAACTTACAGGCGCGCCGATGAGCTTTTTCTAGCTTTTTTCTGCGGATTACACGCTGACCGAGTATTTGTCAACGCTGGCAACGTCGCAAATGATGTCGCAATGTCGGGTTTTTTCGCGGGGGCTTTGTGTGGATGATGATTATGGGTAATGGTGCGTGTGGGTTTGTTTGGTTAATGTGACGGAGTTATAATCGAAGTTGATGTGCGATGTTCGCCTTTCATACGCGACTAAAGCCCCACATTTTTCAACTATTGATTATTTCTTTCAATCCAGAATCGTATTATTGGATGTTTGCTGAATTGTTATTTAGGTTAAGCCTCAAATAATGGAATCATGTAGTATTCTGTTACTACTGTCAATCACATTACATTAGTTTTCATATTCAATATGCAGTAAAAGTACATATTTTAATTTCACACATCTCCAAGCTCGCTGTAACGTCACCCGAACCATGTTCCGTGCATTCAATTCTCGTCGACCAACAATGTGTGATTTGTCGTAAAAGTAAATACAGCTACTTGCATTTATCACACTCGGATACTATAAGCTGGCCACTTAAATATGTTAAATAAATGTAGCAATGCCTGAACTCCAACCAGTAGAACAGCAGTAGTAACTGCGGCCCGTTGAGTCCGGTTGAAAAAACAACAAATAATGATTAAGTTTAGAATAGAAAAAGCAAAACACTATAAATAATGAAAATATGTAATGTTGATACATGATCTTCTTATTCATTGTTTTCTTGTTATTATATTTTTTAGTAGTCTTTCCGTATTTTGACTACCTCTGTTCCAGGAAAACTAATAACGTGTCAGTGGTTCGTCATGAAAACGTGGAAACGAATGTTCTAATTAAAACTACTGCATATTACATGTTGCAGTATGACACTTTCATTACTCATTAAAATAGTACATAACTTGGAAAACGCAATTTCTGCTAAATTGTTGACGGATACGTCAAACTAACATGAAGTACGTATATTAATTAAAACTTCGCTTATGATATGTGCTTTGCATTATTATTATCCATTGATGTAAGTTTGAAAACGAGAATAATTAATTTCAAATAGAGTAAGGGATTATAATGTAATGTTTTTATTTATCTGGGCGAAGTGTAAATATTAGACAATTATTATTAATTAAAATTAAGTGTTTATTAAACTATAATGAAAGTTATTATTACTAATATTAAAAAAATATTAAAAACGAATTAAGACTAAAACTATAATTAACTAGATAACACTAACACTATTTATTTAACCAATTAACACTACTATTTATTTCCACGATATTATAAATTATTTATTTCACTACGCGATCCAATCTTAGACTGCCGGTCTGTCGCAGAATCTTGTAGACTGTTTATGCGATATTTATATCACTATATTTGTATCACTATATACTTATATTACGTTCAACTGTCCGTCTACCGATCTCCACAGCGTCTATATATTTAACTGCTCGGATTGAAGTCACCTCTTTTACCACACTATCTGTCTAGTTATGTAACTCTCTGTCTAACTTCCACAGCCTCAGTATCACCGACTGTCCGTATGTCACAATTCTTCAACACCACTGCCGAGTATTCACTTCCACTTGCTGTTACTGTCCCCGTATACCTAGCTTCCCAATACTCTTCAACACTACCGAGTATTTACATCCACAACTATCTCAATATACCAGTAACTTCCCGAGTACCTACTCGACACCAACTGCATACGCTCACTACGATACTGTTGTGCTTCTCAACTCACTAACACTATGTGAACATCTGTATGTCTCTGAATGTAACTAACTAACTCTCGAGCATAGCTACTTCCCTTTTATACAGCTGCCATTATCTTCTAGAAAAGCCCTAGAATGTTCGATCGCATAATAACAATGAACCCAAAAGGTACAGGCGACCGCAAGTAATTAAACATGTCGCGACTCGTCTGTTTACTTCGCCCGGCTGCTAGCTCGATTGCGTCATCGCTACAAATAAACACTCGTTCATTGCTGCGGCGAAGTCGGCGCGGCTGCGACGGCGGTGGCGACATCGGCTGCGACGGCGGTGGCGACAGCGGCTGCGACGGCGGGCGTTCCACGTTACAAAAATATACGATAAATTATTTACAAATACGATCATATATTTTCTATAAAAGTCTTTTTTAATATAGCACATCTAGCGACTAGCATACGGTTCAAGTTACCATAGGAAATATTGTATATCTTTTACTTATTAATGCATCATTGTATATGCTCTTCTTTACTTTTATATTTAAATAATCTTCTTTAGATTTACAATGATTAATAGGAGGTAGAGTCAAAAAGTTCCTGGAATGGGTCAATAATATTTTATTGAAAACAGGTGTATTTTTATATTAATTTCCTATAAAGTGTACCCCTCATGCATTTACGCATTTACGCTCGTACACAGTCGATTTTTTCATTGCCTCATTTCCGTATGCTTTCTTTAGCACGTGGATGGTCTCGGATAGTGATCTGCCCAGCAGAACGCAGAATTTGATGTTTGAACGCTGCTCTGAAGACGATATTTCAAAATCCGACGAATGTAAAAAACGCCTTGTAAGAAACAACCTGCAGCTTTCGGAGACAATAACTGAAAGAGGTGTCGGGCTGCTCGACGCTTTCCGTTGTAGTGGCTGCCAACCCAAGAAAATGAAATTCCTTTCCAGAGATTACCTGTTTGGCTCTAGGCAACAGTTCCAAGTACTTATTGACGCTACCTCATAAGCAATATTCTCTACTTTGAAAGGAATACGTATGCAGTTCAGAAACGATGTCTCAAGAAGTAAAAATAAAAAATACTTGAAAAGATGGAAAATTATTTTCTTGACAAATGGCAGCACTGTTTGGAAGAAGTCCTCGAAAATAGGCAAAACATTAAAGGGATTGGAAAATACGTATATGCTATAAGTTTTGTAATAACCACTAAACTAACATTGTTCATCTTAAAACTTGTCTGCTTGCCCAAGTAAATGAGTCAACACAACAAAATCCTAAGATGGTAATGCATTAATAATAGTCTATATAGTGCACTGCTTGCTAAGTAGATTAACACGGAAACTTAAGTTAGGATACTAAGTGCATATGTGCCGTATATGCATAATTCGCTTTTGTCTTTGATAAAGCGAAAGATAATTATAAACAGAAGCAACTAATACAATACAATTATGCAGTTAAGTTTGAGTTAGAGCTTTGTCGTGCTTTATCATGCTTTATCGTAATCTCCAGGGAGTACTGCCACGCTATTTATAAACTTGTAGTGATTTTGTGAAGAAAAGGCTCTTGCAATAAAACAATAACGTTCTTAAACGTAAAACATACACAAACATAATATGCATAGGCATTTACTTTGTTAGTCCGGAAATTGTTTATATATATATATATATATATATATATATATATATATATATATATATATATATATATTGGTAAAGGGTACGTTGTCGCCTCCAAAGTAGATACTGAAGAGACGTTGTCACCTCATATATGACGCTGTCACCTCCGACTTCGGAGGCGACAACGTTTTTCCATATTCTTGTCGGTTTTGGCCTTAGGACGTCATCTATAGCTTTAAAATAAAACATAGGTCGGAGGCGACAACGTAGCTTCCATACTCACAAAAAAAGTTTTTAGTTCCGGTGTATACCGCTGGCGTTAGAGTTGCACAAAATATATAAGGGGGGCACGTTGTCGCCTCCGATTATATAAATCTCATTTTTGTATCACATACGTTACTTTTCCGCCTCCGCTAAATGGCAACGCCGGAGAAGAGGTCATAAGGATGTTTTCATAAGATTTCATCTCATATTTTCAGCTCGCGAAAAAAAGACGTGCAGTAATAATCTAATAATGTAATCTGGTAATGTCATCAAGGACTAAGTTGCTGTTAAAACTGTGCAGTAAGTACTGCCAAAAAGCCCTTAAGTATTACGCCAATAAATTGGACATGTGTATATAATACTACACTATTTAAAATATTTCATAATGTCGTACGGTGTCTGAATGTTCTTCATAATTCCCATTCGTTTTTAAATTAAAAGGCATTTAAATATTTATTAATTGATAATTTGTAAGGCTTTAATTTAAAACTATTTTTGTACCGAGCGGCAGCGGGGAATTCCCTCTCACTCGCTCGATAGGTCGCTCGGCCCGTGCGCACTATAATTTGAAAACGCTTTAAGCAATCTTGATAAAGTTTTGTATGCAGCTTCTAAAGAAAAATCGCAGATCTAGGTTTGTGAACGGGCCAAACCGGTCCAAGATAGATAAAGCCCTTTGTCATTACTTAGTTATTTATTAACCGATCGGAACCAAATTTAAAACGTACTTATTGTGACTTATTCCATGTAAAAACATGCTCGAATACCAAATTTGACAACTATTTTTTAATTAGAAAATGTCCTTATGGTCGTTTTTAAAATTTAAAAAAATAATACAAAATTTCTCAAGAAACGGCTATCGCCATAAAAATTTCTAGACAGATTCTAAAGTGAAATTGTAAATAAAATTTCGGGAATGGGCCCTATCGGTCCAAAAATAGATAAGGCCCTGTGTCATTTCCCAGTTAATTATAAACCGATTGTGTCCAACTTTGCAGCCTGTTTATTCAATGTGAAACTATGGCCCAATAACAATTTTAATAGCAATTCTTCATTAGAAAGTGCCCCTTCAGCACTTTTCAAAAAGCTGAAATTTCTTGAGAACCCCTTAGACTATTGCCATTGGACAGATTCTAAATTGAAATCGTAGATATATGTTTGAAAATCAGTGACATTGGACCAAAAATATAGAAGACCCTTTGTCATTTATTTGTTATTTATCAACCGATCGAGACTAAATTTGACACATGTTTAATTCGTGTAAAACCAGGTACAACTACTAAATTCGATAACTATATCTTAATCAGAAAGGGTCCCTTTCTCGAGAACCCGCTTTACAAAGCTGGTACCCAAACTTGCTCATCACCACTTCCAGGCATTTTCCATTATAATTTGCCATATGGTTTCAGAAGAAACTAATAAAAGTTTACCTAGAAATATCCGAAAAAAATACGAAATTTTCAGATATGGGTAGAATTTAGTTAGTTCACACGTTTTTCAAGTTCCAAAGATCCACGGCCTTTTCAGTATAACCAATTTCCACTTGCAGAAAGCAGAATGGACTTTTACGAACAATAGTTTTATTTCGTGATTATTTATAAGGATATCATTGTGTTATTTTGGGAACTTATTACCAAAAAGATCATTCAGCTGATTTACATTAATAAATAAATAAAAAAAATCGATTGATGAATGACTCCAGGTCAAAATCCATATTACAAACGTAGATAAGTTTGAGAAATAGAATTCTGAGATTTTTATAAAATGTTTTATTTTATAAAAATATTGAGTTGTGTCTATCGATTTTCTCTTTATGATATCATCAGGCCTACAACTGAAATAATAGTTACAATATAATATAGTGTTGACTAAATATTTTAATATAAGTTTGTATAAATGTTGTATAAATATGTGTTTATATTCTTAAATATGACATATATTATGAAATGTAAATTTTAGAAACCGATGGAAATCGGAAAAATCGAAAAAATTTAGTTTTTGAAAAAATATGTAGAAATTTTCTAAAGATTATAAAATAGATAAATTTATCGAATTTTTAATATAAAATGGGAGATTATTAAATATAGAGCTGAAAAACTATAATTGATTAAGTTAATAATGTAAGATGGTAAAATTGGAAATATTTTTGAAATTGTTTTTTAAATTTTAGGTTAAGTGAACGACAATCACAAAATTAGAAAATAAAATAATTAAAGAAAAAATCTGGTGTGGTCAACACAATACCTTCCGCCATTTACAGCCAGAGTCACAAAAAAGATTAAGTTAATCCTTATTCTTGGATTAGCGAATTTTACTCTAATTTTGACAGTTTATTTCTTAACATATAGTCTAATCTAATCCAAGTAACTACCTTTTTTTAAACTCCTCAACAGAGGATTCACAGTCACACACATCCATGCCTTAGTTGAATTCGAACCCAGAGCCCCGAGCATCATTGAGCCACCGGAGCTATAATAAAATGAAGATTAAATTTTAAATACCGGGATAGAACAGAATTCACTAATCCAAAAATGAGGATTAGCTTATACATTTTTGTGAATCGTTAAATTTTATTAATCTATACACATACCTATATTTACTTATGCTGGAAACTGTTTTGAATTCCTTTTCTATTGTTCTATTTACTTTTTTCTTTTTAAAACGTTACTAATATTATTTTTAAATGATTAGTTCTTTGATAGTGACATTTGTCAGATACATACATTTGAATAACTGCGTTTTACTTGTTTAATGCGTAGGGTCTGGGATTTAAATTAAAGATAATTTTATAAATTTACACATAAAACATATATAGAAAAAGTATTAATGCAAATCTATAGAAAATTTAATAATCTTTAATTTTTATAAAAACATTAATCTCGAAAAAATAACATTTTTCTAAAAACACTATTAAAAATTGAATTTTTAACACGGCACACTTCAATTAAAAATGCGGTATTTTAATTCTAGTGTTAAAAGTAAATTACCTTGGTAATGACGAATGGAACAACAAATCGACATGTTTGACATATATCAAAAAAAAAAAATTACAAATACAAATTTAAATGAAGTAAATGTGTTTGTAGAAAAAATAGTGTATGATATACGTGTTAAAAGTGATTTTATTTTGTTCGAAGTTTTGGATCACTCCGCTTCGCGTCGTGTTCCAAACTTCCGCCTCACCAAATAAAATGTCACTTTTAACTCTTATATCATAAATAACTATTAAAGGTATTTTTTCTACAGTCTGTATACAAAGTAGCCATTTGCGCTCTCTTTTGTCAACGCAAAATGTCACTTTGCCGCTCATGCGCGACAAAGTAGAAAAAACGCTCGCTGCCTAAATTTCTAACTATACAATGTTGAGAAATGTCACTTGTCTACTTTCTTAATGGAAACGTTTAGTCAGGAACTAATGGTACTGTAGTTACACATTTACCACCTTCACAAGCCAATCTGACATATAACTGCTCTGTAGGTTATATTACATAACCAAACAAAATGCCGCACTGCTGTGAAAACCAAATAGGGCATTTGTTTACAAAAACGAATGTATAAAATGCTTAGATTAGATTAAAAGAATAGCTCAAGAAAAATGGAAAATAACGATAAATTAAAATTAAATATAAAATATCCACTTTTTCACTGCACTAGTTTATTGAACTTATAACAAATAAATTTTTGTTATGGTGGAGGATCCCATTGTGGCGACTGTAGAAAAAATTTTGTGTGTGTTTCGAGCGCAAATGGACATTGTGGATTTCGAGAGAATGCCGCGCTCCTGCGTCGCGCGTCAACAACCTCTCAATCGAGAATGACCCATTTTGCGGTCTTAATACACAAATAGCTATTTCGAAGAAAAACTATTTTGAGCTTCTAGTAAAGTGCCATTTCCGGTTATCCGATTTTCACCAAAATCTAATGGACTTTTTCCATTACAGAAAAGTTTCAAAATTTTCTGAATAATAGTATTTGAGTTAGAGTGGAGGATCTACACATACACAAAGACATCATCGTGATAATGTTAAAATTGGATTCTAGGGACCTAAAAACGTGGTTTGCCAAAAATATGGTGCAAACTATCAGTTTGTATTTGTGTGTATTCATATTTAAAAAACCAGAACGCAGATAAAGAGGTGTCTATGTGACCTCCGACAACGTGCCAACACTGTCGGAGGCAACAAGGACTACAAGGTGTACGCATATATACAGTTTTCGGAGGTCACAGCGTACTTTCTGTGCTCCCCATATATGACCCCATAAAAACTTAAAAATCTTTTCCCCTCTCAAGGAATTCGGATTGATTATCATTTCAACACCCCATATATACATTTTTTGTCGATGTAGCTCAATGGGAAGACCCGGAGGCCAGGTCGCCTTTTCCATGCACCGGAGGCGACAAGATACCGTGCATCAATATATATATATATATATATATATATATATATATATATATATATATATATATATATATATATATATATATATATATATATATATATATATCTGAGGCTTAACGTAAAAACAACCAATGTCAATATTTCAACTATTCAACGTGCCGAGAGTACTTGATATTCTACACTTTTAATGTTAATTATAAATGCCATAAATTCTGTGATTTAAACAGACTTTTAATTTTACTGACATTTGTCTACATGGTGTTATTTCAATAAGTATTTTTTTGTTTCATGACGTAACAATAATTCAATAGATGCCGTTTCCTGTAAGTTTCTTCAGTCATCAGGCTTTAGTTCTCTTATATGACATAACTTTTTTACTCGATTACACATATCTGTAATGAATTATTTCTCGATTTTAGTTTTTATCTGCACGAACAGTTCAGTTTTTGATACAGATACTGAAATAATCCATCCCGTAGGTAATTAATTTCGCATTACTGAAAAAACAATCAGATCTACCATCAAAGACCGCACGTCCAATGTGGTTCATCCATTAGTCCTCTGTGTGTCTATAGTGGTCTATAGATTCCCTATGCATGGACGGATGAGCAGATCTCTTTCTCTCTCCTTTTCTCTCTCTCTCTCTCTCTCTCTCTCTCTCTCTTTCGGAGTTGTCTGGAGGGAAAAAGTGTAAAGACAGCAGTTTGATGACGAGCCGGGCGGAATGTATTCGCGTGCCATTTAACCGGAAGGATCGCCGGGCCGGATCCCAGGGACATATCTGGAAAATCAGCGGCAGTGATTGCTCAGCGATATGATTGCATGCAGGCCTATAGGGAGGAGATAGAGATGTAATCTCGATGTCCAATTAACGCCAAGTTACATGTGAGAAGAGGAACTTATAATCAAAAGTTACAAACGTTGCTCGTTCACTACTAGCATACGCAAAGTCTTTCGTTGAAGTGAACTGTACTTTTCAAATTTAAATTCCTGTATTTTCATGAAGCATATGAGTGGTATTGATAAAAATAAATAAATACTTATAAGTAAGTACTTATAATTATTAGGCGCAACTTTCTCTACTGTTGGTATATATTAGGTGTTGGATTGGTAACTTGGACAACGTCTAGAAACGAACACGTTTCTGATCAATTATCAAATGCCGGGAACCCACCTCGCAGATAATTTTGTCATTCTTAACTCATTGGTTAGAATGTTTTGAACTCGTACATAGGAGACGCCCGTAGCCTTTGCCATTTCTTGAACCTTTATTCATATTCAGATCATGAATCAAATTGGTGTTTTCTTCGTTCGTAACCGTTGCAGGCATTTCACTGCGAGGATCATCTTCAAGGCTCTCGCTTTCACGTTTAAATTCAGCTGCCTACTTTTTTACAATTGTGTGTGAAGGACAAGATATTTCCCAAAGTATTTGTCAGGTCTTCATAACTTTGTTTCGTTATTAAGCCCTTTTTACCTCTCGCTAAGAGAGGTATTGGATTCATGCTAAAAATCGCATAACCAGATTTTAGTGAATAAGCACGTTCTAAGGTCCCTAGAATCCGATTAAAACATTTTTACGATTATATCCGTATGTGTGTGTGGATGTGTGTGCGGATGTGTGGATGTGTGTATGGATGTTGGATCCACGATTTCTTAAATACTATAAGACTAAAGACATTTTTAACTACGGATTCCTCAATCTAACAATAATGGGAAGAGTTGATTAAGTTTTGGTAACAATTGCACAACCGGAAGTAGTAGTTACAACAAAAAAATTATCTAAATATTATTTATCGAAAATTTATGTAAACACTTACATTAAAGTACGTTAAATTCTTTATTCGAAAAATATAAATTCATTATTATATCTTCTATAGATGTAGAGATAAAGAAATGCATATAAAATAATTTTATGTAACAATTCTCAGATCAAACTACTTCAAGGGCAGAAATTCAAATGTTTGTAATTGACACATAAATGTCACTGTCAAAAATATTTGTATGCCATATTATGAAAATAAAAAAAAGTCAACAATGCAAAAGAATACACGTAAAAAAGAATATAAAAGGAATTTGCAAAAAAATGACGAATATAAAGAAAAAGAAAAGGAAGGTAGAAAAAGAAAATTTCAAGATATTGAATATAAAGAAAATGTATGTATTGTACACAATTTATATTAAAATATCCCATAGATTTTGCAAATATATGTGAGAATTATTTTGTAGTGAGACAAGAATATATGTATTTGTATTTAAAAATATTTTTCGTTTAATGCGTACAACCAGGTAAAATATCTGGCTAGAGGTTATGTGCTGGCCACATCAGATTTTTATGCAGGTATTTGATCCCTGCAAGGTCTTCTGTATTTTCCTCCTTTTCAAAAGACAATACATACACCAATTTTTATAAAAAATCACAAATTAACGGATTAACGTAAAACTTCGTAAATACACTAATGACAATTCACATGACCTTCTAAAAATAATTTTGCGTCTAGTACTGCCCTCTCTGTGTCAGGCCGCAAACATTAAATCCACCCATTTATATCATCGTCAGGGTAAGTTAGATCTTATGAACATTCGTAAGCTATTTTTGTATTATAGCGCAATCGCATTCAACCGAACAAAATGGAAATTCCATTTTGATTATATACATTATTTTCCGAAAATAATTATATTCGATGTTGTCTTGTACATCTTTCGCGAGGTGTTACTAAAAACTTGGCTATAATCGAATGAATCATGTCTTATTACATCATATTTGCATAGTGCCCAGCGTAATCAAGTGAAAAATGAACAGATTGAGACACAGCTCGTCTTATGCCCAGTGACCCGACTAATGCTGGAATTAATCAGACGAGAAGCGCGACAGACAATGCCAGACATGTGAACGCGCTGCGCTGGGATCGGGACACATCAGCTACCACTTCATTGGCAAAGCGGGGGTGATGTCTTTGTAATGGAGACATGCAAGATATAAACGTCTTCGGGGTATTGGAATATCATACAATGGAATCACTAAATAAGATTAGGGAAGCAGACAATGTGACAATGAATGAATGTGCATTTGTAGGGTTGATATTATTAGATTGCTATATAGGAATTTTTTATTTATCTATTAATATACAGGCTGTGCTAATTAATGTGCTCTACGAAGAGTATCTCGAAAAACATAAGTAATACGAAGTTACTTGCATTTAGAGCATTAAACAAAAGTTGTGTAGACTCAGTGGTAACAAAAGCTGAACCATCAGATCCTCACAATTTTTAGTGTAATTTAACTCGATAATAATGTTGTAGACTGTAGTTTAGTACAGGTGCAGAAGTTGCATCAACAATTTCTTGGCATTCTTCAGATGGGTCTTCGCTGTATTTTTTGTATTCCATTTTAGAAAAAGACGACGTAGAGTAGAAGTTAATATTCTCGGAATTATATTTGGAAAATTGTATTTTATAACAAAGTCTGTGCTGTTAAAGTGTGAATCTCAAGGACTTAAATTTATTGTTTTGTCAAAGATGATATTTAAACAAGCTTTTACCACTTAAAAGTCTGAATTTATGTGATGTTCTTAAAAAAATAGCGCTCTCGAGCTTCAAAAAACACATCGAGAAAATTTATGCATTGCTCTCTCTTGATGTATAATATTCTATTTTAATTTTCTTTTTAAAATAGTAATAATACATTCGCTGGTTTCTCATTTATCTCACGAAACCAATCAAATGTGGATATAATGGAGTGAGTACCACATGGATCATTTTTTGTAAAATTTAAAAACTGAAAATAATTATCCTGTTGTATTCGAACCTGAGCCATTAAAAAAAATTGTACCACTTTTTAATAACTTGTTCACGTTCTTTTTTAAAAAAACTTAATTACTTTGTGTTTATCTTTCCCCTGGTAGATAACGGTCGCAGCCGTGTATATCTGACTTCCGGTCCAGTGGTACTTTTCCTTGAGCGGACGGCCCGAGTCGCAGCTCCGGCGAATGCGTCCATTGTGATGTACGGCGCCGTGTAATTCAGCCGGCGTCCCGACGCTTTCAAGCGCCAACTTGAAAGAAGCTAAGATGATAAAGAAAGTGCGCTGAGATGATTGCATAGCTAGAATTGCTGGATTGTGGATGTTTACTTTCTGATGAGGAAATTTATAATTGATGGACGATAAGAAACATTATTCTTGCACAATATAATTTGTTTCGGGAATTAATATGTTGACTACAATTATGTCAAATTTTATTTGTAGAATTTTGAATTCTACATTGATTTTTTTCCTAAAACCAAAAATACAACTAAGAACCCTTGAAAGAACCCCAAGAAATTATTGATACTGCTTCTGCAGCTGTTCTAAACTTATTATCAACGAAATCTAGAAAGTTGTCCGAAGCAGCCTGTAACCTATATTAGATAACAGAACTGTCAAAATAATATAAACTCCTTTAGGTTTAACGAAATCTAGAAAGTTGTACGATATAGGCTATAGATAACCTACATTAGACAATTGAATTCTCAAAATAATTTAAACTCGATAGTGTTTATTTTTGAGATATTTTCTCGCTAAAGGCAAAATTTTTTACTACTGTCATGATTTTTACATCAGAAATATAGATTTGTACTGTCTCTGGTGAAAAAATGTATTTTTCTGCAAGCGTATTATAATATACATATTATGCTACTGTACACACACTATAGAAGGTATTCATTGTCTTACTAGTACAAAAATGTTGTTATTGTTGTACTAGTAAAAAAAATGTTAGTGTCTTAGTTCACCGCTGGCGGCGGCAGTCTTCACAGCAACACAGATTATATTGAAAATTGTTATTAGACAGTTATATCGTTTTTGTTTTGTAGTGTACACTGTACACAGCTAGCTTTGGCTGAAATTGAAAACACTACAATGAAAAAATTTTTAAAAAATCTTTGAAACACTTGAGAAAAAATAGTATATGTTGTTCGTAGTAGAACGCCCTTTTTGTGTTTTACCCAGCTTGCTGGGTTCAACACAAAAACACCGCTTTCTACTCCTAATAACATAATATACTATTATTATCTCGTTGAACATTCTTCTACATTACTAAATGTGCCAGTCTTCTTTAGAATATTGCTTGTAGTAGCATTTAGAAAACGTCAGCTGATGAACGATCATAACTATGGCGAAGAGTGCACCACGTTGTAATAAAATATAATCTTAATAGACTATGGTTACAAAAGAAGAGTTAGGATGGCATTCTTAATAGAGTAGAGTAGTTATTCTAATCGAATGATTGGGTGGCATCTGGTGTTGGCATTACCACTAACTTTCTCGGTTATAAGATTCATCCTCGGAATATTTTATCGGCTGGGAAATTTTAAATTACACGAGGTGGAAAATTTACATCGTATCGGATGTTGGCGCATCTCGCTTCTTCCTCCAGGCGATCGACACGTCCGTAACTTGCTCCGAATTTAATAAAAAAGCAAATTGGCAGCCAAGGTGATGCGGAGTTGGAGGTGGAGGCGTAACCGAATCTCGCAATCAGAACGCAAATAAACCAACAAGACTCGCATTCAATTATCATATGGAATCTTTTACCATCGCGGGTATCATTCTCTATCTTCAAAAAAAAAGAAAAAATTGACAAAGCTCGGACACAGACAGAGAGTAAGTGATGATACAAAGTGTTTCTTCTCTAAATTTCATTGATTCAAACAAATGTTAATTTATTATCAATGTTTAATGTAGGTAAATTAATATTGGAGTAAAATTTGATGATAACCTTTGCCATTGAAATTTATAAGTAGATTTATCTTTATTTGGTAAATCCAAGTCAAATATTCCAGAACTGAATTTTTAGAAAAACTGAACCTATTTTCGGCAGTTAATTTTTAAATAAACAATCTCAAATTCCAGGTATGTATTTTAGATAAAGTAGTTCCCTAAGTCAAATTCCGGAATTAAACTTTTAGCTAGACCAAGGTTCAAATTTCGGATGTGAATGTTAATTTTTAGATTAACTAACTTAAATTATGGAAGTAAGTTTCTTGATAACCTAAGTCAAATTCTGGCGTTTATAATTTTTAAATAAATAACGTAAATTCCATAAATTCAGTTTTAAGTAAAGTCAAATTGCAACATAAAGTTTTTAGATATACCTACAAGTCTAATTCTAGAAATGAAATTTTAGAGAAACTAATGTCCAGTTGCACCACTAACACTTAAAATTTAAACATGATTCATGAGTTAGTCAATTACATTTTACACTGATGTAATGAAAAAAATATTTTTTAGTCGACCTTAACAAAAAATTGAATTTTTCGTACGCAAAAGCGGCCAAAAAATAACCGTTTTTCAGCCGCATTCATTATTTTCCGATTTAAGGTAGCGCCATCTATTATTTCCAACGTTAATAAAGAGAAAGTAAACGTTTCTGAAGGAGTCACAAACGTGTACAATTGTTCAGTTGATATAAATAATTATATCAATAAATATTATATAAAAATCTAGCAGATTTGTAGATTTTATAAAGAAGGTCGAATAAAAAATTTTGTGTGCACCACTGCCAAAAAGTGTTATTTATTTCGTCCTCGTCTTAAAATCAGAAATAACTATTATATAAATTAACACCATAGTTATTTACGTTATAAGTCTGCGAAGTGAACTCTTAGGGCACGTACATACTAAGCGCGCTTTACTTAGCGCTTCGCATGTTGCATAGTGCTAAGCTGGTTGGCGTTTATGGAGTAGTGTACAAATTGGCCATCTATGTGATTCGAAGCGCTTAGTAGTATGATATGCGTAACGCTCATTAACGAGCAGTGTCGGTTTTAATGCTTAGCTGCATAGCAGAAACCGTGTCTGAAGTTGCAATTTAAAGTTTTTCCTAATATCTTATAATGGACAAATATATGAGTGCAGTGTTTTCAAAGGAAGCCCTACGACATTTAGGACACGAGAACGCAAATTTATTACAAAAATTAATTGTGCAAATACTAATAATAAAATTTATCTCGATAAATCCTTGCGTCTTTGTACAGATGATAAAATTCTACGACGATTATTAAATTTATAAACCCACTTGCATATTATGCGTTTTTACTTCCTTGTACGAAGTGATATATTACCTGAAGTTGTTAACAGTTTTTCTTGAATAAAATGGTTTCATTTTGATTTTAGAAATAAATGCTTCTAATAAGAGTTTTAGAGAATTAAATTCTGCGTCTAGCACATCACGTATTATTAAATTAGCCCTTTGTATAAGCGAGATATGTAAATTAAAAACTTATATACTTTTTGGTTTTTGTAATGAAGCTTGCTATGGATTAGGACAAAAAAGAACAAAAAAATTAAAAAATAGATGTTAATGTCAAATTAGGTCAAACACGTGCAATTTTATAATTGGGTCTATACTTCATCTTCATATTGGTATTGCGTACAAGGAAGTCGTGTGGTGTCTACATCAGATTTTTTAATTTATAATTTTCAAGCAGTAATAACTTGCGATTTACCTTTGCTAAAACCATTTTAGCGCTTTATATTCGGTGTGAACACGTAAACTTAAGCGCTTCGCTCAGTGTTTCACCTAGTACTTTGAAACATACGATAACGTGTTCACACCGAATGTAAAGCGCTAAAATGGTTTTCACTAAGTCGCAAGCTATCATTGCTTGAAAATTATAAATTATAAAATGCAAAAAGGCCCAAGTGGGTGCGCAAATTTAGTAAAGAAATATGTACTTTCATCGGAAAATTTTATCATTTGTACAAAGACGCAAGGATTTATCCAGATAATTTTTGAGTATCTGCACAGTTATAGATTTTGTAATAAATTTACATTCTTGTGACCAAAATGTTGTGTATTGCTTAGTGCTTCATTTGAAAACACTGCACTTATATGTTCTTTTATTATAAGAAAATAGGAAAAAATTACAATACTTTCACTCCAGACACCGTTTCAGCTCTGCAGCTAAGCGTTAAAAACCTACACTACCGAGCGCTACGCTTGTCATACTGCTAGGCGCTTCACATGGCGTAGACGGTCAATTTGTACACTACTGCGTTGCAACAAGCGAAACGTTAAGTAAAGCGCGTTGATGTGCACATACCCTTACGGTACGAATGAGAAGTTTACGAACGAGGCGACGAAGGAGTCGAGTCAGGAAATTCGAGTACTGTAATACTACTTCACAGCCGTATATATCAATGTGCACTAGCTGAGTTTTACGTGCTTCAACGTGTTTCATTTTTTATACTTTTCGAGTGAACTGAACCTTACTGAGATTTCACTTTTTTGCACTTACTATGATCGTCAGTTCTTGCCAGTGCAGTCTGTCAAATTCATATATTTTGTTTTGTAAAAAGTATCTGTGTAAGTACAATGGTTGTAAAACAAATAAGTCTTCACACCTTGAATCTTGCGTAGTAGTATAAAGTGACAACTAATAAACTTGGACTTGGACTAAACTTTTGTAACATGTTTCATTTAAAATGCACTACGCATAAGTGCAAAATTAAATATTTGTACAGTTTGTCCCCGGATTGAGTTACAAAAGGAAAAGAAATCTTATTTTTAATTGATTTAAAACGCGTGTTTCAGTTTTTGAAATTTTTAAGTAATGCAAGGTTATTTTATTGTAACATTTTTTTCGTATTTTATCTTAATAATACTGTTATTACATTCAATCTAGCCTAACCCTATTTTAGTTAGCATTGAAATATTGACAAATAATTAATGACAGAATAATTCTTATTACCATAAAGTATGGGGTCCCGTGGCCGCGTGCCTGAGTGTCTGCTCGCGAATCTGGGGAACCGGGTTCGATCCCGACCGACGCCAAATATTTCCAATTTTAAATGGCACAAAATTGACCCCTGTGGCGCACTCTCCACACCAGCAATGGGTGCCCGTGAGGTGACGCCTGGTAAACGCCCGCACGGTACAAATATGTCATCATCATTACCGATATCTGCGTACAAAGCAGATTGGCACACCCAGCAATGGGTAATATGCCATGATAATATATTTATTTATTTATTTATCATAAAGTAAGAAGGTATTATTTAAAATAGAGTTTGTTAAAGAAATATCAACGTTAGAACAAAAAATCTTTTTAGTACAATGTTATGGTATGTGGGTAAAAGTTAGTGCTACATGATTGAAAAAATTTGTGAAATGTTTTCTATTATTTATGTGTCCCGTATGTGCATACAAATTTTTTTAGAACTGGCTCGGTAAATAATGTAAAGAAAACAAAGCAAATGCAATAATAAAGAGGATACCGCTACATTACTAGTAAAAAATTCAGTACGAACTCATCCAAAATTGTCGTTACGAAGATGATCACTTCAATTAGGCATCAGCAAATCACATATTCGAAGAAATTTGAAATATAAGAATTACTTTTAACATTTAGGGGCCTATTCAGAACGCAATATTTATGTAGTCGGTATGGTCTTTATGGTTGTTATTTGTTATGTACTATAAAGGTTGTTAAAATTGACTGTCAACAATTGTTTAGCGTTTTGACAATCTTTATCATAACGACTGCTAAAACTATGTATTTATGGTTATCACGTTGTTATTTACATGTGACAGGTTATTATATCAATCAAATATTAATATTGACCTTTTTGACAAATTTTTGGGTTTTTATATTTTAGCAGGATGCAGTTTATTATACGTAGATTTTGCTTCGACTTAAATAATGATCATAAGAACGATAAAGACTGTGGTGGAAGAAAGTTACTTTCGACATTCTTTGGTATTCTTGAAAAATCTGTGTGATGTATGATGTTTCTGTTACATATTCAGTCAAAATAAAAAATCTAAATCTTCCCATAAATTTTCAATCACGTCGAGATCATTTGTAGGAATTAGCAAACCCCGCTCTAAATAATGTAGAAGTTTCCAAATATGACATAAATATCATATTATTCTTTAGTTATTTTCGGAAAACGTTTTTGTTCTAAATATAATTGGCAATTCATTATTTTTTAAAAAAAATTAAAGCGTTGACAGATGAGATTAAGATTAGATTAAGTTCATATATGTATGTATAATGAAGTTAGCTAATCGCCCCAATTCTGTAAGAAAGTTGTTAAGTCTTAGCAACATTGCTATAGCAAATAATCGATAATAATTCCGAACACAGAATAAAACTTGAAAATGATAGGCTTTACATTTGTTTCTATTGGTTAAAATTTTTAGCAACGTTGCTAAGTCTTAACAACTTTCTTACAAAATTAGGCCGATTGTCAAATAATCTGGTTCATTCACAAGTATTATTTTGTAAAGAATACCGACGTAGGTTTTGAATTGACAAATTCATAAAGATTGTTATAAATGTCTTTATGAAAACAATATTTATATGCGTAGCAACCTTTATGACTGTATTTCTCTGAATAGGCCACTTAATCATTTGTCGATATTTCAAAGCTGACTAAAATAAGGTTAGATTCAATGTACGAAAAAATGTTATAATATATTATACTAAAAGGATCTTGCATTAATGAAAAATTTTAATATCAAACATGCGTTTTAAATCAAGCAAAAATTTTCTTCCTTTGGCATTTTTTCGTAAAATCTAAAAAAAAAAATTTTTTAAACGTCGTAGAAATGGCATTTTTTTTATTTGATTCACAAGGTAGAAGTTTCATTTCTAGTCCGCTGGAAATTTCTACGTTGACGGCGTAGAAATGAAATAAATAAATATTCATAGGAACTATATAGAATTAGCGAATAAAAAGAAAAGTAGTACGTTTGAAAAAAAAATTAAATTCGAAATAAAAGTGTATTTGCGTGCCTTCCATGCAACTGTTCGACTCGCTTCGCTCGTCGTGCAAACTTCCATGCTCGCCACACAAAGTATCACTTTTACTCCTAATAACACAATATACTATTTCCTTTTGTAAACTTAATCCGAGGACATATGTATAAATGTAAAACGCTATAACCAATTTTCAAGAATTATATTTTAGATAAAGTAAATCAAACTTCGGCATTTAATTTTTAAATAAACTACATCAAATTTCAGAAATGCATTTTTAGATGACACATATTCAATAAACTTTTGCTGTTCGTAGTTTTTGGCTATGTCGTATTGTGGAAATAACTAACGCGGCTATAATTGAATAACTCATCGCCGCCATATTTCAGTCAACGTCTGGGGCAAGTGACAAGTCATTTCCTGTTAGGATCGGGCAACGTCATGGAAATTCGAATTTCCGGACCCTGCGAACGGAACGCGAGCAGTCGCAGACAACGCAGCCGCAGAAGAAGCGGACGTATGATGAGATGAGAAACTCATTGTGCAGGAAAGAGTTGTGGTTTTAATATGCTACCAAACGAACATGAGATGAATTTTTTAGAGGGTTAAATATTTGTTTTATAATGCTAGACGTACGTCCTGAGCATGAATCATAACTTTCGCACGAAAAGAAGTGGAGAAGTAATTTAAAAAGTGGATAAAACACTAATTTTGTAAATTGTGTTTAAATCGTTATCACGTGTTTTTGTTTTTATATGAAGGAATAAATTCACAATTTTCCTACTACAATTAAATGTATGTCTGTGAGCCGGTACGTTGTCGTGGTGCAAAATCCAGGAGTTGTTTACTCACATTCTTTTCACATAAGCCGCACAGGGATGGACTGGCTCTTTGGACTAGCCTGGGAAAATAAGAACATAACCGACCTCCCCTTAGTGAGAAAAAAAAAATCAGTAATGTATAAGTTATTTGTAGTTCGATTTTTTGTCGAATTTTGGAACCTTTTTGAAAAATCTGATGTGGCCAACACCATACCTCCCGCCATTTAATTTTTATTAATTCAAATATACATACCTACATATTTACTTATGCTGAAAATTGTATTAAGTCCCATTCCATATAACATGGTTCTATTTACTATTTTCTTTTTAAAACGTTACCATTATTAATCTGAAATGATTAGTTCTTTGACAGTGACATTTATCTGTCAGTTACATACATTTGAGATATGAACTGTGTAACCAAGGTGTTGTGTTTGCTGTTTGTTTGAAGCGTAGGCTCCGGGATTTAAATTATAGATAATTTTATAAATTTATCCATGAAATATATAGAATAAGTCTAATGCAAACCTGTAGAAAATTTAACAATCTTTAATTTTTATAATAACATAAATCTCGAAAAAATAACGTTTAGAGTTATTTTTCGGAGAAAAACTATTTTGAGCTTCAAGTAAAGTGCCATTTCCGGTTATCTGTTTTACACCAAAATCTAATGGCTTCTTTTCATATTAGAATATCGTATAAATAGAAGATTTCGAAATTTTCTGAATGGTAGTATTTGAGTTCGAGTCAAGGATCCACATGCACGCACACACGCAAGCAAGCAAGCAAACACGCACGCACGAGCACACACTCACACACACACTCGCACACACACCGACAAACACACAGAGACCCACACACACACACACACACACACACACACACATACATACACACACACACGCACATACAAACACGCACGCACGCAACACACACATACGCACATACACACAGACATCATCGCAAAAAAAATTAAAATCGTATTCTGGGGATTCTAAATCGTGCTTATTCATTAAAAACTCAGCATCGATTTTTTGACCAAAAACAATACCTTCCTTACCTAAAGGTATGACGGAAGGTAAAAAATACCAAGCGAGTGTAAATCGTAAAGATTTTCCGATCGGTTGATTAAAGTATCACAGTTTGCTATTTCATTCATTAGATTATCGTTTTCGTTGTAAAAAACATCCTTTACTGCCTCATCCACTTCTCCATCAATTGTTTTCGTGACATACTTCTCTCTCATGCCGATTGTGACGTCATACACGAAACAACACTTCAACGGATGTCAGGAGCAGACACTCGAAACTCGCAAATCCTGCGGCACTGCAGGAGAGTGAAAAACAGAGGTGGGCCGAACTCTCTGCCCAGCGATTTATTTTGACTGAAAGCACTCTCGAATGGATTAGTGTCTTTGGTGCCTGCCGACCAACAGACCTGTGTCAACTGTCCGCGATGGCGATAAGGCAAAGAGGAGGAACTACCTAAATTCTCACTTTCAGGAAGAAATTGTTAATAATAGGTGCGTTCGGTAATTCCGCACTGAACACACTATGTGCACGAAACGCACTTTAGTCGTTCGGTAATGCCACATTTTTAACTCCAATTACACCAGAAAACGTTCGGTAAATTCGGTGTAGTGCGACCAGTGCTTACACTACATGCACAACCTCAGCAGTGTGGGCACGCGGTGCGCTTGGTCTAACAACAAAATTTGTGTATATAAAAGTTGCAAACACATTAGTAAAATGGAAGAAATAATTTATTACTGCGAAATTTGCATCAATGAATACTGATGAAATAACAGAACACATTAAAACACACATCTCAACAGGTAAATATTTGTTGGTTTAATTGTTATAAGTTAGAATATAACGAATTGTAAAATTAACTTGTGTATTTATTTATTTTGCAGAAAAATTTGACAGCTATAAAACTGTAACCGCTTTTAGCAGTTGATTTACTTATCCCAAACCTATCAGCTACGGACCTGTACAAAATATCATTAGTTAATAAAATATAATAATTAAAAAAACTGTCGAAGTATCTAAAACTTTCAATGTTACCTAAACACCAAATCATAATCATAACTTCTTTTTCTAATGGTAAAGAAGGGTATCCTCTATAACTTTCTTTGTTTTTGCAGTTATTCATTAATATAATTGTTCAAATGTTTGTGCCGACATTCTGAAATGCATTTTGAATTGCCTATCATACATATTAGGTACGGTTACTTCTGCATAATAATCTATTTTTTCGAGTATATTAAGCTCATCTTCGTCTTCATCCGAATCAAAAAAAATATCTTTAGTCTACGTTACAACTGTATTAATATTTTGATTATTCATATCTTAAATAGAGGCTATATAACCTACAGTAATAAAATAATAGATGTGTAAATATTTATTTAGTGAAATACTTTTTACTTAAAACGTATAAATTTGTTGTAAATATCTACCAACTAGATAACAAAATCCCAAAACACAAATTACAAGTAATTTTGACAGTCGCACTAAGGATGTTCGGTTATTACTATTATGCACTGCACACACCGCTGTCACGTGACTAATACACCACACTATCACTGCACGACACCAAAATTATTTGCCGAACGCACCTAATATTGTTACTGAAACATAATACCTAACTATAAGTGTAGACACAGTATAAAAAGTATTATACAGTAGCGAAACTCAGGATTCTGTCACAGCGCGCATGCGTCAATCAGCGCAACGAGAACATGGCTTCCCTTTATTTAGGAACATGAGCGTAGAGTTTAACTTTTATCACAATTAAAATATTCAATACAATTATTTATTTGTACCTAAAATATATTGAACATTTTAAATTTATAACAATTTAGCTAAATTTCAGTATCTTTTGTACATAAAATAAGACTCAAAAAATACGCATCCGTGTCTAGCTGTTGATATCGCCGCCTATGGCATTGTTTTCAATGATTCTGACAGAAGGCGGGAATATAATAGTCTTGAACGATAATAAAATCGCAGACAAAAATTTGCGTATAACTTATAAAAAGACATCATGTTGTATTCTGTTATTATACTAAAACCATATAAAGTACTTTTTATTTGTATAGTATAACTGGTTGTAGTATAATACGATATTTTACTTTGCGGTACCATTTGAGTTGGCGCCACTACGCGCAACAGAAACATTGCGGCTTCTTCAAGGTCAGTCAGTTTGGTATCAAAAGTTCAAAGGTGCCGACACAGAGTTTCGCTACTGTTTATGTTGTGTATACTGTGGTGTAGATATAACAGTTCCCTGCGTGTTAGATAATATTTTAACATAACCTACACTAATTTTCAAAGTGACACTAAGCTTGCAACATGTGGTTTTTGATTTGAAAAGTATAAACAAATTATAAAATATTCTAAATTAATAATATAAGGCAGGAGGGGCAAAAACAACTAGTTTTTGACAACGTTTTAAGAAAATACACAACGTTCTATATTTCTATAAAAGTAGAAATTTATGTGACATAAAATATATACATATTTGTGTAAATAGTACAGTTTAAGATAAATAAATGGCCTCCCCAATAGATTGTTAAAGTTTGTTACACTGATTCTGTATACCAGATGATAAAGATTACAAAAATCCAGGTTTCAAGGATTCGAATCTGCAGTTATTTCCTTTATTTGTTGAAGATTATACTGGTAATAGCCTGGAAATTCTTTTCTAGGGTAAGATAATATTGTCGTGGCTGTTTTGGTCTTGCTGGCATTCATTTCATAATTTCCTGAGGAATAAATTTTTATCCCTGGAAGACATTAGGACCGGCGTCTTGGTGTAATAAAACGAGTACGTGCCCCAGTTCGTTGGGTAATTCTAGAAACTGCACTATCGGCTGGGTAAGGAAGAATCAATACACATGTATGGGTCTACCTACCCTTATTAATTATGGACAGTTCCGAGTTTCGCAAACACCTGTAATATTTCACAAAGATGCGTAGCTTTCTATTTTTAAAGCGAACTCTCTTAAATTGGAAGCTAAAAACTGAAAGAGGGAATTAAATTTAAATGAGGCTGGGGAAAATTGTTTCGGGAAATTTGTAAATAATTAACAATTCAAATTAGCAAAATTATTGAAGGGCCAAAAGAGATGATTGACTTTCAAATCAACGTGCGTCACAAGCAATCAGCCAGTTAAAATTTCGGGAATGTATAATTATTGTTCATTAAAATTATGTGCCTCCAGGGTTAATAAATTGAAATGCTATGTACATATTATGAAGTACACATCTGTTTGCTATATGTTCCTACTTAATTAGTAGTAAACATTTCGAGTAAACAAATTAGCATAATTACTGATAATCAATATCAATACCTACTAGTTTCATTACTGATCCATACCTTGATAACCTGGGAAAGCAAACGGGTTCTTATAACAGGTTTAAAACCTGTTAACCGTTACATTATATATAAAAACTTAATTTTTAACCGAAACAATAGTACATTAATACAGGTGAAGGAACTAATAGTGTATTCCTAAATTTAGCTACGGTAACCACTAAAATGGTTACAGTTTAACCACAGTTGTTACAATGTTACCGACACCTTGAGGGAAAACGGAACACTTTAATAACCAGCCAACCGTTAACATCACCTTGCCAAATTTAAGATAATTGAAATATGAATGCAAAACTAAATCAAAACACGTGACAGGTGCTCATCTGTTATGCTCTAAAAAAATGTAACCCACTGTAACCGCTCCACAACAACCGATCTAGCGCGGTTTGCTTGGTTACGGAAATGTTATTAGATATTTTAGCAACTGCGTTCCGAAAATACAACCGGTTGCTGGAAAAGTAACCGCGGTTAGGATAGTTCAGTTTCAAAATACAGTTTATGAATTTCGCTCACGCACTTTGAACACGAAGAGCCAGCCGAATAGTCAAAGTCACATAAGCGAGTGAATTCGTTTCTTCACGAGTGTTGTACAACTTTTTGTTTAATCCTGCTATTGAAATATTAGAAAAAATATAAGGTAGAAATTACAAGAAAAATAGTTAAAAAGTGAAGCGCGCATCAATACCAGTAAAATTCGCGTAGATAGAGGTAATAGAAGGTACTGTGGAAGGCACTGTGCATGATATGAGTTCTATTGTAGTTTATTCCTATTTTCGGTAATGACAGGTGAGATGGCGAAAGTTAATTTTCGCTCACTATTTTTACCCACTCGTTGCCATAGGAATGAGATGACAGAAGGTTTCTAGTTCCGTATCTAATTAAGAAACAACAAGTTCAACACAAACATATACCTATTCATATATACTAAAAAATAAAGTATTAACTGAAACAGTTGGAATCAATCTTTCCCGAGCCGAGATAGAAAGTATGTTACTTTACTCTGATACTGAAATAACACATTTTCCTCCAGATATCGTAATAAGATTATTATGACTTTATTGTTATTGTTAGTACATACATACGAGTATACATATTCATTTAATATGCGACTGTTATCTTATTATCATAACATCCCTGCTTTCAGGTTTGTTATATAACAAATAACACCCAAGGGCGTTACGAGTTGTTGCTATGGTAATATTGTCAAGAAACTGATATTGGCAGCGTTCAGCAGGACCTAGCGCATCCAGCCGTCTAACGGGATGTGATGTCACGGTGCATTGTCAGATTAACAGGCGTCATATGTCATTTTTAAAAATATTTCTGATACTAAATCAATTAAATAAAAGTATAATGAATCTCATCAACAAATGTAAGCAATCAGTCAGTCAGTTTAGTATTCCTTAACTTTTCATTCAAATTGAAAGGTTGTTTTCTTGTTTCTGCAGAATTATTTTTGGAAAAACATAGCTACTAGTGTCTAGTGTTTTTAATTAGCTTTTCTAGCCCATTTTTAGCTTCGCTAGATTGCTAGATTAGTACTATCCTTGTCTAGTAATGTCATTTATGAAGATTGACAGATTGAATGTCAAGTTTTACGTCGATAAAGTCGGAATAGATGCATTAAATACAATTAGATCAATGCATACTTGGATTCAACGAAATTAAAAATTGAACTATGTATATTCAAGAAGTCCCCCGTTATCGTAATAGAAAATTTATTACTTATAAAATGCACACTTTGTTGTATAAATGTTCATAGTTTAGTATTACATCTAATATATTTGCAAGGATCTTTTACTTTGAACCTATACGAGTAAATATGTAAAACTACTTTCTGGATCGAGTTATACTAAAATAGATTCCCTGTGATCTGCTTTAAACGCCTTTGGAATATCTTGGAAAATTCATGTTTAAATTCTTCTGCCTGTCATAAATGACAGTTCTAGACCACTAAATAAAAGATACGGCTAGCTATATTTTCTCTAGTATAATGCAGCGGAAACAACCTCATATCTTTAATGAAAGCTGGAGGATTACTAAACGTAATCGATTACGCCTATTTTTTGACGAGATTCATTCTAATTTTATTTATCACAGCAGAAAAACGCTTATATTTTGCTATGCAGCTAAGTAATAACTTCTAATATGTTTAAAAATGCTAAATAAAAACAGTAGTAGCATTCATAGCCTATCTACTTCGTAAATTTTATTAAAACTTTCTGATCCTTTATCCGTAGAATACCGGAGTTAAACGGACAATAATGCCTGTAGTCAAGAATGTACTTTCCGAGGGCCTCTGGCCCGAAGTATGTACGTTGACCGAACCTTGCTACCTTATACTTACTATTACCGTCAGTAGGTACATCAGTTTGTATTGGGCTTCCAAATTATTAAGAGATGCCGCTGACAAACGTCCAAAACGTCAAACTCATGACCAAAGGTTTTTTTTTTATTAATTTCGGTAAAGTTTAGTTTAAAGTTTCCCGTAGTTCTAGTTTTATTAATATTTTCATTTAATAAGGATAATTAGAAATTGAATAGAATATCTTAGTTTAGTTCATATTAGTTTTTATATTCATTTTAGGAAAAAGATGAAATCTTTTACAGCCATAATTGGCACATGTTTTCCTATTTTTAGTAGTTTTTTGGGTAAAAACTTTATAACATTAACCTCTAATAAAGTGTATTTATCTTAATTTACCTATTAATTTTAATTGAAATAGGACGTTACCTTTAATTTTAGCGGTTATTTGTATATTCTATTTAAAATAAAACAATTATTTTTACTTTTATTAGTTTTTACAGCAAAAATTCTATGACATAAACTTGTAATGGAATTTTCTAATTTACTAATTAATTTTAATTTAAATAGAAATTTACCTCTTATTTTAATAGTATTTTGTATATTTTATTAAAAGAAAACAATTATATTACTACTATCAGATGTGTACAAGTTAAATAATGGAATATCACAGCCAAGTATTATCATTTTATTATTTGCTTTATTAGACATAATTTAAAGGTAAATCCTTACGTGTTATACATTACAGGATGCTCCATAAAAAAATCAAAGTAAAATATTTTTAATTAGTAGGCCATGAATCAGGATATCTTACATTAAACTTTTTAACTTTTTTCATGTACCTACCTTTATTTCAAAAGATATAAGTTGGACAATGAAAAACCAACTAGCCTGTATTTACTCATTTATATAATTTGTTATTTTAAATTTAAGTTCTTGCAATAGACCTTGTCAATTTAAAGAGAAGAAAGGTATGCTTAATGGGGATCTGCGCATAGTAAGAACAAAGGTACAAAAGCATTTATTAGAGCTAAAATGTATAACTGGTAAATACTATTTACATATCTTGTAGCATAAATAACTACATTCTCCTGGACCAGAAATAGCTACTATTGCCCGACGGGTATTAATCCAAGCTTTTAAATAATTACTCCTTGTACACAAAATATGAATACTAATTTCTTATATATTAAAAACAGTACAGGGACGGTAATTGGAAAAAATAGGAACAAATGGCTATTTTCTTTTTTATTAATTTTAGACTTATTTATTGTAACGTTTTTTTTAGTGAATTGTAAAAATAAAAAAAATTGTTAATTAAAATTAAAGTTTATTAAATGATAAATAATTACTAATTTAAGATTAAGAATATAATTAATCACTTGCCCGGTTTTTCAGTGCGAATTTAAGTTTAATTTTCAGTTTTAGGTGTTTATCAGTTTGGTTTAAACCAAGAACTGAGCTCAAATTTTTCTTAAACCTGAACCGCCCAGTTACCTGGTTCAATATAGAGTTTATGGTTTAATAATAAATTGACAGTTTATCTCGTCAGATTTTGTTGATTAAAATTACTAAATTTGTTAACAAAATTAAATTAGATGCACTCTATTTTTTTTTATTATTTTAAATGAAAGTTCGTTTAATATTGAAGCAATTTGTAGTACTAAAAAGACCTAATTGTTTTTAGTTTAACTGCATTTGATTTTTAACTAAACCTATTGCTATCCTTCTCGCTCCAGTTTCTTTATCTCGCTGCGCGAGAAAGATATAGCAATAGTTATGACGTCATAGTGGAACTGACAACAAATTGAAATATCTCGCAATGTACTTACTAAAAAAATATTTTTGTTAAATCGTTATTTATTGAGTAATAATTTAAGGATAAAATGTACATTTAATTATTTTTTGTTATGATGCAGGACCCCATTGTTATTTTTATTATGGAGTCATCTGATATAGAAGAAAATTTCAACTTTATTGAAAATCAGCTTATACGAAGACCCACAGTTCACAGAAATAGAATTGATCATTTTGAAATTTGGGACGATTACGCTTTCTTTACAAAATTTAGGTTAAGTAAAGAAACCGTTAGATTGATAATAAATGATATTGAAGACCAAATAAAATCTCCTACCTACTGGTAACATTGCTAAAAAATATAGTTTACTCCTGATCAAATGGTATTATAAATAATGAGATTGTACGTATCACATTTTATATTTTCATACATTTGTTTAGTTCTTTTTTTAAATTCTCGTATTTTTTTCCTATAACTAAACTTGTCCTAAAATATTTTCTACTTATACTATTAAATTATTTCCCATTTTCGTTCCACTCTTGCTCCTTTTGATTCCAAAATATTCTATCCGTTTTCTAACATTCAACAATGTGCTTATATTTGTTTACCATAGACAATAATAATTATTCTTCTCTAGTAAAATTTAAGGTACGCTTACTTGTATTTTCATTTACATTTAATAACAAGCAACAACATAAAAAAAACTCGAAATTAACAAGCTCATTTATCTGTCTCTTGACAGATATCATTTTTCTACTACCAACTTTATGAAAATGAACCGTAAAATAGTTTGTCCTCATTTCAACTGAACTGGTTCAACCTTATAACTCATAAACAGAGCTGGGCAATACTTGCAAGAAAAGTACTTTATTAGGCTTGCAAGTACTTTCAGTACTTCAAGTACTGTACTTGAAGTACTTTCTATTTATAGTACTTCGTACTTGAAAAAGTAAGTCTATTCACATGTACTTGGTAGTTAATACTTGGCAAATTACTTGAAGTACAATGAAAAGTACTTGAAGTATTTTTAAATACTTGAAGTACTTTAAATGTACTTGTAGTATTTTAAATGTACTTGAAGTATTTTAAATGTACTTGAATTACTTTAAATGTACTTGAAGTTCGATGAATAATTTAAAAGTTACCAGTGTTATGAGAATTATTTATCTGTCATTGTTTCTCTTGCAGTGGTGTGATGTTATTTCTGTAGTACATAATCATGTCAATTTCATTAATAAATATATTTTCAGCTATAATATGAAAGTAAAGAAATATCTGCAAAATTTTTGGCATAAATAAATTAATTCTAATCTGCATACTGCATATACATTATAATGTTTGTATTACCTAACTAAAGTGCTAGGACTTTGCCGTATCGCCCGGCGATTGCATTACATAAAAATGACGTCATTCTAACATCTCAGTACAGCTTCTTGTATCGTTTGGCGATCATATGATCAATTTTACGTCATGAGATCGCTAGATGATATGGCAGTCCCAGCGAGGAACTTTTGTTTTAAATAACCAAATAAATATCGCATATTAAATTTTTTGTTAATAATCACCTTTTAAGGTCCATATAATCAGAAAAATATCAATTATCTGAAAAGTACTTGCACCCAAATTTACAAGTACTGTTTCAAGTACTTGGTACTTTCAAGTACTTTAGAAACTAAAAAAGTACTTGTACTTCAAGTACATTTAAAAACATTAAGATACTTGGTACTTGTACTTCAAGTACTACTATCCGGTACTTTGCCCAGCTCTGCTCATAAACACAAGTTTCATTGAACTAGTTCAAAAATACGTTCACAGCTCAAATGAACTTTTACTTAAACCATGACTGAAAAACTGGGCATAAGATTATTTATTTAAACAATATTTATCTCATTTATTTATATAACTACATTTATTTATGTTCACTACCCGTCGACTGTTTGTTTATATCAACAATTCTTCATTTCACGACGCTTGTTTATATCAGACTGCCCGCTGCCTTCCTCGGCGGAGTTTATTATACACACCGGCGACTTTGTTCGAGTACTACTAGAATATTATATGCAATAAAAACAACGAATACAATAGATCACGTCACCCAAGTAGTTAAACAGGTTATTCGTTACAATATGTACATATAATATAAATTTAAAAGTCGGGGACGAATTTGAATACCCCTTTTTGGGTGTAAAAAGACCCAGAATTCTACTTCCAGTTTCACGATATCAGCGATTATTTGTTTAAATGCATTGATTTGTATTTTTTATATTTTCTAAAAGCATCATGTAACAATTTAACTCGACAATAATTCCGACTTGAAATATTGATTTTATCTATTATTAAACCTGGTCATTTTACTGTGAATTTCAAATTACATCACTATTTTTAAAATAAAAATACATTCAGTTTTTTGTTTGCTATATGAACCGTTTTATTTCAAATTACAGTTTACAGTGTACAGGACTTCAGTATTAAAATTGATCATCCTACAAATATTCAGTATATTTGTATATCAAAATGCTACATAATTGGGATAACTGTTTTTATAACTTTTACTAAATTTAGTTCATTCCGCGTACATGATATAATTTAATGAAATAAATAAAAACAAATTATTTTGTGCAGATGTCAACTATAATACATCGTATAGGATAAATTCGTTTGCATTTTGACATGCTATTGTGTACTATAAATATTGTTTGTTATTTGACAAATCCTATTATCAACTTAGCGGTGCATAAATATTTGAATAAACACTTGCGCTAGGCAAAATCACCAATTTGTATTTGTTTATCATTTGTTAACTTTGTAATGTTTTTATGAAAAATTGTGAAAAAGATATGAAATTAACTTCTCGAGTGTAATTAATAAAATAAAATTGAAATATGATATATTCTGATCCTATATTGTTACTACCGTTGTTTTTATTCTAAAAATTTAATAATTGTTGCATTTTTGATTGTTTAAAACATATGAATATACACATACCGGCAAAAGTAAGGGAAGGCCAAATTTCATATTTGTGTTGATTATTCTGCATCTACAACAAATATAAAATGACGACATAACACCTAAATATAGGCACCTAATAAAGATTAATTATCATTTATCAAGGCGTTAAAAGTTAAATATTGCTCGGTCTTTAGTTTTATCAAATATGGGTATTTAATTTGTGTTTACTACAAATCAAGGATTTTAAGTATTCAAGGAAAAAACATATTTTTTAAAAAAATGGAAAATTATTATTTTTAAGTAAAAATTAATAATAATTATTAATTAATAATACATGATGGAAAATTTAGTTTTTTAAATGAACTAAAAAAATTATAGCTTTTTTGGCGTTCTAATTTGGCGGTGTGTATAGATGAATTATACATGGTTAGAAAGCTAAAAAACATCTCTTTTCATTGATATAGCTTTCTTCTATGGTGTCTAGTAAAATTTGCACAAATATAAAACTGCGATATTAATATTTTCGCCATCTAGTGACCCATGATTTCTTCCCGGATTATCAATACACAAGAAAAATGGCCTTCTAATGGGGCACCTTTTGTCTAAATTTACCGACTTCGTATCTCTTATAATTCTCGAAATTTGTTTCAGCCGGTGGGGTCATAGCAGTAAATATATATATATATATATATATATATATATATATATATATATATATATATATATATATATATATATATATGTTAATTTCTCTGTTAGTTAAAAAAATAAATTATTACTATTTTATATCATTGTAAAGCTAAAAAAAATTCTCTTTTCAATGGCATAACTTTCCAATATGGCGTCCATATAAAAATTAAAACTTTGACATGAATCCTCGAAAACCAACATTGATAAAAAATATTGAGCATCGCCAATCGAAAGAACATAAAAAAGTGCCCTAAATATGTGCAAACCAAAATACAGTATAATTTTACACTTCGAAGTTATTTGCAAAAATAAAAAACAAAAACAAAATACCATTAAAATGGTCTCCTAATGGGGCAACTTTTGTCTAATTTAACCAACCTCGTAGCTCTTACGGTTCTTGAGACCCCAATGCATTCGTACCTTAAATGGGACACTCTGTATATACAGGATGTTTCCTTTAAAACAACCAGCCCTTTTTTGGGCGAACTAATGACTTTAGAAAAAAATGTTATATACAAGAAATGATCAAGAATAAGGGGATAATTTGTTAATTAACAAACCGAAAATTCGACCAGTGGTTCTCAAACGGCAGAACAAAATTAATTTTTTTTAATGGTATCCTATATAATGTTTTAGCTCATTAAATAGAGAATTTTTTTCTGATTTCAACGATATAAATATGGTATAGGGTTGTATAACAATTATTTCGAGAAAAATGGTATTAAAAATAATGAATAATATTAGAATAGGCTATGCAATACACAGGTCTGTTGCCTTGTTACGTTAGTAGTAAACCCATTTTTTATTATTTTATTTCTAGTTTTTAATATCATTTTCCTCGAAATAATTGTTATACAACCCTATGCTATATTTATATCGTTGAAATCAGAAAATAATATTCTATTTCAAGGGCTAAAAAATTATATAGGGTGCCATTTAAAAAAACATAACCACTGATTAAATATTCGATTTGTTACTATAGATACATTATCCTCTTATTCTTGATCATTTTTGGTATAAAACATTTTTCTCTAAAGTTGTTAGTTCGCCCAAAGAAGCGCTGGTTGTTTTAAAGGAAACACCCTGTGTATATATATAATATAATAATAATAATAATAATAATAATAATAATAATAATAATAATAATAATAATAATAATAATAATAATAATAATAATAAGAATAATAATAATAATAATAATAATAATAATAATAATAATAATAATAATAAGAATAATAATAATAATAATAATAATAATAATAATAGTATAATATAATAATATAGTAGGTATTATTATATATTCAAAGAAAGTACCAACCCCCTTTTATTAAAATGATTTTTTAATAAATGTGCAAACCACCCTATCGAGAAGTGAAAAACGTTATTTTTACAAGAATAAACAATTTGAATCCTTGCAAAAGGCAACAGAAATTTGGTGACACATCATTTGACAGATAAAATTTGTTCAAGTTATTGAAATATCTTTCAATAATTATAATTTAGTTCGAATCCTCTTCGTACAGTTCTAAATAATAGCAAGAATAATCCGGAGAATTGTGTAGTAAAGCATTAATGCCCAGTTGCACCGCTAACACTTAAATTTTAAGCTAGGTTTAAACGGAAAAAGTCATGTCGAAATTTTGACAATATTCAATTAGGCATTTGGCGTTCGTTTTGATACGATATTGTCAATTTAAAGAACACTTTAAATTTATGTGACAACGGTGCAACTAGGTATTAATGTCATTACTTGTCAAAATAATAAAAACTCCTCTAAGGGAATAATGCCCACATTTTTTTAGAGTCAAAATGGCGAACTTGTCTTTCAATTTTGACACCATAGAAATTGAATTTTACACTCGGTCATGGAAAAATAGTTATTTTTAGGGTTAGGTTTATTAATGTGACATGTGAGATCCAAAGAGACTCGTGACATCTAATGTCACCGTGACAGCAATGTAAATAATATCATGTATATAAACTAGATTATTACAAATAATTGCTTAATTGGGCCATTAAATATAAATAGAATTATTTTTTTCTAAACTAATAAAAATAAAGAGACAAATTTTATTAAATTGTGACCTTTTCTTCTATCAACAAATTGTAGGATGTAACAAACTTTTACATCCTGAATGTAAAAGTCTTTTACCGGTTTCAGGATATTAATCCATTGTTTACATGTCCAAAGTAGGCTGGCAACTATATAATAACTGTATCTCTACGGTAATATTATCACCATACTGACTGACAACAGCAGTCTACAAAATGAAAATAAAATAGAATGAAAGTATAATGCTCGTCATTAATACATACAGATAAACGTTAGTGTATCGTTCTAAATACGGTTTACTTTATTCTAAAATAATATACATGAGAAATAAAGCACATAATTTGAATATTTTGTTCTGTTAACCATAGCATTCTGAAAGTAGCATTAAAGAGAGAATTTCAAAAAATAATATTTAGTAATATTGTCCTCATTTTCTGAAACCGATAAACTATTGAACAAGCCACGGATGTTATGATTCATAACAAACCTTAGATGTCTCAAAAATATCTGCTCAAAGAGCTCGAATTTCAAACAGACATCTGCGGCAGTTATGATAAAATAATAAATAAGGAATAAAATGGAAATACGTAATTGTTCTGTTTATCATAGCATTCTGAAAATAGTATTAATGAGAGTATTTCAAAAAAATAATATTTATTAATAATGTCTTCATTGTCTGAAACCGATAAACTATTGAACAACGGATGTTATGAATCATAATAAACTTTACATATCTTAAAATCCTCACTCTACGAACTTGGATTTCAAATCGACATCTGCGGCAGTTGTGATATTAATAACAATCCTAGGTATATAAAAGCTATTCCGTTCTGTAGACAAAAAATATCATTTCGCATGTTAATAGTTGTCATGTAAATATCAACTTTTCAGACACTTTTCGAAAAAGTTTATTTTATTTATTCTAAAAAACAACGAGAAACACAATTATGGAACCAAACCTGCTTCACGTGATCCACTTTGTACCTATCTGCCCGACTGCACAAAAGAAAAGCGCGATAATTATTTACAAAAAAAAATTGGAGTGTCGGATGATTCATATGCAAAATACGTGTTTGTATTTCGCGAAAAAATGTGTACATTGTTTTAAAAAATGAAGGTTCATAACATACGCTATACTTTTTACCTTTATCCGTGTGAAAAGGTGTCTGCAAATCCTATAATACGTTGGCCGGTAGGTCGGCAGTCAACAAGATGGATGTCAGCCGAAAAAAGAAATGTACCGGTTTTTTACACTTCTTTTTTACAAACCAAGTGGATGCTATTGCCTGCATTATACAAAGTGTCGAACATGATCAATTTCTGCTCCGTTACAGGCAGTTTTATTTTTATTCCATTGCTCTAAAAGGTGGGCTATAAATTTATTGATAAGCTTTTTTACTTGCCGAATCCGCTTTCATATTTTCTCGTACGAATTTGATGAGCCACACAGAAACGGACAAATGTAACATGCTTCAAACATACCTTTTACACATTATTTTAAACAGTTATTTCTCTCTAACTTCAAATTTAGTTGCGAAAGTTAAGTTAGTTAGGTCTTAGTCAATCATATTTTAAAATATTGTTGTGAGTGAAAATATAATTAACCAGAGAGCTTTTTCAAATAATGATTTATGATTTTTGGCGATGTGCGATTTTGGATATTTTTTGGATTAAAAAGAATACAGGGTAGAAGGTTTTCATGTGAAAAAAGCATTGATGCTCGAATTCATCATACATTTAAAAGCATTCCAAGAGAAGATTGGTTAAGAAGTAGCATGAAAGAATGGTGAAGTTTATTCGAGTTATATTATAAACATATTTAAAATAAAATTCTAAAATCATAGCTAATTACAAACCGCTAATCTATTATTCTCAAATTTCGACAATGACGACATATCTGTACTGACCAGGCGTTTCCTTAAAGACTTGTACAGCTGTCGTGGAGAGAGCACCACACAGGTCAGTTATGTTAGTTAACATTGCAAATCGATTGGACTCGAACCCAGGCTTTTCGATTCACAACCGGTCACATACGCTATAATATATAAAATACTTGTAAGGAGCGGTAGTCTATAACTATATATCATAATAATTGAAAATTACTCTATTATGAATTTTGAAAATTTTAAGTTCATAATATCCATTACCACGGAAGCTTTCTGTGATGACAATATTTGAAAAGCTCGCCAGTTTTAGCTTTCGTAAGTACACTTTTCAAACGCCTATATCCCGAAATCCCTTTCTATGTACCTAGTGTTCCTGTTTGTACTTTGTGTCTGCGGTAAACCAAAATCCTGCAAAGGGAATATTTTTGAAGTGTGGTACTAAAGCAGTGAAATTATTTTAATTTTTCTGTAAAGAATATTATATTATAGTGAAAAATTTCAATTAAGTTTAAACTTTGACTTTGATCCTAACTGATTATCTGTATTGTCTATTATTAATGAAAATATTATTTGAGTTTTAAATTATTGCGAAATACAGTGCAGCTCTAAATCCTTTTCTTAACAACGAACTTATTAAATATTGGAAGTGAATTTACTAGATCTGACTATTTTTATCTAAATAGTCGTGTCACATAAAGACCGGGATATATTAATAAAGTTCTATGTTCTATGATGATTTCTATAGCGAACAAGTCAAAGACATCTCGAAAGGACAAAGATTAATAGAAGAAATTCAAAGGATATTTCGTAAAAGGAAAAACTTTGAACAAAAAAAAACTCCTTTAAAAAGGTCTGTTTTTCAAACTAAAAATAATTCAAACTAAGACACGTTGAATTTATCAATTGGAATTAATAGCAGCACTTTCCGAAAGAGAAGAAAAAACACTCACTTTGTATACACAAAAACAATGAAAAATAAATGTGTTAGCAAACTTGTTTCCTACTCTATAATAAAAGTTTTTAAATCCTTCATTAATTTATTGTTATTTTTTTAACAACAAATCTGGCTCTGGCCTGCAAAACCCATATTCATCCATTTTCTCCAAAATCTTTAGTTTCGGAATTCTAATTTTTATATACTTATATACATCCCAACGCGCTGATTCCAGATTTTCAAACCTCAAATATAGATATGTCCCTTCATTCGCGAGATATTTACATTTAAAACTTTATTTATTATTGAGTCATGTCATGAGTCATGACCCAAAAATAAATGTCAACTTTGCCATTCGATTCCACGGACAAAATTACATGAGGTTACCAATTTTCTCAAAATTTGTTCCATTAATTCAGTTTGCACAGCCAAAAACCAAAATAGCAAAAAAAATGCAAGGTAACCCTTAGATTTTTTGCGATGTTTGGTCATTTCCAGTTATTGTGCTTTAGAAATTATAATCATTTTTCCAAAACCTTAAAAATTTGTATTATCTAAAAATTGAATAATTTGTCGGGTCCAAGTTTGAAAGCAAAATATTTCAGTAGCTAAGATATATTAATTTGCGGTTTGAAAATTAAGAATCAGTTTGTTGAAATGTATAAAAAGCATTAGATTAACGCTAGCTAGCGCTAGACTAGCAAACTAATAGATTTGCTAGAATTTATGGCTGATCTAGCGCTTAGAGGAGGGCGCGGGTCGTGATTTTGTCGGGTAACGATGGATCACGACGTGACTCTCTTGATAGTATATATAATTTAAATTTTGTATCGTGGCCGGACGTGAGCGTGAGGCACTAAAAAATTATTGTGCATGATCATGCGTAATTCAAATTTAATCGGGCGTGAGTTAAAAGTTTCCTTCTGTTTTTATTTAAAAAATTGTTGTCTTAATTTCCATATTTCACTTTACATTCTTGATATTATTAGTATATCCAAATATGTCATCAACAGTATTTTTTTGTATAAAAATAGTGTTATTGTTGCACCCAGTTGCTCCGATTTCACTAAAGATATACATATCATAATTTTATTAACAAATTTGTTACCAAATTTATAATGACATTTGTGATGGAATAGAACATCCTATTTGTCCATGAACATTCGTTTCCAATAAAACCAATTTGTTACCTAACTTATTACCAATTTGTTAACAAATTTGATAACAACTTATGCCTGTGTTAAATAGGCTTAAATATACATATGAACAATTTCGTGACACGAACGTGACCCGTCGTGCGTGATCAGGCGTGCCAAAATAAATTTGTGAGCGTGAGTGCCCGTGAATCAAACATAAAAAGTCGTGCGTAATTGGTCGCGATTACATTTTTAATTACTTGAGCGTGAATAAAAAGTTACTCACGCGCCCACCTCTACTAGCGCTAAGACATCTAGCGAAATGGCAAGGAGCTGCACGCGTCATCGTTAGTATTTTGTTGTGTGTGTGTAATAAGTACGTTTTAATTTCGAAGTTAAGTACTCGTTGTACAGAACACAGTAACAAGTAATGACATTAGATTTGTTTAAAAAGTAAGTCTTTGAGTTTTCAGTGCTAGACAGGTAGAACTGTCAATTAATAGTCATGGCATCTGATATGTTTTACTTTAATTTGCGGTAGCTGGGTAGATTAAACATAGTAAATACCGTTCAGTACGCATCTAGCGTTAATTTTTGCTAGGCTAGCGCTATCCCGGCTGAACGCGAGCAATGGTTCAGACTGCGTACTATTCTGATACGCAGACCAAGTGTATACTAAAATTTATCTTAGTATGGTATGTTTACACTGGTATTTAAATAAACATACTAAAAATTTTGGTACGTTACATGCTTGCGTAGATTTAACTGTCAGAGTCACCCTAACCTAAAATTACTTAATAAGGAAAAATAGTTGTAAATATATGTAATTTACATCGCCGCACTATTAAAATTGTAAATATTACTAAACTTACACAATTTCCCTAAATGTTAATACACAATTTAATTGCATTAAAAGTAATTATAGATGGCATCGCTTTGGTACGCTTGCTGTTTATACCGTGCCTGAGTAAGGTCTGGTACATCCCCCTTTGATCGTACCAAAAATGTGTACCAATTGCGTACAAAAGGTTTGGTACATAGTGTTTTCACCATTCGACGCCATCTTGTTACGTCACTTGGTATGCGGACTAAATGTTTAGTACGCGCGGTGTAAACGTACTAATGCGATTTTTCTGCCATCTATAACTACTGTTAATTTAATTAAATTGTGTATTAACATTTAGTGAAATTGTGTAAGTTTAGTAATATTTACAATTTTAATAGTGTGGCGATGTAAATTACATATATTTACAATTATTTTCCTTATTAAGTAATTTTAGGTTAGGGTGACTCTGACAATTAAATCTGCGCCAGCGCATATAACGTTACCAAAATATTTAGTAGATTATGTAAATATGGTGTAAACATACCATACTAAGATAAATTTTGGTATACACTTGGACTGCGTATCAGAATAGTACGCACGATGTAAACGTAGTCATGTTTATTTACAGTTTCGACTTTGGTTGTTTTTGTAAATAAAATAGCATTATTCTATCTCTCATTTTGATCAAAAATTAAGATTGATTGTTTTTGTATTAAGCCAGAGAAATATACTGTGTGAAACAGATGCAATTCGTGTCTCATTTTCTGCAAAGGAAACCTGATATCTCCGTTTATAGTATTTACACTATCTAATGTACCACTTCTGTATTGCATTTACATAAACACTCATACGTGCCTTGTACTAACTCTGCGACTATTCCACTAAGTATAGTCCAGAATAGTTGAGCACGTAGTAACATAATACCATTATTTTGTTCCACATTCTTCACGTATAGCGTAATATAAAACTTTTAAAAGGTTCAAGCAAGGGTACTATACTTAATTAAAAAAATATCCTTTGATGTAATAAAAGCTTGGGTACTTGGCGTACTGACGTAGGTATGACGTACTACAGCAAGAGAATTGCAGGGGTTCCCAACAGTTCTGCAAGGGATAACTCCATTAAGTAATGAATTATTGCTGTAGATGGTGACCTAGTTTTACTTATGATGTATATATTTATATATTTACAGAAAGAAATAGAAATATTAGAAATACATACGAGTATTCTACGCTCAAGTATAACGTGTTTGCCATTAGCATTTTCATATATTAATTTATCTACGACCGTTAAAGAATGTACCTTTTTTCATTTATTTTGTTTCAAAGATTAGTTATTTTCTATACAATTAAAAAATGGATTTAATGCTACTTTTTAGAAACGGCTTGAAAAATATTTTAATTTGTAACTTTAAAAATTACCGTTTTTTTAACACAAATCCGACAAAGTGATTATTTTTAACAACTGCTTTAAAAAAATATCCATTAGATATTGATTTTACAACTAAAAATTCATTTTTTGTCATATTTCAACATACATGATTAGTTAAATTTTTAACCAATTGATAAAAATTAATCAATGTGTTCAATCTGTAACCAGAAATCGAAAATATAATTTTTAAAACATTTTTTGTTCCAAACCGAATTACTATTTACTTAATCAGTTTTTAATTTTAAATTAATCGTTTCTGAGTAAAAATAAGTTACTTTTACTGCAATAGTTAAAAAAGCGAAAAAGATAAAAACAATTGCTTTTTCCTCGACTTTTCCCTACTTTGTAGAAGCGATTTAGAAAAATCTGTTATAATTTGTTTCTATTTCGACTGAATATTAAGTTTTTGGATTTCAGATAATGCTTATGTTATGTTGTTTTTAAAACATGGGAAAGCA